>CM044445.1:107821884-107839193 GCA_024363595.1 Xenopus borealis
TGAGAGTGAAGCCCAAATACCCTGAAGTTCAAGAGGGTGAGAGTTTCCCTTGATGGTGAGCAACCAGGGGACATGACCCTGAATGTTTTTGTAGTGTAGTTGCTGAACTGTACCCTGCATGTCTAGAGTTTTTTCAGTGATGCTGTTTTTTCAGGTAAATTAAATGAAAAATAGCATCAGTTCACTTTGAAATGCTTGCACTGCTGAATTAACACTGAGCGAAACATCGCCAGTATACAGCACCCAGGATGCAACTTCGCATTTTGGTGAATTAGCATAAGGACAAATTTGTGCTTGGTGAAGTGACACAGAGGGGCAGATTTATCAAGGGTTGAAGTGAAAATTTGAATGAAAAAAAATTGCATTTCGAAGTAATTTCCGGGTACTTCGACTGTCGTATATGCCAAAATTTGATTCAAATTGAAAAATTTTTGATTCAAATTGAAAAAAATTTGATTCAAATTGAAAAAAAATTTGATTCAAATTGAAAAAAATTTGATTCAAATTGAAAAAAATTTGATTCAAATTGAAAAAAATGTGACTGTCTGAAATTGAAGGTGTTGTCTCTTCAAAAAATTCGACCCATCTCCGTCTCAAACCTGCCGAATTGCTGTTTTAGCCTATAGGAGACCTCCTTTAATCTTTATGGAGTCTTTGGCTTCATTTTGAGAATTGGAAGGTTTTTTAGGTGAAATTGTTCGAATCGTTCTAATCATACTATTTAATTGTACGATTCCAAAAATTAGAATTAGATCGAAAATGGGCCTATTTGATCGAAAATGGTCCATTTTCAATCAACAAAACACTTCAAATTCAATTTGATGGTCGAATTTTCAAATTTATTTCAACTGGAAATTCAACCCTTGAGAAATCTGCCCCAGAGTGTGGCGAATTGGTCGCTAGCAACAATTTGCCCTTTAGTGAATTTGCCCCAAAGAATACAAGAAAGAATACAAGAGATATATTTATTATTAAAGGGTAATTCAGACATGCCTACGGTATTTGTATTGCAAGTATCACAGCTATACTGATGGTTATGTTATAGTGTCACTCAACTGGAATAAGTGGAGAAATGAAAGTCTGAAGAACACAAATCTACAGTATAAAAAGACTTAAAAAGCCTGAACATCTATTTTCAAAATTTACTGCCGAGTCAGAATAACCTCATGTCTTCCTGGGGAATTTCAGAATAATATATAATAACAATTGAAAGGAGAAATTATTTTTTGAGCAGTGGTGAGCCTCTCCTTTCCAAACTATATAAATTACTTCACTGCTCACTATGTATTTACAATTACTGGAAAATCTACATGCAGTACCACAGAACTGTTTCTTGAACAATAATAGATCTATGTTATTACAACACACTGCTGTTTGCCAATGAATGGAAGGATATAAAATGAAGATGAACAATGCACATAACCACTTGATTCTAATGGAGGTCTAATTGGTCTTTCTCACTGTAAGTACCAGGCTGATCACAGACAATTAGAGAAAAGCCACAGATTTCAAATGTGTTCATAAATTGCGTGTATTAATGAGATAATCTTGTACAAGAGGCTTCCATTCAGGCATCAAAACAATGGATGAATGCATTATAACATTTAAAAAAATAATCTAAAACAAAGGGAGATTTGTGCTTCCAGCTTTTATGTAATCCAGCATTTAACAAACTTGCAGATTCATAAAATATGTTCACTGTTACAAATGACGATTAAAGCTGCAATGTTTCTCTTCATCCGAAAATGTGTGCATCTGCAGAAAAATAAAAAAAAACTGCAGAATTTTGCAGGATTGTATTCATGTACCCTTTTACTGTTCTGTAGAATCCCAAAATGATCTATAACAGCATTATCTCAATAATTGTGGGCTTGTGACCTTGAGATTTGTAAAAAGATCTCAGTCTGACTTTTAAAACAACTTTCTCAATAGTAATAATGTATCAGTTATACAGTAATGCAACAACCTAAAGAGTCACTCCAAGCTAGTAGGAGATGTGAGGGATAAAACAAACATTTATATCCCTGTTTTTAATGTGTACCTCTTGCAGATATCCCCTACTCCATGTACCCTTTTTGTTTAAATACCAAAAACATATCTCCTACATGATGGTAAGCAAAGTCTGAATCTGCCAAGCATGTACAGTAGGTGGAAAATTTGCTGCCAGTTCTATGTTCACTCTGCTCCATCAGTAAGTCAAACTAATTGTAGCAGGGCTGACTGTAGACAAGTCAAGAAAAAAACACCAATGGCACTTCTGATGCTGTTCAACCAGTTGTAAGTTGTTTATTAGCTCATAAACATGGCAACGTTTCGGGCCTATGCAAGACCCTTTTTCAAGCCTAATGGTGCATAACATGTGATACATTTAAATAGTGAAAAGGAGGCTAAGTCCCTCCCAGTGCCCACCCCTCAATCCAGTCACAATTGTTCCTTCTTAAAATTAAAAATAAAAAATAAAAATGGTCATCAAGTCCATGATAAATTCCACAATATCTGAGTGATACAAACTTGCAAATTTATAGTTATAACATGATGATTTCTTGAGTTTGAAAACGTGACAGTGTAATATTTTGATACATTTATGTGTTATCCAATATTTAAATTGAGACTAAGGAGAATGATCTATCAGTCCTGAGACACTTCATGATGCCTTAGTAACACACAGCACTCAGCACTTTACCTGAGATGTTTAATAGTATGTCCCAATGGGCACCGATACTCAGGGTGTTCACTGTAGATCAAAGTCCTAAACCAAATCAGTCAAGTGCCTGATGTTTGGAGAGTTTCTGACTGACTCCTTAATTTTTTATTTTTTGTTTTTTTTATTTCTTTCATTTTATTGTATCTTTTTGTGATTTTATTGCATTTTTATTCCTGCATTTTTGCCCTCAAAACTTAAATTGACCATTATGACTGGTTGAGCATACTGGTAGATATTTCATTAATGTTCTTGAATTTATTCTCCATTAAGGACATATATAATTTTTTATTAAAACAAAGTCAAACTAACTCCCATTCACAAATTGAACTCATCTATCAATAATTGTTCTCAAAAAGTCTGAACGAAAAAAGTCACAACATAATTGAGCATCAATTCGAATTGTGCGATTCATCTTTACTGGATTATCTTGTGCCAATCATGATGTCAAGAAAACTTCAAGAACATCTGCCATTGACTTCTACATGACCTCGACAGGTTTGAGACTGAGTATTTCTGCATTAATTTTTAGCAGCTTTGAGGTATAATATATCCCTAAAAATGTGATGATTTTTATTCCCTCCAAAAATTTTACTTTTCCCCTTCAAAAACTCAATAAGATAAATTTGAGGTCCATTAGTTTTATATGGAAAATTAGAATACAAGCAAACAAACAATGTCTTGTAAACATTGTTTTGTTTTTCATTATTGTATAATTAAAACACATTCATATTAGTTAACATGTTATTGTGCTGGGATACTTATTGTGATTTTGTCTGCTTGAATTGGCTCATAAAGCTGTTATATGAGGTCATTCATAGAGAGCCAATTTGTACACTTCAATGTGGTTTTCAAAATTCTAAATTTCTGGGAAAACCATAACATTACTAAAAGTTTGCATTTTGGTGGTTTTGAGTAGAAATATATATTACATCCATTTTGAATTCAGCAGAATGTGAACTGTCCAGAATGATATGGTTTGCATCTTACTGTTAGTGACAGTAATTTGCCTTTTCTGCAGGAGGATAAATGCAAGTCAAGAAAATTTGTATTTGGGGGCAGATTTACTAAGGGTCCAATTTAAAATTAAAAAAAAAAATCTAATTTTGTAATCAAATTTTTTTGGGGGGGGTCATTTTTCGATCTAAAATGGCCATTTTTAATGGAATTAACATTGTTTCAATCGAACAATCGCATTGTTCGAATTGAACAATTCGAACAATTTTAAAAATAAAATTAGATTTTCTAGGACTTATAAAAAATGTCAGGAAGGGTTCTAGGAGGTCCCCCATAGGCTAAAATGGCAATTCAGAAGCTTTAAGGTGGTAAATAGTCAAAGTCACATTTTTTTTTAAAGGGCCAGTATTTCAAAATTCGATTCAAATCGAATTTTGGCCTATTAGATAGTCGAAGTAGCCTAAAGTTACTGCGCAGTTCGAATTTTGAAAATGTAAATTTTATTTTAATTTTCACTTTCGACCCTTAGTAAATGGGCCCCTTAGTTTGTTTTTTTTTCTATTTTCGGGTCTCAACATATGATACATCTTTTGATCTCTTCTCTGGCTTTAATTGAATGTTATTCCTGTGTCACCTATTTGTGCTCCATTTTAAGAACCAACTCAATCGCTCCTTGATATCTGTGTATATTCTCTCTCTCTTTACTGCACATCTGGGACCTGTGCACCTGGACCCCAAAAATACATTGTTGAGCTTTGCTTGACTTTCTGGATTGCACTTGTATAATCTCTTTCAGAGAGTCATTTATTAAAACATTGAATGACCAATAAACCTGGGGCCTTGTCAGTCAGTCCTTACAATAAGAAATATGCACCAGCTGCAATCCCTAGCTAAGAGGACTAGCAGAACACTAGCCATGTTGTCACTACTGCTATAAATACATTTTTCTACTTTAACGTTTCACTGTAGGGGCAAAATGCACAGACAAGTCATAGCAATTGCATAATGATGAGTAGTATGAGTATAATAATGAAAGCTATAACCTGGATAGTCATTAATTGGATGTTGATACCAATCCCTTCCACAACATTGAATAACCTCAACTCTCCTGCCTGCTCACTGAATAGACAATATGCACAGTATGTACACTATGCACAATATGAAGATCATGCGAAAGGCTACCTGCAGGAGGGAGACATCATGCTTGGGATCATCCTAGATATATTCACTAAAATGGAGTATCAGCAAGAAAACTTCACAGCCCATCCGGCACAAAAATTTATGCTCTTGTCAAGGTATTACAAATTTCTGGTGCATTTTCTTAATCTGTAGGATTTTGAATTTCAGGCAAATTTGGCAGCTATCCAAACTATAGCTAACAATTTTATATGTTGTTTTTAAAATGTATTTAACTACATTATTTATATGAATGGAGGGTTACAAGGCAGATTCAATTTTAACTTGACATTTTAGATTTTTTAAATAGACTAAACACTTTCCTGTTAACCCACTAACAGAGTAAAAAGAACGTCAAAAGCGACATGTGTACAAAACGTGCCACGACTTGTTTCGCAAATTCGCGAAATTCGCAAATTTTTCAGTGAAGCAAACGGGATAGATTCGCCCATCACTAGGGTGAAACAATTGCATCCATTTTAATGCAACTGCACTTGTGACTACTTTCCTAAATAAACCATGTGGAATGTTTTAGGCAGACCTTTAAAAACATTCTACCAAAGACAGCCATTTTATGACTTTTATGACATTTCTATGAAATTTAGACCCACAACACAAAATGGTTTGTGTGAAAGAGTGTAAGGATGTGTTTGTGTGTGTGTGTGTGTATGTTGGGTTTTAATTTGGAGGGGTTGAACTTGATGGACTTTGTCTTTTTTCAACCCAATTTAACTATGTAACTATATAACTATGTAACTATGTAACACCACCAGCTCCAGTGATACACAGAAATATCAGAAAAATCTTTGCAATAGAAAGCATTTATAAGTGCAGTAGGGAAGTACAATCTAGGAGACTAGAACAAAGAGAGGTCAAATATGCAATAAATAAATATAAAATAGCTACTTTTATCTGGAGAAATATAAAATATTGTGTCAAAATAGGAGCAATAGAAAACATATGAGTCAGATTGTCTTAGGGGGCAACAATAGCAAAGACCCAAATAGGTGGGGTCAAAATATTATCAAATGTTTATTGTTTATACAACCATTTATTATTCCACTAAAAGACAATATTATAAAAGTTCATCATATTAAAAAGGGAAAACGGGCCAGCCAGAATTAAAGGACCAGTAACATCAAAAAATTAAATTGTTTTAAAGTAATAAAAATATAATGCAATGTTGCCCTGCACTGGTAAAACTGCAGTGTTTGCTTCATAAGCACTACTATTGTTTACATAAATAAGCTGTTGTGTAGCCATGGGGGCAGCCATTTTAAGGAGAAAGGCTCAAGTTACACAGCAGACAGCAGATAAGCTCTGTAGAACATAATGTTATCTGTTATCCATTACTTATCCTGTGCCATATAGCTGTTTTTCAATTTCTGCCATTGCTACTTAGCAGCTTGTTTATATGAACTGTAGTAGTGTTTCTGAAGCAAACAGATCAATTTAAACAACGCAGGGCAACACTACATGATATTTTCTTTACTTTAAAACACTTTAATTTTTTTGGTGTTACTGTGTAGAAACATGTGATTATATGCAGGAACATCAGATACTTGATAATTATAAAGCGCAGCTTAATTTCATAAATATACTTAAAAAAACACAGTCCATCAGGTCTTACTCAAATTCAAACAAAGGTAATGCATATATGTGTGTGAGCTTATTTTACTGTATGCAAATGTAAAATCCAGTAGTTAATCAGGAATTGTTTAGGAAAGTTGTCCAAAGCAAGATGTCCCTTAGTCTATAAGTCAGTATAGGTGACAACACTTGCACTTACACACAGGAATTTATTCAGACACTGTTGAAGATAGGTGTTGTAAAAAAAAATTGTTAGCGATGTTTTTCTTTCTTTTTTTAAGACTTTTCTTTAAATAGGGCTGACATGAGCCTGTTTAAAGGGACAATATACCCCCTCGATGAACATGATCAACATGAGCTTAATGAATATGGCTTGTGCAAAGAATACTTTTTGCTTATTGTTTTAATCCCAAAAAGCTGTATTTTTGTGTTATTTCTTGAGATAAATAACCTATTTGATTTGATTGATGTGTTAGAACATTCGACTTCCCTCTATTGCAAAATCTCCATTTTGTTTGTATCTTCGATTGAGCTGTGTGCTGGTGTTACTGTGTACCTAATCCAACCTTCTTTAAAAAAAAAAAGAACTAGATCCACTTAAAGGCAACACCAAGAAATGTAACTTTTTAAATTAATGAAAATATAATGTACTGTTGCCCTGCACTGGTAAAACTGATGTGTTTGCTTCAAAAACACTACTATAGTTTATATAAACAAGCTGCTGTGTAGCCATGGGGGCAGCCATTCAAAGCTAAAAAGGAAAAAAGGCACAAGATATACAGCAGATAAAAGATAAGCTCAGCAGTATACAATGGAATTCTACTATGTATTCTGTGTTTGAATGGCTGCCACCATGGCTACACAGCAGCTCGTTTACTATAGTTGTGTTTCTGAAGTAAACACACTCATTTTTTCAGTGCAAGGCAGTAGTTCATTATATCGTCATTTCTTTAAAACCCTTTCATATTTTGTTACTGTTCCATTAAAGTCTGAGTGTGCAAAGTTTCTGTAGTTGGTTTGTTATTGGTTTTTCCTTCACTTGTGTCCTGTGTCTGGCTGTACTCGGCACCTAATGCTGGACTAATGGAGTAATGGATAAGTACAAGGAACAAAAGAAAAAAAAAAGAAAAAGAAATAAAATATAGTCAATAATTCTCCTTAATGTGAGCTGTCCCAATTTGTCCACTTAGTGCTGGATTGAAACCTGATGATTTCAGTGGAGGAATGAAGTAAGACAAACCAAAGACAGATTTGAAAAGTTTATATTTTACTAGTATATAACCATCTAACCTTAGCAAGCACTCATTGCAAGCCAAGTACCAAAAGGATTCATTATACTACAAATACAGTCTTTAAGACCTTTGTCTAACTAATATTCTGTGCTTCTCCCTGCCTAAGTTCTGCCTTCCAACACTACCGTCATTTTCTGGCTGCCATTTTTGCCATTAATGAGATCAACAAGAACCAGAAGATCCTGCCTAATTTAACCTTAGGATTTCATATCCATGATGCCTGTGCCAGTGAGAGAAAAGCCATCACTAGTACATTTAGTATACTGACAGGGAGCACTAATTTTGTGCCTAACTACAAGTGCAATAAGAAAGGAACTCCTCATGCATTTGTAGGACATCTTCTTTCTTCCTTATCAAATGTGATATACCAACTTAATAGCATCTTTGGAATTCCTCAGGTATGGGATAACTAATTATGCACATAAAAACAAAATATGTAAATATACATACCTTTTTTTTTTTACAAAGGTATGCTTTGTTAATCCTGTTAAAGCTGGTTGTTGTATTTTATCAGTATTGTCTATAATCAACAAATGTAATTTTTGCCAAGGTGAGTTACGGCGCTGTGGATAAATCATTCAGTGACAAAATTCGCTATCCATTATTTTATCGTACAGTTCCAAGTGAAACTGTCCAGTACAAAGTAGTCATCAAGCTCATCAAGGCTTTTGGATGGAACTGGGTAGGGATCATATCCTCGGATGATGAGAGTCACCAGGAAGCCAGTGAAGAAATGAAGAAAGAGATTATTAGAAATGGCATTTGTGTTGCCTTCGTTGTTTATGTTAGTGAAAAAATCAGTAGCATAGGTTTTGCACTTAAAATTTTAAAGAAGACAACGGCCACCGTTGTTATAGTGTTAAGCAAAAAAGTTATTTTTCTGCAGATCCTTATTTATAAGAGTTCCTTAGCAAAGCATGTTGCATGGCTAATCCTGGCATCTTCACACTTTGCTTCAGATGGCATTTATGCCAATAGTTTTAATGGATCAATTTTTTTAATTTCTCGCAAAGGAAACATACAAGGTCTACAAGACTTCATTTACAAGGCTAATCCTTCAAAGTATCCTTATAGTGATCCATTCACAACTTTGTTTTGGTTAGAGATGTTTAAGTGCCAGCCTGAGCAAACCTTTACAAATTCATCATCCAGCTACCGTGTATGTGATGCCAGGGATACATTACACACATTTGATACAACATTTGATATGAATAACTTTAGAAGAACGTACAATATGTACATTGCAATCTATTCTGTGGCACGTGCACTTCATGCTATGTACGCTGATAAAAAAATTGTTGGGAGAACCTTGCCTTCTGTCAAAACAACACAGGTCTTTATAACAACACAGGTATGAGGTTCATTATGAAGTTTTTTACATATACAGTATCATATTTCATCATACTAGTGCCAAGATAAAATGTGTAATATCATGTAGTGTACAAGAATATTAGTTAAAGAAGCTTTTGTCTTTTGCTTTAGGGGGGCAAGTTACAAAAATTCAGATTTATTTCTTTTCATTAATCATGCTTTTTCTTTAAAAATGTGTGGGTTTTCTCTAAAACTCAAAATATTTAAGATGTATTAAGTGTAGAGACCATGAAAAATTCTAATACAAAACTCTGTCAAGTAAAGGCTTTCAAAGTTCCACAGAAGTCAATAGGAGCTGCCTGATGTGATTTTGTTTGTTCTGTTATCCGAAAACTAAAATTTTTAGAGGTTTATTAGAACATCATTCAGATTTTTTTTCCATTTATACTTTTTATATTCAGATTGTGTATAACTTTCAAGACATTCATTTTATAAAATTGAACCTTTAAAGGAGAAGGAAAGGCTAAAATTAAGTAAGATTTATCAGAAAGGTCTATATAAATATACCAGTAAACCCTCAAAGAAATGCTGCTTTGAGTCCTCTGTCAAAAGATACACATCATTTCTTTCCTTCTATTGTGTACACTTGGCTACCTTTTCCCCTCTCCTCCCCTCCCTGCTGTAACTTGAGCCCAGTGCTATGAGTGTTATTACTTTTTTAACTTAAAGGGGTCCCATAAGAAAATCTAAAATTAAATAGTTTTACTACAAGATTTTATCTAATGATAACACTTAATTGTTTGATTTTCTTATGGGACCCCTTTAAGCTAAACTGGTCATATAGTACCTTTAAAATATGGTTTACCAATGTACTGACATTTTATTACTTCTTTTTAGTAAACCATTGGACAAACCTTGAAATCTTGAATTATACAAAATGTATACTATTGGAGAGTGTGGGGGTTTATTTTCTCTTTCTGTATTAAATCAATACCAGTAATTTATACCTCTCCCTCTCAGTGGAGTGAACTTTTATACTCCTTTCCTACAAGTAGTGTAAATAGTCCTGTTTAAAAACCCACACGTGTGTTCCACCCAGACTCCTTGTTCTACTGTGCCTGATTTATACTGTGTACTCATCCAAGGAATCACCTGTATTACGCTGCTGGGCTAATCCCAACAATATATATATATATATATATATATATATGTGTGTGTACGGTCTAAGCAGGTACACTCTGCAATCAAAAGTAACTGCATGGGTGCTGGATATATCATAAATGCAAAAACAGAAAATAATGCGCTCACAGGTCTTTGCAGTGAAAAAATTTATTACAAAATATATAAATGTATTTATCCAAAAAATATCAGCACTCCCAGATCTTAAAATGAATGAAAAACATTTTAATTAATGAAGTAGCTAAGGAATAACATTTTGAGATACCCTAAGGCCTTTCTTAAAGTGCCAAAAACAAATATCACCATACCCTAAAACTTCAAACTGGCAGGAAAACAACAGCTGTAATGATCACATGATCCACATCATTAAAATACACTAATTAAACATACAAATATCTTAATAATACACTCTTTATTAGAAATATTGATCAATAATGTTCTCTAGTGATGGGCGAATTTATTCGCCATGGTCGAATTCGCGGTGAATTCCCGCGATTCGCCGCTGGCGAATAAATTCGCGAAACACCAGCGAAATTTCGCCGAAAAAACGAAAACGACGTGACGCGCGGCGAAAACGACGCGACACGCGGTGAAAATGACGCGACACGCGGCGAAAACGACGCGACGTAAACGACGCGACGCGCGTCAAAGTTGACGCGACGCGCGTCAAAAGCGTTCCGCGACTCGTTTCACTAATTTCTCTAGAAATTCGAGAATTTTTCGGTGAAGCGAATCGCGGGAGATTCGACCATCACTAATGTTCTCACTATAAGCACAGATAAAAACAAGATAAAAAGCAACACACTTTGTAATAATGTTCTTTTCTTAGCCAGAATGTTTACTAACATTGGAGATAGATTTCTGGAGATGTTGCCCTTAGCAACCAATCAGAGCTTTGCTTTTGTTTTCTCACTTACAGGTGGCTGTTTAAATCTAATTGCTGATTGGTTGCTATGGGCAACATCTCCAGAAGTCTCTCCAGATGTTTATCTGCAATGATAGTAAACATGCCTGAACAGATAATAGGAACAGGCTCAATTAACAATGTTAAATGTTGCAAGTTCTATATATAGCTATGAGGAAAGAGTGGCCAAATTGGGGATGTTCACGCTGGAGAAGAGGCGCTTAAGGGGTGATATGATAACTATGTATAAATATATAAGGGGGTCATATAATAATCTCTCTAATGCTTTATTCACCAGTAGGTCTTTCCAGCTGACACAAGGTCACCCATTCTGTTTAGAAGAAAAGAGGTTCCACCTAAATATTCGGAAGGGGTTTTTTACAGTGAGAGCTGTGAAGATGTGGGATTCTCTCCCTGTATCAGTGGTACTGGCTCATATATTCGATAGCTTTAAGAAGGGGTTGGATGGCTTTTTAGCAAGTGAGGGAATACAGGGCTATCGAAGATGGCTCATTATACAAATTGATCCAGGGACTAGTCCGATTGCCTTTTTGGAGTCAGGAAGGAATTTTTTCCCCCTCTGAGGCAAATTGGAGAGGCTTTGGGTGGGTTTTTTTTGCCTTCCTCTGGATCAACTAGCAGTAAGGCAGTTAAAAAAAAAAAAAAAAAATTAAAAAGGTTGAACTTGATGGACGTGAGTCTTTTTTTCAGCCTAACTTACTATGTTCTATGTTACTATATCCAATTATGCCAAACATTGCCTGTCACTTCATCTATACAACACCTTCTTGGGGCTTCCTGAGTGTGCAGCCACCATACGCTAACAGTTAGGGCTGTATAGGATGTCTCAGGAGTGACAGGCAAAAGGAATATCATCCCAGCCCAACTCCCAGCCCAACCCTGGTACTAATGCTGGAATGAATACCTTAAGAGCCTTGACAGATTTGAGGATAGTGAAGGGTGAATCTGAGGCGTTTTGCTTCTCCGAAATTTCACAAACATCTAGTAGAAAATTGCAAAACTCTGGCGTGTCTCGTTTTGGGCAGCGTCAAAAAAGACAGACGCCAGAATCCCTTTTTGGACGCCGCCATCCATTTTTTGGATGCCGGCAAAGGGCGCCAGCATCCAAAAATAGATGCTCGTGTCCAAAATGAGACGCTGGTGAATTCTCTCAAGGCAAAACTTTTCTGGAATTTTGTGAATTTATTTTCGCTCCCTCTCTACAATTACTGCCTTGAACCGGTGAAAGTGGAGATTGCTTGCTTGCACTGTCCAATAACTCGTAGGAGTGGTATAGGCAAATTAAGTTCATTCCTGTCTTGAGTTTTTCCATGTGACTCAAACAACTGGTCGGGTTCCCTTATTCCTCCAGTTCCCAAGAACATTGTCGAGAGCAAGCAGGGTCCCTTATCACCAGCATAAAGAAGAGCCTGGGGAGCATGTGCCAGAGGAGAAGGCAGAAATGCCAACAGGAACAGTTTGCTTGGTGCCATTCCATGCCTTGTATGGTCAGTGTTTAACAAGGAATAGCTGCAATTCATAGCGACTAGTGATGGGCGATTTGACACGTGACTCGTTTCGCGAATTTCCAGAGAAAAGCGAAGCGAAACGCATGAGATTCGCCCATCACTAATAGCGACTCCTGAGCCTATCAATCTTCCCTCTCTCTCAAAGAACAAAGGAGAGTGTCTGGCACCCTCTTGCACCGGGGCTACAGAGATGTTACCTTTCACACCAACACAACGATTTCTCGCAGCAGTTCTTTCTGTGCCGCTTCCTGATTTAGTGTGCCCCTGTCTGGCTGTAGAGACACTCTCTCACTGCCTTCCATTGTTTCCTAATGTGAAGCATAGCTAGAGCATATAGAGAGCCCCGGAGAAGTTTTTACAGACAGAAATACGTTGCACCGAATGACTCTTTTCACCCTACACATACAGTACAAAGAAATTCCTACCCAAATCACAAATTTTGCTGGTAAAACATATAGTTAAAAACAGCGGGTGGAGAGTGTGTCTGAAATCAAAGAACATTTTTGAACAAGACGGTACCCAGAGAGGATATTGAATAGAACTAAGAGTGAGGATGGACAACTAAGACAGAACAGTGATAGAAAGTGAAGAGAATTCCTTTTGTTAATTAGTTTAAAGTATTAAGTAGTGAAATTTCCAAAATAATAAAAAAAGAATGAAGTCTATTAACAAATAATTTCCCAAACAAGGTGGTGTTTAAATCTCAACTGGTCATATTGTATATGAGAGCAGAGACAATTGGAGCTAAACTGGTGAAGGCAGATTTGGGCCCCTCTAGGCTTTAAGGAAACCTTTTTAAAAGAACGTAAAAATGTAACTTTTCCATGCTGCGGATGTAATCAGGTGAGTGGATTTACCTTCCTCTAAAGGGCACTCGCATTCCAATTTTATATGTGTGCATCCACACATGTAGTTTACAGCATAAAATGCCCGGTGGCAAAACATATGTGGAAAAAACCATATGATGTATAAGATATAGACTTACAGAACATAAGTCAGCGATCAGAAATAAATCAGCCAGTTGCAAAACATTTTAATGAAAATGGCCACACTATTAGTTACTAGGAAAAGGCACACTGGCACACAAGATATGAATGCAGGTGAAAACCTTGCAAAGTTTTATTACCGGAAGTGCAACGTTTCGGGGCAAGCCCCTTTGTCAAGCATATGCGTGAGCAATTACCAAATTGTACACACTATTAGTTAGTTGCATTTTCCGATCCTAGATTCAGTACCAAGAAGGAGACATGGGGGAGACCGTGACAAGGAGTTGTTGTGAAGGGAGGCCCATTGGATAAGGCGATTAGGAACTATGTCTCCCTATGGTCTGAATGATGAATACGATGTGAGCCCGTTTTTATTGAAATAATCCTTTTTAAAAAAGTGTATTATGTTTTACAGTTACAGACTCATGCTTGTAATGAAACATTGTTATACTATGTAATAATATGTTATACCATTAGGGACCATTGTACCTCAGGCTACTTAAGGTCATGTGCTCGTGTAGTTTTTTAGGGCCCTTACATACGGGCGTTTTTGCCTGCGCACCTCTGCGTTCCGTTTTGCTGTGTTCAGCCGCAGTGGAGCGCAGGTATAGACGCACTCAATTATTTTCAATGGGGCTGTACTCACACGAACGCATGTAGGTGCCAAACGCAGGTTCAGACGCAACATGCTGCATTTTTCCTGCATTCGGCTCCTACATGCGTTCATGTGAGTACAGCCCCATTGAAAATAATTGAGTGCGTCTATACCTGCGCTCCCCTGCGGCTGAACGCAGCAAAACGGAATGCAGAGGAGTGCAGGTAAAAACGCCCGTGTGTAAGGGCCCTTATGCTTGAGTGGAGTGCCACTCGTGACGTTGCATCATGTTGCTATCCTACAATGCAAATATTTGCAAACATTAAAGGTGGTTTTAATGAAATTGGAGTGCTGTCAATGGATATATGTGGAGTGCCACTCGTAACGTTGCATCATGTTGCTATCCTACTATGCAAATATTTACAAACATTAAAGGTGGTTTTAATGAAATTGGAGTGCTGTCAATGGATATATGTTCATGGAGGTGGGACCCGTGCAGCAGCATACCCCAAGATTTTAAAAGTTAATAAGCTGTATTAGGTTTTGCAACTCCAGGCTATTTTTCTTTAGTGGAAGATGGGACAAAATGGCTCTTTTTAGTAAAGTTTGCTGACTGCTCTAGACACTAGCTCAAATATTGACAGAATAGTAACACTAGGAAATGTTTGGCATAATTGGATATATATAGAACTTGCAACATTGTTGATGGAGCCTGTTCCTATTTTCTATTTAGTGATAAAATGTTACAATCTGGATAAGAAAAGAACAGTGTTAAGTGTCTTGTTTTTAATCCTGTTTTTAATCTGTGTTTATAGTGAGAACAGTATTTATATTTCTAATAGAGAGTGCATTGTTAAGATACTTGTATGTTTAATTACTGATGCAGATCATGTGACACATTACAGCTGTTGTTTTCCTGCCAGATTGTAGTTTTAAGACATACTTGTTTTTGGCACTTTGAGAAAGGCCTTTGGGTAATCTGAAATGTTAGTCCTTAGCGCTTAGCTACTTCATTAATTAAACATTTTTCTAACTTTTTTTGGCAAGCACATAGGTACTATGAGCTGGCAAGAAAATGCTCTGACTGCCAAGCATATAGTACCTATGCAGCAAGTCCTATCTGCCCCTAACCCCCTAGACAAGGAGCCAAGGGGGCTGCCATGCTGGTCCTGCAATGTGATCATCCTAAAACCCAACTTTGTACTTGCTTCTCATCACAATGTGCCTCTCTCTGGCACTGGACCCAACCGTGTATGATCAGCGGCGCCCACTCACTTCCTGCCACACAACTCTGCAATCATGGGCCCTCCAGGTCTGCTAAGGACCCCTCCTTCACCTAGAAACAGTAAGTGCCATTTTTATTGTGCACATATACACATAAACACATACATGCATTTACTTGTACATACATGCATTTACACAGACATAGTTCAGTAGGTAGTTTATTTTTATTTTCTGGTTTACAATCACAGACATATACACACATTTATAAACATTTTAGAGCTGTATGAACATGCATACACAAACAGACATATAGGTTTTTTTTTTGGTAGTTTGAATAAGAAAGACATAATTACTTTTCTTGGATTTGCCAAAATGTGTACTTTTGGAAAATATATGGTTTTGGGGGATCTTTGTACTGTTAGCTGGCACATAGTATGCAGTCAGGGTTATGTGTTCATGGAATGCAAAAGAAAATTCATCTGCACTATGTTTATTTGGGTCTCGTGTATCTATGCATATTGGGAAGCAAACTGTTCAGTAGACCCTTGGCATCAATATTTAGGGTTTTTACAATCGTCTGTAAGAAATTGGGTATGATAAATAGAGTTGGGTTTGGAGGATTGTGTACTTTCTGAAAATATACTGTATGGTTTTCTGGGTTGAATGTACTTTTTTCTACCTTTGCCCCCCCCCCCTCAATTCTGCAAATGTGTTGATTTTGCAGTACCTGGAATTACAGAACTGATAGCTTGAATGGGGTGTCTATATTTTGAGGCCCCTATATGCCATATACTTAAGTAACCCTATACATAGTATACTGTTTAGTGGACCACAGGCTTTCATATTTGTGCTGATTTATCTTGATACCTAATAGTATGCAGGAGATAAGACTCTGCAGGTTGGAAGTTTTGAGGTGATTTTTGGAAATGCCACCAAAATCGCCAAACTTAAGAAAGGTTTGAGGCATGGTGCATTGGAGTAGAAAGACATGCATACCCAATTTGCATTTGGGGGAATGTGTACTTTCCAAAAATATGTGGTTTTCTGGGGTGAATGTACTTTTTTTTTTTTAAACCTTTGCCCCCCCAAAAAAATATGTAAATGTGTTGATTCTGGAATTATAGAAATTATAGCTTGAATGGGGTGTCTATATTTTGAGGCCCCTATATGCCACATGCTTAGGTAAACCTACATATATATTGGGTATCAAACTGTTCAGTAGACTCCTGGAAGTCATATTTAGAGTGTTTTGCAAGTACTAAATGCAATCTCGGTGTACTCTTGCATTTGAACCCACCCTGACATCAAGAATTACTCCTATATCCTCTGCCTATATGTTTCATGTTATTCATATAGCTTGTAGTTATTGTAATGTAGAAATTTATTATCTTTGTAGTTAAACAATTACCTAAAGAAGATTAATTTCAGAACATCCTCTGGGGATAATATTTCCTTCAATGGTAAAGGTGAAGTTCTGGGAGCTTTTGTTATAATTAACTGGAACATCTTTCATAATGGAACAGTGATTACAAGAGACATTGGGACCTTTGAAACCTCTCGGTCTCCAGAACTTGTTATTGACAAAGAGTCTATCCACTGGCCACCTCCATTTAATGAGGTACTGTATATGTACTGCAATTAATAAGAACATGTTTGTTTCATTGTTATTCATCATTCATTCATCAGAGTCAACTATATTCCAGGTCATGTAGATAGATTTGTTACAATGTGAAAGATACAGGTAAAGCACATGGTGTAATATAGTGACTGTGGTTCCTTTTTTAAGCAAGTGAGTTATTAATTAAAGGAAAACTATACCCCCAAAATGTATACTTGAGCAACAGATAGTTTATATCAAATTAAGT
>CM044445.1:107840172-107869906 GCA_024363595.1 Xenopus borealis
TGTTTAGTACCTTGATGTAATTATTTTATGTTTTCAATGCTTAGACCCCCACCTCACGTTGCAGTGCCAGTTGCCTCCCTGGTTACAGAAAAGTTCTGATGAAAGGAAAACAAGTTTGCTGTTATGAGTGTGTCCAGTGCTCTGAAGGAGAAATAGCCCCATTTCCAGGTAGGTAGTAATGAATAAGTTAAATTATGATTGAAAAAATAGAAATAAATGGGCAAAAAAGCAGTAGAAGTAGGCTTTAAATTATGTACTATGTAAAGATATATATAGCTATATGACCCAGAATCACAATAAGTAGGGATGCACCATTTGTTGGGGGGATGGAGGTGACCACTTAATATCTTTCACCTTAGTGGCTCCAGCCTAAATTGTTATACAAAATAAAATGCAGAAAGTATTTGAATCGACTTGCAAAATAAATGACCAGTTTGTAAACAATTGCATGGTCAAGAGGCATCAATATAATTTTTCAAACAAATTATTGAATGAAAAATAGCTTTGGTCCTTGCCTGATGGTCCATTACCAATAAAGCTAAGCATAAATCCATTAAGAAAAAAAATTACATCTAGTACTAAAAACACTCAAATGTAATGGGGTCTTGTTCATGTGCACAGTTGGTGGCCTATTTGGACCAAATCTGCAGTATTAAAATGTGTACTGTATATGGCTTGATTTACATACAAAATACCATTCTTGTTGTAAGAGTGATAAAATATTTCATTGCCCTGCGATCTCTTTGTTATTTGTGAAATAAAGACTAGCTGAATGTTCTATGCTATAATTTGTCATGTTAAAAGCTTTAAAATGTTAAAGCAAAATGCCTTGGTCACAGAGGTGACTAGCCAGACAATACTGGATATAATGCTGCAATGCAAAAGTAGCTGCAGGACCACAGATTATATGATGATCTTAGCAAGATTATATGACCACAATGTGAAATGTTTTTAGATATGGAAAACTGCATCAGGTGCCTTGAAGACCATTGGTCCAATGAGAAGAGGAATAAATGCATCATGCGAGACACTGAATTCCTTTCTTTTGAAGAACCTCTTGGCGTGGCCTTAACTGTAACTGCTCTGTTTTTATCTTCTTGTACAGCTGCAGTTTTTTGCATCTTTGTAAAACACAAGAATTGCCCCATTGTAAAAGCCAATAATCAAGAACTCAGTTACCTTCTTATTGTTTCACTTTTTGTGTCTTTCCTTTCTTCCTTACTATTTATTGGAAGGCCTATGAAGGTGACCTGTTTGTTGAGACAAGCTTTGTTTGGTTTCATCTTTGCTATTAATCTTTCTTCCATTTTGGGGAAAACCATTACTGTTATTATTGCTTTTACTGCCACTCAACCTGGAAGTAGGCTCAGGAACTATGTTGGTACCAGGGTCCCTAAATATATTCTTCTATTATGTACACTTCCTATGGTTTTCATCTGTGTCCTTTGGATGATAATATCTCCTCCATTCCCTAACTATGACTCTCATTCTGAAACAGGAAAGATAATTTTGCAATGCGATGAAGGATCATCTAGTGCATTTTACATAATGGTTGGCTACATTGCCTTGTTGGCTTTTGTTAGTTTCTTTGTTGCTTATCTTGCCCGTAAACTACCAGACATATTTAATGAAGCACAATACATAACTTTTAGTATGTTACTGTTCTGCAGTGTTTGGATCTCCTTCATTCTGGCCTATCTGAGCAGCAAAGGCAAATATTTAGCAGCAATGGAGATATTTGCCATTCTTGTTTCCAGTGCTGGACTTCTTTGCCTTATATTTATTCCTAAGTGCTTTATTATCTTATTTAAACCATCTGCATCCACTAGAGGTCATTTAGTAGAAACAAAACAAAAACAAAACTATAAGTAGAAGTTAGATGCTGCCATTATAATTAAGAAATAATGGTCAATTAATGTGTGTTTGCTTAAGGTGTTTTCACTTTACAGATCACCATCTAACAGATATTACTCATCCGAATCTGTGCATCCAACACATCTGATAAAAAAGATTAATTGATTTCAGAATCTGTGCCATAAAATCGATACTTCATTTGCAGTGTGATTATATGATAGTGTGGTAACAGACTGCTATATAATTACCAATGCAAGATCTGTCACCGAGAGTAGGCATCCTGATTTTGACTTCCCCCATTCTTTTAAGTATCATCATTGTTGTCTAGGGGGGAGTAGGATCTGTATCTTTGATTGAACGTGTAAACCTCTACAGATGCCACAAAAACTATAGCTCATCAAATACCTTATATATTTATGCTGAATAATGCATTTATAAGTTATGTACTTTCCTTTATCATGAGGAGCATAATGCCTTCTGATTATTAATATTTGAGACCAAGAGAAGTATACATTCTATTGGACCTACTGGAAGTTTCTGCAGGCTGCAATCAAGTACTGTACAACTTAAGAGCTTACCATTTTGGGGAAAGATCCCCAGGGGAATCCTTCATTAGTTTCCAGCAATGGAAACCAGTACACATCAGACATTAGTTGCCTGACAACCTACAGTAGTGCAGCACAATAAGGAGGGTCTTTTGAGGTACTGTATGTGATAATGCGTTTCAAAGGCTTTGCTCTTCTACATTATGGTTGCATTCTGCTGCCCTTTAATGCTATGCCACTATATTATTCATTATGTAGCATTATATATATTTATGGCACCTGTGCTAGGTGACCATTATCTTAGAATAAATAGATGATTCTGACCTAATGTTGAGTCCAAGATGGGGCCCATGCCTCTAACCACCCACACTTCTTTTATTCCTCCCCCATGCTTGACCCACACACTCCCCCACCACCTGCATGTTCCCCACCATTTTCTCCTCTCTGATTTAACATGGAACTCCCAGCTCATTGTTGCCAGAGAAAATGCCTCTTCCGAGTTCTGTTCCTGAAAATGAGGACCAATCAATATTTATTTCCTTGTATATTTTCATAATCATAATATAAAGTTGTGATTGTATACTTAATTTTACTCTACTTTGTTTTTTCTTTTATAGTCCAGATTTAATAGTTCAATATTTCTTAAATGTTTGAGTAATTTTGATGTTTCTTAAAATTTTGAAATGGACAGACCATGTTTGCACATTAAACATATTAGAATATTAGACTATGTACACAAACAATAAACTATGCTAAAACCAAAGCTAGTTGGGCTTCAAAAAATGTACACCCCCTTTTTTTGGCTGTAAGTTGTGGTACTGAGCAAATAGCAGAGTAGCTGTATCATGCCTTTAATGGTACTCTTATAGAAATTAAGCACTTTAGAACCTTTAATTTCACATATGTACTTTTTTATTGGTAACACTACAAAAATATAATCTTAGAACATACATTTGCCAATAAGAGTAGTGTACATCAACCAGTTGTTAGGAACTTAAATGACTGTTGCTACATGTGTCCCAGGTATTTGAAATGCAGTCTAAGCCAAGGTGTGTTGACAACAGACTATAGTAAAATTGTGAACTTGTCCAGGAATTTGACTTAAAGGAACAGTTACTGTAAGTATAAAATAAAACTGGTAAATAGATAGGCTGTGCAAAATAATGTTTTTTTTTTTTTTCAAAATAGTTATTTAGAGAAAAATGTAATGAATAAAGGCTGGAGTTACTGGATGTCTAACATAATAGCCAGAACACTACATCCAGCTTTTCAGCTCTCCTGGTTTTCACTGATTGGTTACCAATTAGATACAGGGAGGGGCACATTGGTCATAAGTGTTTGCTTTTGAACCTGAGCTGCATTCTGATGATCAGTTGCAAACTCACTGAACAGGGTCAAGTTACCAACCCACAGTTAGAGAGCTGAAAAGCAGGAAGCAGGGTTCAGTTAGACATCCAGCTACTCCAGTCTTTATACATTACATTTTTAGCTGACTATATGAGAATTATTTTTTATTTTGCACTTCCTATCTATTTACCCTGTTTTTATTATTACACTGAACTGATCCTTTAAATCATTTTTTAATACATAAATTATATTAAATTATAAAGGAAAATACATTTTTAACAAGATAGGCTATTTACTTGTCAGATTATACATGAAATATTACTGCTGTTCCTTTTTGTAAATGCATTGTTGTAAGACAACATGCATCCTTCTTGTGCTTCCTGCTAGGAGGAGGTGTTCAGTTCATCACTTGCTTGTGCGTTTCAGTACTGGGATCTGTGTTTTTCCCAGGATTTGTTGCAGGGCACCGGTGATTTCTGTATGGGCGCAAATGTTACAATATTGCTCCTCTTAGTGTGCCAGCACATGTGCCACTGTACATAGCAAATGTGTCATAAGCAAAAAATGAACACATAGAAATATGTAGATACTCACTAAAGATTAACAAGATTGAGAATGGGAGTGTCCATCTCCAATTACAAATACTTCCCTCCAAAGTTTAGTACTTAACCTCCCAGTCGCATGCATGCCCATATGAATAGAATTAAAATCAAATAATTAAACAAAATTATGAGACCTTTCAAGAGACGCATTTACGAACATCTATTAGACATAAGAAACTTTGTACTGTGTACACCAGAGCAAATATACAGGCTCATATTTTCAGGGTATAGACCGCCTCCATGGAGATTCGCGAGGGGGAGATTTGGACAACAAATTGTTACAATTGGAAACAGCCTGGATATTTAGGCTCAATACTTACAAATCAGAGTTTGGACCTTATGATCACCTAAATTTCCAGGCCTTTCTGAATAGATAACTTGTTGGCATGGTGTTCTTGCTTCCCCTTTTATATGTGCGTTGTTAAATCTCTGTGCCCACATGGTGACTGGGGGGGACTTTTTACACACACATGCTAATAGAACATCATATTCTCACAATTTGAGATTTTTATGTATGCAGGACTGTGACAGCAGTTTTGGCTTTGTTTTGTGCACTTACTTGCCATATCCCAATATAGTATTATCTTTATTGGGGTGTTTGATTTAAGATGGGAGTATGCCAATTCCTCTTGTAGATAGTGAATTGTGACACGCCTGGGTGATACAGTGTACCTATTTATATTGTAGGTTTCACACTAAGGCCAAATTTTATTTATAATTTCCACATCTTAAATAAATCTTAAATAAATTGCAATGTTGCCTAGTGTAATAATAATTAGTATATTTCTACCATGCCATAGTCTGTTTTGTATTCCAAGCGTTTCTTTATATTTATTTACAAGGTTAAGTTTGGGGGAATTGAAAAACCAATTTGGTAATAGTACCTCAGATCCCTCTTACATTTGGACTTCATGTAATACTTATCAGTTAGAAGCAACAACCCATACACTTAGGGATACAGTGTGTTTTTTAATCACCATGGGAACAGACGTCAGGATCACGTGGTGCGTCCTTTAAGATCTCGTCATTTCCGGCACTCGTCCTCTTGACAAAGCTACGGTTGCAGCGAAACAGGCTGTCGAGGCATAGGTGCAGCGCTACATGTTGGGATGGGATACCCCTGTGAGATACTGCTGTGAGTGAAGCTGAAGATTGAGACGAGTTGCAGATTGTCTTAACACTCCAAGTTGTTGCGCACCTACAAACTGGTCTGTATGCATTTCATTTGGCAGTTCCGAGAGGGCTTAGAAGGGGCATAAGAACTGATCTTTGTATTGAAACTCTGAGTACTGGAAAGGCTTATTAGTGTGGTTAGTATACTGCACTTTATGCACTTCACTGCCCGCATTATTGCATTGGGCATACTAAGGAGAAGAATTTTGGATTGTTACTTTATAGTACTGCGGTGATTACACTGTTGCTCCAAGCCCTGTGATGAACTGCCTAGAATACGGATTTTCAATATAGCACCAATTCGAGCCATAGACTTTTACATCTGAACACATTTTTGTGCACTTACCCTGATTTCACCTGGTGGAGAACATGTCGTTTGGATTTAACTTTCACTCCTCCACTATTCAAGATTGGAATAATATCTAATTTACCTTATTCTGCTTCTAGGGTTTGGACATTCGAATATTTAGGAAGTGTGGTTAATTGCCTCGTGATATCTGGACTCATTATTTTACAATTGTCCTTACCTTGCAAGAATTGGTTTCTGAGATGCATGCAATTTTCCACCTCTGATTTAATAATCAGACAGTGGTCTATTATATCTTTACGAAGGGGATCCCCTCTCATACTGTAGGGCTGCTTGTTTTTAAACATTTTTGTTTAATTGTTTAATTTTAATTTTATTCACATGGGCATGGTTGTCAATAAAAATTGCTTTTTATTTTACCACTAGGCTTATATTGATACTGATGATTTAGCTACATTATTGCGACTGGGAGGTTAAGTCCTAAACTTTGGAGGAAAGACAAAGCAAATGTGCCCATAAACAGTATGTGAATATATTCATATGTTATTGACCAATATTGTATTGTAATCAGATATAGAGTACAATCAGAAACATTAACAGCCATAAATAAAAACCAAGAGCTTCTACATGCGATATTAAAATGATGCGAAGTTTCACTGTGCTATTATGCAAATTCCACTTTGTAACAGGCTTCTTTACCAATTACCTATCTTTTGTACATTAATGTACTTTACATTAAAGGGACACATATCAGTTAATAGTGCTGTTATAGCAGAATTATGTACTGAAATCAAATGTGTTCATATTTAATTTTGAAATTTGGGGCTAGACATAATGTCAGTTTCCCAGGTGTCCTTAGGTCATGTGACTTGTGCTCTCATAAAACTTTACTGCTATACTGCAAGTTACAGTGATATCACCCCCTCCCTTTCCTCCCTTGTAACCCATCAGCAGCCTATCAACAGAAAAATTGATAGCTAACCAGAAAGCAGCTACCTGACATTTCTGCTGAAGGATTTTTTTTTTTGCATTTCCATAAGAATTGCATCACAACCTAGGTCATGGTTAAATGCAATTGTAAGGGGAGTAACAATATCTGTCTCAAAGCAGTTCCATCTTCCTTCTCAAAACTCATAATCAGGCACAAAGCACTGAGATGGCTGCCTTCAATCCAATATTACAGCTAAAAACGAAATGTGTTTGTTTCGAATTTAAAATAGTAGAGTGAATTATTTTCAATGCAATGCAGTAAAATTTAGAAATAAAAATTAAAAGATAAAAATCATGTCAGAATCCCTTTAAGCTGATAGACCTGCCCCTGCTGCAATCAAAAAAAATATCCTACTATGATATGGCATATCAGTTTTCCCTGTCTCTCCAGTTCCACCTTTCTTCTCTTTCTTAGCAATCCACAATGTCTAATAATAAATATTAATTAATTATAATAAAATGCCCACACTTACTCATTTCCATAGTCTCACCAAGGCAACCACACACTGCATATGTAAAGTTTAAGGAAGGTATCTGGAAGGCATGTCATAAAAGCTAGTAAGAGATTCACAATTAAACTATTTGCAATGTGAAAAGTTATGCTTTTGCTTAACCCATTTTGGTTTGCGAAGCTGGAAACTGTTTAGTGACCACTTCTCAATGCAATAACAGTTTAAGGAAGAATATTACATTACGAGAGGTGAATTTTTATTGTTTTTGGTGCAAATTGTTTTTCACTTTGTGACTTTTATTACATTCCTCCTTTGGTCTGTTAACTAGAACAAAGCTTTATTATTTCAACAATATATACAATTATATAGCAATGGCTCTGCTCTGGGCTAACACACAATCATTTTCTATCTGCCTGTAAAATAGGCTCCTTTCCCAGAATGGCGGCATCGCCTCTGCTCCCCTCTTATGTTATCCCATTTCTTCCTTAACCAACTATATCAACAACATAATCAATTTTAACAAAACATGCTGAACCACCTTACACAAAAACACATATGCAGCTCAGCTGACGTTTTCATCAAGTCAACAATGGTGATAATTTTAAATTTCCTCCAATATCTCTTTAAGCTTCATTTGCAGAGCACAAGTACAACTATAGTACAGTGTTTTCAAAATTAGAAAGCAAAAGAGTATTTACTGCCCCACAATAACAGTCCTGGGGAATTTCAGCAATAACAGTCAATAACAGTTAAGAGAGTTTATTTCCAGCAGTCACAAATTCATTTTCAGACTATATAAATGAGTTTACTTTGTGGTTCATTCAATAACTGACAAATGTCAGAAATGATGTCACAGGACCTCCAACCATATTTTCTGAAGAGCAAAAAATGATTCTGTTTATTAGGACACTTTGGTACATGCTGATGACTGGAAGAATGTAAAATAATAAAAAATAATGCTCTGTAATGAGATCATTCTTGCACAAAGAACTGTAAGTATTATATTGCAAACATGTGGTAAATATATGAATGCATGGATTTCACATGCACTTACATGTCCTTGAAACAAGCTGGTGCCTGAAGACTTTGTTGTAGATGATGTTGAGGTTGTTTGTACTCATCTTATAATTTTGGTCCTATTCTTTATGAAACTCTGACCTACAGTAGGAGCTGAAGCAGAGGTTAAATACACTCTTAGAGATAATTTTTTAATAGAAAGGTATCAAGATCAGAATTAACTCTCCAACTCTTACTAGTTCCTACACCCTACAGGGTAAATCATTTATATTCTGACTCTCCTTATGCTCTACAAAATTAGTTGGTGCTATATAAATACTTTTTAATAATTCTCCTTATGCTGTAGGATCACATGTAAGGTTCCCACTACATGTATAATCTGCATCTGGACTATGCAACCTGTGCTAGATTAAAAGTCCTGCACAAGACAAAATCAATGTGTGCATGGGTGTTTTTCTTTGTATATGTATTTATAGTGAGTAAGGGAAAAACTCAATATACAGTAGAAACACAATACAAATACTTACTCTACTTCCTTTGTTCAACCCAAGGAAATCAATAGTTTCATAATTTACACAATTCCCTATAGAACTTATCTGCATGGGTGTCCACAAATAGGGGTGGTGGGGGGACTTGCATTTTATTCTCTTGCCATACATATACAGATGAAGCCACTTTGGTTTGTGTGTTTGACACAGAATAACTAAACTCAGATATCTCACTTTTCTCATTTAACACAGAAAATTGTGTCACAGCATCTCATCTAATTAAAGAGTTCACCATTGAAAACAATGGTGCTTTGGTATGCTAATGAAAAGGTTAAATGCATTAAATGAGTTAAGATGACTTTAGATAACACAGTTTCTTCAATTAGTCCCAAGTCATGACACATTTAACACACAAATGTGGCTTCATCTGTATTCCTTTATTTTGTTCTTTGCGATATGAGCACATTTCTTCCAAGATGATGTGAGTCAAAAATTTGACGCGACTCGTTTCGCAAATTTTTAGCTGGAAATTCGCCAATTTTTTTGGCAAAGAGAAATGGTATAGATTCGCCCATCACTACTTGTCTGCACTGAACATTTAGACATAGAGCTATTAAAGATGCTTCTGCCTGCAAAAGACTAGGTAAGACTAGCTAAGGAAGTGCCACCAGCCTGCCCAGTACATCACTATTATGGAATACTGGAGAATGCCTTAACATAACTACCCTCATAATGGTTAGAATATGGTACTCCAGTATTTGTATTCCTTGTGCTAAAATCAAATAGTTTATTTGCTGAATTACAAACATTTAAGTCTTGGTTATGTACATCCTTATTTATATTTGTAAATGTTTTACTCCAGTTGGGCCAGGATGATGAGCAACATCCAAACAGTCATGAAAATTTGTTGATTGAGTGTCATAAATGAATGGTTGTTTATCATTAAAAAGCCCACACTTGTACTGCTTTTCCTTGGATCTTAGTGATGTCCACTGCAATGAGGGACCCCAATTTCCCTGTCTGCTCACTGAATGGGCAATATGTGGAAGGCTACCTGCAAGAAGGGGACATCATGCTTGGCATCCTATTAGATATTTTTGCTTTAAGTAGTTTTCTCCCGGCAGTCTTGAGATATAGACCTGAGAAAGAGAAGATCATATTTTCACTGTGAGTAGTAACAATTTCAGGCATATTTCTGTGAACTTGTAATAATGCTATTCACTATAGAAATAACAAATTTCAAATTTCAGTTATGTTGCAGAAGTACATAAACCATACAAGTCTGCTGTCTTCTTTTTTTTTGTTCCCCGTGGATTTGTTGTTCCCTCTGAACTAAGATTATTAATCCTTTGTATTGATGATTGAAATTGTTGCCAAGTTGCATCATAAAAATTATGCCCATAGGCTTCAATTGGTGGAAAAAAATGTCCCCCATTGACTTCAATGTATTTCAACAAATTTTTGCATTTCCACTAATTTTCTTCAAAGAAAAATGGGCCAGATTTGCCCATCACTATTCATTTTAATGGTTATATGTGGATTCAGACCCTCTCCTATTTATTCTGTTCACCATTGTGGTTGATAATTCTAGACCAAAACACAATGTTTGGTTTCAAAAGACTGGACAAAAAGTCCAATAATTTGAAACCAAGACTAAATGGAGATTGTTTTAACATGTTAAAGTCTTTATATGCACATGATTATTTATTGAAATCCAAATCTTAATATTAAAAAATGTTCAAATCTTCACTAGAATGTTTACTAGAAAACTTGAATTTTTAAATGGGAAAAATATTTTTGAGATTTATTATACCCTGATGCTGCCAAAAGCCTGAATCTGAAAATCCATTCATAAGTCAATGGGAGAGGCAAATCTAAATTAAATTCTTGAGCTACTTTTTCATGGTTTTTGGGAAAAAACACAATTTGGGAGTAAGCCCTAAAAAAATGAGTTTTTCTACAATCCAATTAAATTGAGTTTTCTTATTAATAAATAAGCTAAACTTAGGCATGGTATTTTTTTTTTTAAATAATATTTGAGATCAATTTGGATTTTAGTAAATAACCCCCTAATTGTCTTTAAAATGTAGTAGAAATAAAAGTTAGAAGGCCTTAGTTCTCTAAGGGCCACGTTTATTGAAGTTAAGATTGAAGTTAAAAAAAAAAAAATCAAATTTGAGTTTCCCAAACTAGATTGCTTTGACCAAAACCTTGCAAATTTCATTATTAGACAATAGGGATGTTTATCATCAATTGTCTATCTTTTTTGAGTTTTTTTAACAGTGCCAGTTTGTCAAAATATATGCAATAATGGAATGGGAAGGTTTATACTACACATGGCTTGGTCATGCAACTGTGGAGGAAGTCAGCTGGTAGATAGGTCTGGACAAAGTTGACTAGGAATTAAACAAAAACACTAACCAGCTGACCTGCACAAGATTCCAGTGACAGTGGCAAGGTGAAACATTTGGAGATTAATAATGGTGCCATTGTACATGCCGTTTTGCAGTCCTGCAGCAGGTTGAGTACCCACTGGTTACCCATAAAAATGTGGGTAACCTGCAGGTTGTGGGTTGAACTTTTGGATACAGATTTAGATGCAGGTTGGCTGGTCTTTGGGTTAGTGGGTACAGTTGTGGGTCTTATCTATAGCAAGTATTACTAATTTAAACAATACAAAAAATTTTTCCTGCCCACTTCCTACAATGTCCCTTCCTGCTTAATGGTGAGTCAGCAGGTCAGGATCAGGTTGAAGATAGGACAGTTGTGTGTAGGGTAGCAGGTTCAAGTGGGTAAAAATGTGAGTTGAATGTCCTGGTTGGGTTTCAAAAATTGGTTATGTGCAGGACTCTACCTTGTTGTGAAGAAGAGCCAGCTCAGGTATCTGTCCCTTGCTTCCCCTATTCTTAATTTTATTGGAATAAATTCATAAATTTATAAACAGCAGTAGGTCAACACTACAGTTTGGGTTAGATGGTTTGTGTTAGATGGAGTGCTCATAATTTTGCTTTGTTTTGGTGGAGTTATAATCAAATGGGAAGCAGAGATAATGCTGTCAGCATTTAAGTAAAATAACATAGTCAAATTACCAGGACAAATTTTAATGCAACATTATAAAACCTAATAAAAAGCTCAGGAATACATATATTTACTTGCTGGGGTTGGAAAACTGGAGGTTAGGATCAGTGTGGCAGATGCGGGTTCAAATCACATTCTATAGTCCACATAGTATCAAATTTTTTTATTAAAAAAAAAATGAAAACCCACCAAACTAGCTTATTTCTAATAAAAAAGTTAATATTGCAAAAATTCAGGTGGAATGCAACATGTTGATATAACATAGCCTGTAGAAACTAATACAAGGAATGGGCTGCTTTAAAATGTGTTCCGTTGAAGCTTCCATGACAGTTATGCCCCTGTCCCTTGCAGAAGAATACATGAAAAATCCACTGCAGGAGAATGCATGACCAAACACCCATGTGCTGTGTATAAGACTGGAGCTCCACCAATAAGTAACAGCCTATTTGCATTAATCATTTCAAACCTTGGAAACAGTTCAAAAATCATCTTATAGTTCCAACTACATATTCAAATTGCATAAACTCCATAAATAAACTGTGGCTACATTTCCTGTGTAAAGTCCACTGGGATGCATCAATAAACACCACATATCAGCTAAAAGCTCATTGCTTCCACAGGTATAGGAACTATTATCTGGAATGACTATCACTAAGGCTTTCATTCATCCAGGTCATGGTATATTTAGTATAAGTAATTCTAGAGCAACTGGACTTGCTGAGTAAACAGTTTCACTACTCACTTTTCTTCTTCAGTACAATTTACTAGTATGGGAAGTGCACAGATCTGTACATTGGGGAGCCACAGCAATTGCTCCCCAATGGAATGGCTCAGCATAGGAGGACAACTCTACAGGGCAAGACTCAACTTTCCAAAGACAGCTGGTTTGAATGAGGCATGAAAAAGGCAATTCAAGTCAAGGTGGAGAAATCTTCCCTAAACCAAGGTGGGGGCCCTCAACACCACCTGTCTGCTACATACCTACAATGCTGTTCTAACATCTGTACCCTGTTGGTTTCACAAAATTCACACCTCCATTCATGCAACTCTTACAAAGTAACACCTGTTTCTAGGAGTTGATGATACCCTGGCAATTATATTACAGTAACTACACAGCATTCACCCCTCTGTGAGTTTCAACTCTCACCTCTCTGAAAAGTAAAATTTGCCTTTTTGATTGGATTAGTGGAAGAGTTTATATCCCAAGGCCCTCCCATACCACTCAACTGAACTGAAGAAGCTGCTCGGATGAGTAGAGAAACATCTTCAATGATTACTCAGCAAGTCCAGTTGCTCTATAATTACTTATACTAGATATTATCTGGAACACTTGGGACCTGGAGTTTTCTAGATAAGGGATCTTTCTGTAATTTGAATCACCATACAGTACCTAGTAAAAAATGTTTTAAACATTAAATAGGATTATTTTACCACCAATATGGCATCATGCAGTAACATTTGTACATAAAAAGAAGCTTTGCCATCTGCAAAATTTTATCGCATATGCAAATTAGGGTTCAGATTTGGTTCAGTATTCGGTCAAATCTTTCAGGAAGGATTTGGGGGTTTGGCCGAATCCAAAATAGTGGATTCGGTGCATCCCTAAACTAAACTCACTTTCTCCAAAACCAAATGTCATTAAATTTATTTAAAGATCTGAATTTAAAAAAATACAAATGGAAAAAATACTGAGAATGTAAAGAAATCTCAAATTTTTAGAGGTTTAAAAAAAATAACTGGAAAACCACACATCTTTAGAGATTTGTGGAAAAATTCACTGGTTAGTAACACGGTTCACTATTGTAGATGTGTAAGTTCATCTGTACCTGTTCTCTACATCAAACCCAATGATTTCACTATAGAAAAAATATTTGTTGTCATTGAAACCTTGAAATATTATTTGCATGTACGTTTCTTGCCCTAGTTCTTCCCTCCAGCAATATCGTCATCTCCTGGCTGCCATTTTTGCAATTGAGGAAATCAACAAGAGTCCAAATATTCTTCCGAACATGACCTTGGGATTTCATATCCAAGATTCGTGGGCAAATGAGAAAAAAGCTATTAGCAGTACGTTTAGTATGCTGACAGGGAGCAATAATTATGTGCCTAACTACAAGTGCACCCAAAAAGGGATTTCCTCTGCATTCATAGGTCATTTACTGTCTTCAGTATCAAATGCCATGTCTCAGCTTACTGGTTTATATGGATTTCCCCAGGTATGGAATGTAATAAATTAGCGTGTTGGCAGTGTTGAGTTTAGTAGAAACTGAACTGAAGAGGAGTGATTATAAATGATTCAAACCCAATCACTATTACCTGAACCAATATGGTTAAGGGTATTCAAATAGCTGTTTTTTAATTGCAATTTTATGTACATCCCTGTTTTACAGTAAAATGTGGTTCCATTTATTTTCGAAATTTCTATACTTTATTCTCCAATGTTTAATTTGTTAATGCCAATATTTATGTGTAATTCTTATTTATGTATTCAAAAATCTTAAGACAGAAGAAAACTGGAACTTGCCTCATATTCTTAACTCTTAATTTTTATACAGAGCTCATTTCTAGCACAGACACTGAACTTCTGTCAGTTATATGAGCTTAGTGACTGACAATATACAGGTGTATACAATACAAAATGCAGGGTACAAGGTGTATTAGTATATAATGTTGATTAACATTACATGGCAGACATGACAAATAATTACTAATCAACCCTGTAGCATAATTTTTTGCAAAGTTGGACTCTTCAACTAAACTTCTCAACGAAAGAACAAACTGAGCATGAGCACTGGCAATCAAAACATAACCTGAGAGGATCTGTGGGATGTTGGGGTTATTTACTAAACTCCGGTTTGGCTTTTTGGACAAAAGAAAAAAAAAATATTTTTTTTGAGATTTATTAAAGCCCTATGCAGCAAAAAGCCTGAATCTGAAAATCCTCCATTTGAAAGCTGCAGAGGTTGTGTATATGTCTAGCGATGGGCGAATCTCCCGAGTTTCGCTTTGCCGAAAAATTCCCGAATTTCCAGAGGAATTAGCGAAACGAGTAGCGGCACGCTTTTGATGCGCGTCGTGTCGTTTTCAGTGCGCGTTGCGTCGTTTTCTTTGTGTCGCGTCAAAAAACGAAGCGTGATTCGTTTTTTTTCGGCGAATTTTCATCAGGTGAAATTTCGCTGCTGTTTCGCGAATTTATTTGCCAGCGGCGAATTCACCCCATGAGAATATTTTCGCCCATCACTATATATGTTAATGGCAGAGGTCTCAATCCTACTTTGTTTTTGTGGTCTGTGCTGGATTTAGTCCGAAAGTCCTACCATTTCTGACTTTTTAGGGCAAAAATGCAAAAAACGATTCAGGTTTTTACCCAAACCAATTAAATCGAGCTCATTAAATAACAAATAAGTGTAAAATCAGCTATGGGAGTTTGGGCAAGTTTTTTTGATTCAAACAATGAGATAAATTTGGACTTTGGGAAATAACCCTCATGGACTATTTAAGATCTGCTGAACTTCTAGGCTGGCATATTGAGCTCAGTATATTTTAAGGTCTCTTCGCCAATTGTGAAATTACTGAATGGGTGCACAGACAACTATTTTAACATGCTAACACTTACAGGTTTGTTATTATTTTGCCAAGTGATTCCATATTCAAAAATAAAGTTAAATTAAAATAAAAGTGCCAGGGCCTGCTTTTTTTATTATTCTGATTTTCCAGTTGCTGACATACAGATGGAGTCACTGACCTTTGTACGTTTATCGCGCTGTGTCGCTAGATAAGCAGCAGCAAATGCGATGTCTTAAGTTGTCTCGTCGCATTTATCCCGTTTACCAGCATGTAATATCCGTTTTGGCCACTAGAGGTCGCCAATCACCAGCTAATGCTATCAATGCTATCAGTACCCGTATACGGTACATGATTTAGAATTGAGAAAAAACACTTGTACATGTCTCTTCCTGGCCATTTTGATTGCTGCCTGTATATTGTCTAAGACACTGCTTAATTTTTTTGCATGTACATTGTCAAAGGATGTGTGTCCCTGACAAATCTCAAATACATGAGTGAAACTGGCCTGTTTCTCCACACCGAAAAAATGCAAAACTGCTGAAAAATTTACAAAAAGGTAAAATTTTGCTGAAATGTCAATCAATTCATTGGGAAGGCAAAATTAAATTTTTTAGGAGCTTATTTGTTGCCCTTCCTTTATTAACTGTTCTTCACAAAAAAACGCATGTACTGCCAATTTATCCTAAACACATTGGATTATGGTTCGGTCTGTAGAGGGCTTGGATAGTTGATATGGAAGACAAGGGGTGCATAATAATATGTTTTTTAATGCATTTTTTCTGGTGGGGAAAAAAACGCTTTTTTACAAGGCACAAACGTTTCTGCCACTGGCAAAAACCAGAATTTCACAGCCAAATAGTACAATTTTGAAAAAGAATCTCATCCCTATGAATACCTTATTATATGTGGTTACGTGAAAACCTTGGGAAGTCCGAGGAGCATCAGACTAGCAGCATTTTTTTATTGGTTGAACAGAAGGCTTTATGGCCAATGGAATGTCAGCAATGAAGGGGGTATTAATTGCTTATATAACACAATGTGTTTGTTCTAGGTGAGTTATGGAGCTGTTGATCCTACATTCAGTGACAGAATCCGCTTTCCATTATTCTACCGGACAGTGCCAAGTGAAACTGACCGGTTTAAAGTAGTCATCCAGCTCATCAAGACATTTGGTTGGAACTGGGTAGGAATTATAACATCTAATGATGAAAGTTACCAAAAGAACAGCGAGGAAATGAGGAAGGAAATCCTTAAAAATGGAATATGTGTAGCGTTTCTATTTACAATTTCTGAAAATAATTATTGGTCTATAAAAGCAGCTAAGCAAACCATAAAACAGTCAACCGCCAATGTTGTTATACTTTACAGTAGACTCATGATCTTGCTTAATATGTTCGTCCATATGAATGACCCCAGAAATCATGTATGGCTGATGCTATCTCCTTTGTCATCGGCATTAAGGGGCCTCATTTTCAATATATTAAATGGCTCCCTTGTTTTGCACTTTCATCATGAAACTATCCCAGGTCTAAAGGACTTTCTTTACAATGCTAATCCTTCCAGGTTTCCAAACGATCCATTCACTGCTGCAGTTTGGTCAGAGATATTTGCATGCAATGTCTTTGCTAATTCATCTTTTGCATTTTATGAAACATGCAATGCCAATCATACCCTGAAGCAATATGAGAGCTATGGATATGACATGTATAACTTCAGAGTAACATACAGTATGTACATTGCAATATATGCTGTGGCCCATGCACTTCATTCTATATATGCTGATAAAACCAGTGGTGGAACTATCTTGCATTCTGATAAAACAACATATGGACTGATGCCAACACAGGTATGAAGTAACATGTAAATATAAATGTTACATGTGCTTTTGTTTAAAGGGGTAGGGCAACTAAAATAAAATAATATTCTTTTAAGTTTTAAGAATGATAATAATTAACAAGTCACAAACAGTTCCCTGGTTCCCCATTTTCCAAGAATTGAGGCCACGTGGTTATGTCTATATCCCTCCATTTATATGCACTTGTGAACTTTTCAGTGGTCCTTCCGAGAAGACGACCAGTGTTATAAACTGCTCCTTCAACTATGCTGGCTATGGATATGTCAGTGTCAAAGCTGGATATTTTATAGACGTATCTATGCATACTGTATCTGTAAAGGTAGTGCCTGTACATTTGTTGCTTTGTGCTCAGGAATAAATCCCAGTTTCTATACTTGCCAGCTACAGTTTTTCATTCTGTAATAAAATATAGAGGAATAAGAAAAAAGGAAAAGCTCACTTACCACTGAAAAGAAGGACAAATGTGGTACCGAAAGGAATAGAATCAGGAATACTCAAATATATCACAGTCACTCCTCCATAAATGTACAGTCAGAAACATCTGACCCATGATTCCATTATGGACATTTTAAAATATTCTGAAATGGTAGTGTAGGGACCCATAGGGATTCCTTCCCTACTGTGTAACACTTGGAGCACATAGCTGAGAGGAGTGTTTATTGGTGGTGCAGATTTATTAAGGGTCGAAGTGAAATTTCTAATAAAATAAAAAAATTTAAAATTTGAATTTCGAAGAAATTTTTTGGCTACTTAGACTAATTTGATGGTCCAATTTAGAATTTTTTCAAATTCGAAATTCGACCCTTAATAAATCTGCGCCTAAGACATAATATCCTAGTAAAGAAGAGTGCTCTAGTGGAACCAAGCCCTTAGTGCAAGTCTGGGAACAGAGAAAGGCAATTCAACAATATTTGGTATAGAACCTGTAATAGTACACTCTAGGGGGCAAATTTACTAAAGCGCGAAAATGCACCAGCGATGGCAATTCACTGCATTGCCAGACGAATTTTCACAAGGCTGCCACTAATTCACTAAAATGCAAATTTGTGCTCAGGGAGGCAAAAAGAAGTGAAGTTGCGCTATTGTTACTTCACCAGGCAAAGCGCATTTACGCTAGTTATGCCTAATTTGTATACAGCGTGAATTTAAGCGTATAATAGAAGTATATGTTACAGCCACTACATTGCACTAAAGAAGCCCAGAAAACCTTTAATAAATAAAATAAAGTTGTTCTATTGCCCTAAACATGTGCCCACTGTATAGTTGAGTTGCCATATGTTAGGAAATGTAGGGGGGAAGGAGGGTGACCCCCCCAAAAAAAGTTGCTATTTTTCTATCACCCAGTGGTTTTTTTTGGGGAATTTTAAGTTTTTTTTCAAACTCCTATCTATTGTGTTGAACTTCGCCAGGTCTAGCGCAAGAGGTAACTTTAAGTAAAATGTTCATCTTAGTGAATTAAATTAGTTACATCCCTTGGTCAGTGCACAATGTCGCTTGGCGTAAGGGTGCTAATTTGTGCTAGTCTATCTACTGCGCTAGCAAATTTTTGCCAGAGTCTGACTTAGTAAATTTGCGAAGTTGCGAATTGACATCACGCTCGCGAATTAGCACTAGCGTTAGACGCTTGGCACTTTAGAGAATTTGCCCCTAGGAGTGTAAAGCTGACTATAGACGCAAATATCCAATGGTATGAATCTTCAAACCATCTGATATCCCCATCTCCCAACCTGCCACTAACCTTCAGCAATCATATGGAAGTTTATATCCGACAAAGCTATAAAAGCTATAAAAAGCAGCCCTGAGCTCAAACATAGGTTTGACAGACTTTTTGTAGTTCTTACAGGTTTTATTTTGCCTGTAAATAAAGGGACCATGGTTAATAAAGAGAACTGGTCTTCCAGTGGATTTGATCTGGACCACTAAAAGGTGTCTTAGATGGACCATAGTGATCTCAGTGTGTTACAGCAACCCTGTATACCTCTATGGCAACATTACTGTATATTGTGGAAATACTATCTCTGTGTGTTACATAAGCCTGTGTTTTATTTTCAATAAAAATGTTTTTTTTTTTTTTCAAAACGCATCTGTTAATAGTACTACTCCAGCAGACTTTTGCACTGAAATTTCTCAAAAGAGCAAACAAATTTTTTTTTATATTCAAATTTGAAATCTGACATGAGGCTAGACATTTTGTCAATTTCCCAGCTGCCCCATGTCATGTGACTTGTGCCAGCACTTTAGGATGGAACTACATTCTGGCAGCCTGTTGTTTTTCCTTCTCAATGTAACTGAATGGAATGCAGTAGGACATGGGTTTATACTATTGAGTGCTGTTCTTAGATCTACCAGGCAGCTGTTATCTTGTGCTAGGGAGCTGTTACCTGGTAATCTTCCATTGTTCTGTTGTTAGACTGCTGGGTGGAGAAAGAGAGGGGGTGATATCACTCCAACTTGAGCACAAGTCACATGATCGGGGCAGCTGGGAAAATTACCATATGTCTAGCCCCATGTCAGATTTAAAATTTAATATTAAAAAAAAAATCTGTTTGCTCTTGAAATGGATTCAGTGCAGAATTCTGCTGGAGCATCGCTATTAACTGATGCATTTAAAAAAAAATTCCTGTGACAGTATCCCTTTAAAGACAATTGAAAATTGTGTTAGCAAAAGCTCTATAATCTAATATTCTGATACAAAAACAATATGAATATTTTCTAACACCGTCCTTCCTAATGAACCTGTCTGGAAACATTGATTTTTTTGTGCCTTCGTTTGAAGGTATCGTATATTATTTAAAAAAGGAGCCCTGCTTTAGGAAGGATACACATTAAAAGTGTTTTTCCCAAAGTTCTAATCCCTCATGGAATTTTTCTAAGGTTTGTTGTTCGACTTTAATTGCATATTAGATATTACTTTTCCTTAAATAAGTATGTGTGCCATTTTAAATAAATATTCTTAATATTTCATAGTTAAACCACTACCTGAAGAAAATCCATTTTAAAACACCTTCGGGGGGTGAAGTTTTCTTTAATGAAAAAGGTGAAGTTCTGAGGCATTTTGATATAATTAACTGGAACATTTTCCATAATGGAACAGTAACTGAAAGACACGTTGGAACCTTCATTTCATCTCCATCTTCAGAACTTGTCATGGATAAAGAGGCTATCTTTTGGCCTCCTCAATTTAATGGGGTACTACAAACATTTATGTATGCAAAAGATATATTATGATTACAACAAACTGATGCAACAAACAGAAAATCAAATGGTAAAACATATTTTGTCTGTTTAGCAAGAGGTCCAGGGCATGACATGCCAACCATGTTTTTCTTAAATTACACTATAGCACACTGAGTGCCATGAATCGACACCTGTTAGGAAGAGATCAACTATTTTTTTATATATTAAAAGACCCACATATATATGTAAGGTATTGATTGCCAAGGCATTAAAAGTGATGTTACCAAATTTATAGAGATGTCTGGTTGCCTATGGTAGGTAAAAGCTACTGGGTGGGGTTATCTTTTATAATACTCTCCCTTGATGATACCTTAGCATTAGTATTTAGTGTGGCATGTCCATCTGCCTTGGGTACAGCATACTTTTTATCTTGCATGGAATATTCTGTAATTTCGTTCTTCTACATATCAGAGCATCACCATGCCAGCTGGAAGTCATGGTGTACTTTGCTCCTTAACATTTTTTAAATGTTAGTCCTGTGATGTTGGCATTACCAATGTATATCCTCGTCTATTTTTTTATTTTTAAATACCCAGATCCCTATTTCACGTTGCAGTGCCAGCTGCTCACCAGGTTACAGAAAAGCTGTCATGGAAGGAAAACAAATTTGCTGCTATGGCTGTGTTCAGTGCTCAGAAGGGGAAATATCCTCAGTGCCAGGTAGGAAATGTTAAATTCTGGTCTGTTAAATACGTTAAAATATATTTTACAATATTAAATTTACAGGGTCAATTCCAAATGACTGGCCCATATAATTATGTAACCCACACATATCACTGCAATACATACTTGGATGTAAAGAAGTCCTCTAAAAGGAAAGCTCCTCCAAAAAAAATTTTGGGTGTCACAGGAGGCTGTCCTTGTTTTATAAAATGGCAATTCTAAATTCTATTTATGATTACCCAATGGCACATACTACTAAAAAAGTATATTATTATGAAAATGGTTTATTTACACGAAGCAGGGTTTTACATATGAGTTGTTTTATGCAAAAAACTTTTTATAGAGACCTACCTTGTTTTAGGGGTATAGTTTTCCTTTAATAAGGGAATTTAATATCCCTTATGTGTTAAATCCCCTAATCTGACAAGAAATGTCCCTTTGGTCTCTTGTCAGATGATAACACAGTGGGAGGGGATGGGTGATATTACATAATAACACAGTAACATAATAACATAGTAATTTTGGTTGAAAAAAGACACACACCCATCAAATTCAACCTTTTAAGTCTATGTATAACCTGCCTTACAGCTAATTAATCCAGAGGAAGGCAAAACAAACCATTTGAAGGCTCTCTAATTTGCCTCAGAGGGAAAAAAATCCTTCCTGACTCCATGATGGCAATCGGACCAGTTCCTGGATCAACTTGTTCTAAATTATTTATCTTTCATAACCCTGTATTCCCTCACTTGCTAAAAAGCCATCCAACCCATTGTTAAAGCTAACGACAAAAAAAGGATATTAAGGGTTCTGGTTGTCTACTTCCTCTGCCGGTATATCGTTCTACAGTGTATCTGTTCTCCCTCAGACTCAGAGCAAAGATTCAAAGTTATACGGGATAACCAGCGCTCACAGCACGAGGTCAGATTCACGAAAGGAAAAAGGAATATAAAGGAAAAAAAGAGAGAGATTTCCGCCAATCTAGTGCAGTATTTTCCAAATATATACACACACCTTTATGTGATTAGCATATATATTAAATAGGTAAACAGATAAGGTATCCCTTGTGTCCACTCCGATGTGTTATCCTAGACTTTATCTCATACAGATTTACATAGAGGGGTACTCACAAACGTTTAAAAGATATCGTGCAGAAAGGAGGCGTTGATATCAGCAGCGGTTCCTACATGCGACTCCAAAGCTTCATCCCACTATGGAAATTTCACTGACATAGTGTAAAATTGTAAATATCTTTAATAAATAAATATTAAAAACTGCACTCACAATATTCCAGTAATAAAATCGCATAAAATATTTTGTCTCCCACAATCACCGCTCAGCGTCCCCAAGGGTCTACAGACTGTTGATTTTCCAGTGCGAAAATTCGCCGGCGTATTTTCCCAGCCAGTGTAAACCTCAGGCGCTTAGCGATAGCATGTTTGCCTTGACGCATTTCATCTTTTGACTTTTTCAAAAGGCTTGAAATTGTAATTTGCGCATGCGTTTTTACGTCCTGGTGATAATTCCGGTGGCGTTTTTTCTCCTCACTTGTTTTTGTACTATCTGGCTGCTGGGTTGTCATATATCCATCTCTATTGTTCATTAACTCCTTATGGCCGATCTATTGCCATGGAGTCCCAGTCCATAGCAACCAACATATTTTCAACAATTTTCTCCAAATGTTTCCATAAATTTATTTTACAACATTATATAAATATATTAACTTATAAAATTATATGTTAATAAATACATATTTTACCCTGATATAATATTGTTGAAATGTATTCATAAAACCTATTACAATCAATTAAAATCAATTAAAAATCCAGCATTATGTGTTGTGGGGGGGGTTTCATAAAAAGGCCCTCAGATTGATGTTTATATTTAGACCTTTTGGGGTATAACTTCGAATCTCCGTTCTTAAAGCTATCTAATATATCAGCCTGTACGACTGATTCTGTGAGAGAATTCCACATCTTCACAGTTCTCACTGTAAAAAAAACCTTACGAATATTTAGCTGGACCCTCCTTTCTTTTTATCAGAATTGATGCCCTCTTGTCAGCTGGAAGGACCTACTGATACCGGCCTTCCTATATATTTATCTTTTTTTCCTATTAATAACATTGGGATCAACTATTAAAAATAACGGCCAGGTGGCAACCCTATTACTGATCCTTGTGGCCAGAAAAGGTTAGGACACAATGGCAGTTCAGACAAAGCTAAAACTAGAGAGTCAGTAATACATACACCATGGCATAGATCAGCGAGCCAAATTAAGAGTGCTGGCAGTTAGGTCAAAGTCCTATTAGTATAGTGACTGAAGTAAGAAACAGGATTGGTTAAATTTTAAATACAGATGAAGCCACTTGCATTTGTGAGTTAAATGTGTCATGACTCAGGGTTAATTGAAGAAACTGTGTTATCTAAAGTTATCTTAACTCATTTAATGCATTTAACCTTTTCATTAGCATACCAAAGCACCACTGTTTTCAATGGTGAACTTTTTAATTGGATGGGATGCTGTGACACAATATTCTGTGCTAAGTGGGATAAATGGGATAGATGAGTTAAGTTATTCTGTGTCAAATGCACAATCCAAAGTGGCTTCATCTGTATGAGCATATTAATTTGAATAGTCCAACTTTATTACACATTTTGCAATATATTAACAAAGGCACACTCACTTCACCACTTGGTTGCAAAGAAATTTAGATTCTTCTTTTATTCATTGTGAGACCACAGTGGTCTCACAATGAATAAAAGAAGAATCTAAATTTCTTTGCAACCAAGTGGTGAATTGAGTGTGCCTTTGTTAATATATTGCAAAATGTTTAAGTATAGTTCCTGATGCAGCGGAGCTGAACATTGTGCACCTCGAATTTGTGATATAAATGATTTAAAAGAAAACAGCAGTGGTGAAAAGTTATAATTAGTCAACTTTATTACACAATTGCTGTCTATTCGCCGATTAATAGCTTCATCTTCCTATTTCAGATATGGAAACTTGTTTAAAATGTCATGAAGACCAATGGTCCAATCAGAAAAGAAGTAAATGCATCATGCGCACTATTGATTTTCTCTCTTATGAGGACATTCTAGGTTTGGCCTTAACCACCATGGCTCTTTTTTTGTCTTCCTGCACATCTGCAATTATTTACATCTTCATAAAATACAGGAGAAGCCCCATTGTGAAAGCCAATAATCAAGAGCTCAGTTACATTCTTCTTCTTTCAATCCTGTTGTCCTTCCTTTGCTCCTTGCTATTTATTGGAAGACCTACTAAAGTGTCCTGTTTATTGAGGCAAGCTGCATTTGCTATTGACTTTGCTATTTGTGTTTCTTCCATTTTAGGAAAAACTGTCACTGTTATTATTGCCTTTAAGGCCACTAGACCTGGAAGCAGACTCAGGAACTATGTTGGAGCTAGGGTTCCTAAATATATTCTTATATTATGTACACTTCCTGAGGTTTTTATATGTTCATTTTGGATCATAAATTATCCACCTTTCCCTGAAAATGATACTCGCTCTAGAATAGGGAAGATCATTTTGCAGTGTAATGAGGGATCAACAGTTGCATTCTATTGTATGTTTGGCTATATTTCCTTGTTGGCTTTTGTAAGTTTCTTTGTTGCTTATCTTGCCCGTAAATTACCAGCCATATTTAACGAAGCACAATATATAACCTTCAGCATGTTACTGTTTTGCAGTGTGTGGGTCACCTTCATCCTGGTCTATGTAAGCACCAAAGGCAAATATTTAGCAGCAGTGGAGATATTTTCAATCCACATTTCCAGTGCAGGACTTCTTGTCCTCATATTCATCCCTAAATGTTATATTATCATTATTAAACCAGCATTGAGCACCAGAGGTCATTTATTAGAATAAAACTATAACTAGGATCAAGCCATTGCATAATAATTATGGTACAAATTGTTTGATTCATGATTCATCAGAATAGGCAGGAGAGACACAATAGCACAGATAACACATATGTTAGAATGATATTAATCTGCTTGTATGTAAGTTCCTTTAATGATTAGCATCAATATGCACCATGTTATACTTAAGGTCACTGTGCCATTTAAAAGTAATGAACTGAAGATCACTGTGCAATTTAGGGGCATATTTATCAAAATCCAAATTTTTTCTTTTCTTTTAATAATAAAAAAATTCCAACCAAACTAGATTGTACATTATCAATTATTTTAAAAAGCATGATTTAATCGGATTGGGAATAAACAAGAAAAAATCAAGCAAAAATCCAAATTGTAAAATTATTTTAGATTTTTTTCCCATAATAGTGCCTTTTTTTAAAATCAGAATTGTTCTGTTTTTTGCCCGAAAAGTCCGAAATAGTTGAATTTTCAGGCTTATTTCAGTGCATACAGCAGAAACATCAAAATAGGATAGGGATGCAGGTCTGAGATGCTGGATATTCAGATTCTGACTTTTTCCAAACTCAGGGTATAATACATTTTGAAAAATTCTAGTTTTTTCAAGATTGTTTTGTAAAAAAAAAACTCACATTTTTCAATGCTAGTGTTCAGTGTATGTTATGATGATTAATTCACTTTAATGCTGTGGGTAACTGTACTATGTAATGCTGGGGTAATGTATTATTTAATGCTGTTGAACAAAGTTCCATTTAATGCTGTAGGTCAGTCTTGTAATTCATGGAGTCATCTTAACATTTAATACTGATGGAGATTGTGCCATTAAATGTTAAATGTCATTTTTTTTGTCATTTGTAGTTTTATTCTTGTTTGGTCACTGTACCATTTCAGTCAGTGAAATATTATATGCTGACTTTCATACACCATGTAATTCCCTTTAACATTAATGGTGCTATGAAAGGGCTATTAAATTCTGAAGTTTTCCTGCTTATAATGCATTCTCTGCCTGCTTATGTACTATTTACCAGAGAAAACTACTGGTGACTGCAAAGGCATTTTGGTAGATGAATACAAAAGAATAAAATAACAAAAAATATTGGAATAGATGAATGCTGCTTCCTTATTGCCGGTGTGCCATTCTTCTTCTTATGTATAATAATAAAACAGTATATTGTTGTCAGAGGCTCCTAGAGAAGAAGTCCAGACCAAAGAGGAAGCTTCAGGACAAGGTTCAAGTCCGTGATAAACAAGAAGGGGTTAGAAGTAATCGCAGTCAATACCAGGCAAAAGTTCAAATGGCATGGGTTGCTATGAGGGAACTCTGCCCAGGGGAGTAGATCAGTCCAATCATACTGAGGGATACATGACTTCTCAGGAACTGTTCTAGCACTTGATTTACCATCTCTGCTGCCCCATTGGATTGAGTGTGATAGACAGAGGAGAATTGGAAAGCAATGCCCAGATTTTTACACAAAGAGTGCCACAACTTAGACACAAATTGGGAACCTCTGTCTGATACAATCTCTGCCAGGAAGCCATGAAGTTGGATGATATATTGAATTAACAACTGAGAGAGTTCAATGGCAGAGGGAGTTTTCAAAGAGGGATAAAGTAGTTAATACCTACCATATCACAGTGTTCCCCTTGGAAGGTGGTTATTCAACACTAAAGTCCATAGATAAATTAGTCCTAAGATGGAAGGGAATGGGTAGAGGTTGCAATAAACCAAAGGGGTGAGAATGACTTAGAAAAGGCACAAATGGCACAGGCCGCCCCAAAGTCTTCTCAAGAGTTGGCCACCAAAGGAGATGACTGAGAAGCTCAAAAGTCTTTTAGGTACCCAGATGTCCGGCTTGCTACAGTGGCTTTGTTGAAGGATGGGAATGCAGAACTTGGCTGGCACGTGTACCATACCTATGGGGGTATCGACTGGAGTTGATGGCTGGACAAATAGGACCTGGCGGGCCAGTTGAGGGAACAAGGAAGCAATGATATTTGTGGGAGGAACAATAGGTTCTTATTCTTCAGTGATGTGCCACTCAGGAGCGATACTAGCGGAGATGTATGGCTCAAGGAGGAAGCTTCATGACAAGGTTCAAGTTTGTGATAATCAAGAAGGGGTCAGGAGTAATTGTCAGGAGTAATCTTGTCAATTCCAGGGGGATGTTCAAATGGCAGGTAGTAAAGGATTGTGGAACAGATTTAGACAAGAAACAAAGTCCAGGAAAGCAAATGGGAACAAATTAAGAACACACAGGAATCAAGGCAGCAATCTAATGACCTGGAAGTCCTTTTATTTTTGTGCCAGATGCGTAACATGATCGATCTGGTGTTAAGGAGTCAAGGATGAGACGGTGCCCAAGACGGGAGCTCCATCGGCTCTCCTGACACTTAGGGGCAGATTTACTATTATTCCCCCAAAAAAATTTGATTACCCTCGATATTCGATTAGCATTTGATTTTCGAATGCTAATAAAATAGTTTTAGGCTACCCTTTTATTTGATCTTCGATCATTCGATGATCGAATAACGATCGAATAATGATCATTCAATCATTCGAAAGAATTATTCGATCATTCGACTAATTCGTACTATTCGAACGATCGAAGACTTCCATTGTACGAATCCTATTCGATCAGGACTTAGCCTCAGAAGCCTATGGGAGGGTTCCCATAGTCTTCTATTACAATTCGGTAGGTTCAATCTGGTGAAGTAGGCAGTCGAATAATTTAAAAATTTTAAGTTCTTCACTGATCGAATGATCGAATATTCGATCATTCGAATCTATTCGATCGTTCGCTATTCGATGATCGAATATGCCTAATTTGCATATTCGACCAATCGAATTAATCCTACGATCGGAATTCGTTTGAATCGTCCCCTTAATCCATACTAAGATATAATAAATCTTCATTGGAAATAGAACCAGCATATTGAGTTTAAATAATTTTCTAGTAGACTTAAGGTATGAAGATCCAAATTATGGAAAGATGTTATCTGGAAAACCCCAGGTCCCAAGCTTTCTGGATAACAGTCCCATACCTGTAGATGGACAGAGGGGAATGCTACATTTAAAGGTGCCTGTTAAATGATGTGCTAGCATACTTACTTGTCAGATTATACTGTACATATCATTTTAAGTCTGTTTAGGGCAAGTGTTCAGTATAAATCTTCCTTGTGCCTTTTAGCACAGGTCATGCCCAGGGCTTTCAATCTTGTGCACAGCATAAAGTCCAAGGAAGAAGTGACTTCTGTATGCCCACAAAGGGCACAATTTTAAAATATTACAAAATATTTTTTTTAAAAACAACCATAGAGAAGAACCAAAAGCTTCCATATGAGGGGTCAAGATGATGTCAAGTAATTAATATGGATGATTACTACATGGCACAACAGTAACCAGTGCAGCAACATCAGAATTTAATAATCAGTGCTGTAGCATCATCTTATATGACAGTCCAACCTCGTTTTCTGCTTGATAATTAGTGACGACCCCTAAGCTTAGCTTCTCAACAGCTGCTCAGTTCAGTTATGGAGTCTTACTCATGTGGACAGCTGAGTGGCCTACTAGAACCCAGCTTGTTGTATTAAAACGTGCACTTTACAGTATATAATTGATTTACATGCAGAATGTCAATCTAGCTTGAAGAACAACAAAATATTTAGAACTAATTTCCCTGCAAACACTGACTAGTGTCAACAGACATATTAAACTTATAGGCATTCTTTGGCAATTTAAAATCATCCATCTATGGTTATACAGACTAGCTGAATGTTATGAGCAATTATTTATCCTTTCAATATCTTTAAAAATGTGGCTCATGCAAACAGCTTTGGTCACACAATACTAGATGTAAATTCAAAGATAAGTGGAGGACCACAAATGACACATTCCTATGTTAATCAAATCATATGTTCATCATTTTCAAATTACATGAGGTGCTTTGAAGATCAGTGTGATGAAAAGAGGACTACTGTATATGAATCATATATGCCACTGACTTCCTTTGTTTTGAAGATACCCTAGGTGTGACCTTAACTGTAACTGGTCTAATTTTGTACATCTGCAGTTGTTTGCAAAGTCATAAAATACAAAAAGAGTCCCATTGTAAAAGTTGATTACCAACTGCTCAGTTACATTCTTTTTTATGTATCTTTCCTCTGTTTCATATTATTGGAACACCTAAGAAGGTGACCTGTTTGTAGAGACAAACCATGTTTGGTTTCATCCTTGCTAATAATATTTGTTCCATTTTGGGGAAACCATTACTGTCATTATTGGCCCTAGAACTGGCAGCAGGCTCAGGAACCAAATTATACATATAAAAAGTACATGGCTGCTTGTGCTTTTTAGTACTGTGATCTATGTTTTACCCAGAATTTTGTGCACAACATAAAGTACAAGGAAAAAAGAAGTGACTTTTGTATGAGCACAAAGGGCACAATTTGCTCCTCTTAGTATGCCAGTACTTATACATATACATAGTAAATGTGCCCATATAGGTGATTCTATAAGCTTCTGATTACAATGTCTATGGGGCAAATTTACTGTTACTCCCAGAAATTAGCTCAACCAAATTCACAATTCGATTTGACCATCGAATGTTTATCAAATTGTTTTAGGCTATCATTTTGCTCGATATCCGATTTCTCGATGAATTTGTAC
>CM044445.1:107886779-107915287 GCA_024363595.1 Xenopus borealis
ATAAACTCAAACCCCTTCATAATATAATCATTTGTGAAAACCAGATTAATTCATGAACAGATGTAAATCAAAATCTCTTTTGAGACCCAAGGGGCTCAAAGTTTTTAATCTATGTATCCATTGGACTTCTGTCTTTTTAATAATAAAACCCTATCACCACCCCTACGAGGTGGAGGCACATATTGAATGACCCTAAATCTCAAATCCTCTGCTGAATGCCCCTTTTCTAAGCAATGTTTGGAAACCGGTAAACTTCTCTTATGTGTGTTGACTGTAGATCTATGTTGGGAAAATCTATCTCTCACCTTTTGAGTGGTTTCACCAATGTATACAAGATTACAAGGACATATTAACATATATACTGCAAAACTTGTGTCACAACTAAGATAACTACAGTGTGTAGAAAAACCTAAAGAGCCTCTGCGATGTGGGACATTAAACGAATAATCCGGGACAGTGGGACAGCCTATTAAAAGTGGGACTGCCCCGCGAAAAGCGGGACAGTTGAGGGGTATGCAAACAATGTCCCAGTAAAGAATCCTGCTTTAAGGGAACAACTCCTTAATGAAGTTGTAAATTAGATTAGATTTCGAAATAGGACTAACTCTGACAAAGGCATTACTGGCATAAAGTAAGGGACCACAGTATGGAAAAGGGACTCAGTTAGCTTTTAATTTCCTGATGATGTTGACTTGTGAAAAACTCCCTGGTTTCAAACCAGGAACCTGTTATGTCCCAGGCACTGCTGCTCCTGCTTGAGCCACAGGAGGCGGTGTGGTGGTGGCCTGACTCTGATATGATGACTGAGGCCTTGCTGCCTCCAGGCCAGCCTTCCTGCATACACACCCACGATCTAGCTGAGGGCAGTTACGCATTTGAGCGCTATTTAAGCCTCTTTCCCCAACACTCTGTGCTGGATTATTGGCCCTACTGCTGACTCCAAGCCTCGTGACCTTGTCTTATCCTTATTGTGTTCCTATTCCTGTTTTTCTGCTCCTGGTAAATCTTGTCTTGTTCCTGCCTTGTTTCCCTGCTTTGTTTCATATCTGCTCCATGTTATTCTTGATTTTTTGATCTCCCGGTATTGACCAGCCTGTTTTTTGGCATTATATGAACTCTGCCCATCCTGACTTTTGGCCTGTCCCTCATCTGCCACCTTCCCTTGAATTGTGGCCTGTACTTGGACTTTATGCAAAGGTCTGTGAGTTTATTAAACACCTTTCAAATTATCCAGCACATTGGCTCCTGTCTGTGAATCCTTACACTACTGGAGGGAATCTAGGCCACTACATGTTAACCTTTAAGGGTACAGTTCAGTGAAAAAATAAAAAGTGGGTAAATAGATAGGCTGTGCAAAATAAAAAAAATGCTTCTAATATAGTTAACTAGTCAAAAATGTAATGTATAAAGCAGGAGTGTCCAAACTGCGGCGCAAAGGCCAAATGCGGCCCAGGATGGATATGAATGCGGCCCAGCTTGAAACGCTAAGTTCCTGAGAAAACATCATGTTGCAAAGGATATAGGTGGAGGGGGACTCTGCCCATTGCCCAGTTAGTAATAATAATATAACAATAAGTATATTTAATGTCCAGGTGTCCCTTATTCCAGTGTATATCTCCATCTGGTTATCCAACTAGTATTTTTTTGTGTATTTTCTTTACTTTTACAAATCAAAAGTGTTTGTGTATTTCATGTGTGGCCCCCAGACAATTTTTCTTCTTCCAATGTGGCCCTCAAAGCCAAAAGTTTGGACACCCCTGGTATAAAGGCTGGAGTGACTGGATTTCTAGCATAACAGATCATAACACAACTTCCTGCTGTTCAGTTCTATAACTGAGTTAGTCTGCAACTTTAAGAGGTACCACTCGGGACATAACTGTTCCTTGAGTTTGCAAAGGATCCTTAACATGCAGCTCAGATTTAAAAGCAAACAGACATCAGCTCACTCCAGCCTATATACATTACATTTTGTTTAACTTAATATATTGAAACCATTTTTAATTTTGGGGCAGATTCACTAAAGGGTGAAATGACTAACGCAAGCGAAAATTCACATCCATGACGTCATTTTGCTACTTTGCCAATTTACTAACGAGCTCATGCGCCCCTTTGCTAGCAAAGGAGAGACACTCTAGCGTTGTTTCACACTCTTATGGCAGGTAGATAGGAGTTCATCAAAAAATAGCAGAACATTTTTCCCAAATAAACACTAGCGTCGTCATATTAACAGGGTGATAGGCTGCAAAAGATTGTATATAATTTTTTGGGGTACCCTGCTTCCCACCTACATTTCCTAACATATGGAACATAAAATATACAGTGGACACATGTGCAGGGCAATATAACAACTCTATTTTATTTTATTAAGGTTTCCCTAGTTTGTGTAATGTAATGTATTTTCTGAAACATATAGGTCCATTGAAGTTTAACTTTCCGCCGTATACAAATTAGGAAACGCTAGTGCATTCACTTTGCTTGATGAAGTAACGCTAGCACAACTTCTTCATCGTTCAGCGCCGTGGACAGTAAAGGGGTCATATGTATTACTTTGTGAATTTATACTGTATATAAAGAGGATTGTGGAGATGAAGTGACTTTAATCATGGTGGGTCAGTAAAGGCCAAGGGACATCTGAGGAGTAGCACAGTAGTAGCTTTAATGACTGGTCAACTGGAGGGCATTATTGTCAATGAAATGTCAGAAGGAATATTAACTGCTTATTTATCACAAATTAATGTTTTTGTACCAGGTTAGTTATGGAGCTGTTGATCCTGTGTTCAGTGACAGAATATACTATCCATTACTCTACCGAACAGTGCCAAGTGAATCAGCTCAGTTCAAAGTAATCATCCAGCTCATCAAGATGTTCAGCTGGAACTGGGTAGGAATTATAACCTCTGATGATGAAAGTCACCTAAAATCCAGTGAAGAAATGAGAAATGAAATCCTTAAGAATGGAATCTGCGTGGCATTTCTAGTTAGGATTAGTGATCATGAGCTTAGGTCTATAAATGCAGCTAAACAAGCCATAAAGCAATCAACTGCCAATGTTGTTATACTTTACAGTGAACGTATCACGTTGCTTGTTTTTTTTATGGGGATTGATGAGACAGACTCTAGAAATCATGTAGTATGGCTGACGCTGTCTCCTTTGACATCAACTTTAGAAAGCCTAAGAGTGAAAAATGCAAATGGTTCCCTTATAGTGCTTTTTCATCATGAAACTATCCCAGGTCTAAAGGAATTTCTTAACAAGGCTCATCCTTCAAGATTTCCAAAGGATCCATTCACTGCTGCAGTTTGGTCAGATTTGTTTGCATGCCAAGTCTTTCCAAACCAATCTTTAGTGTACTATGAAACATGTAATGCCAATCATACACTAAAGAAGTACGAGAGCTACGGATATGACGTGCATAACTTCAGAGTAACATACAGTATGTACATTGCTATATATGCTGTGGCCCATGCTCTTCATGCTATGTATATTGATAAAACCAGTGATGGAAGTTTCTTGAAATCTGATAAAACAACTAATGGACTGATGCCAACACAGGTATGAAGTGTTTAATAAAACAGTGGATAATATTGTTTAACATTGGATCCTTTTGCAAAAACCTTTGATTTTAAAAAAAAAAAAAAATTCAAAATAGTTTCTTGTGTTTGCATCACATCATTTATTATTGAAAGAGGCAATGAAGTTTCAATGTTCCCTTTCAATGTGATTATTACATTTTTTTGGGGGGGTCTTATATAAATGCTTATGTTCACATTTTTTGGATTGATATAAACAAACAAACAAACTATTATTTTTTTCTTCAATAACATGTGAGACACTACCATGGATAATTAAAGCATATTATAAATATTGTAGGATATCTCATATTAATTTTCCCTATGGCTTGTTATTTTCCCTCTACTCCTAAGCCCTAGTATCTGGGTGGGTTACAATTCCCCATTGGTTCTTGGAGCATATGACTACTTCCTGTTCAGCTTTAATAAAGTGATTGTGAAGCCGTCATTCTTCATTGTGTTCTCCCCTGTTGCTGAGGCTGGGTGTCTGCTGGGGAGGCTAGAACAAATTAAGTCCTAGTGGCAAGTCCTGCCCTAAAAGAACAAACCCATTGACCCATTAAAGAAGCCGATGAATGAGGTTTAGACAGAAATAGGACTAGCTCTGTCATGGTCTGTTGCAGAAACATATGATAGAAAGAGTGTTAGTAAGAGCATCCTTGTGCATCAGCTAAGGAATATGGCAATCCTCCCATAGGCTTCTTTTTTAAACACCTGCTTGAATACCATTCGTACGATCGAACACCTCGATCGTTCGAATCGTACGAATTTTTCGAGCGCTCGAAGGAAATTCTACGATTTTTTCCTGAAATAGAAAGATTGGTATTCGATCGTACAATTTCGTCTATTCGACAGTCGAATGCTTATCGAATTTCGAAGGAATTCCAGGGATTTTTTGGTGAATAATAGTAAATTTGCCCCTTAATCTGCTAAAAATAATTTACAGTAGGTCATATATATAAGTCAACAAAAAGGCCCACAAACAGACCTACAGTATAAGTGTAGTTAAGTCAAATTTACTATGTACAGTACCTGTCAAGCAAACCCTCATAAAATTTTGATACCACAGAATTACTCAGAGAAACAATAAGGGGCAGATTTACTAAATCCGTGTGAAGGATTTGAATATTCGAAAAAAAGTCGCGAATATTCTCAATTCGATCCTGCGACTATTCGAATATGCAAATTAAGTATTTTCGACCATCGAATATAGAATATTCGGGCGCATCGAATAAATAGATACTTTATTGTTCCATTGTGCCCATAAAGAAAGCCAGAAATGGTAAAAATATCTGTTAAGAAGTCAAGGGGGTACAGTACATTGTGTCTAGCAGAATTCTTTATTGTACTTTATTTACATATTCAATATTACTTCTGTCATTTTGAATAAATAATCTTTTTGTTTCATAGCTAAACCACTACCTGAAGAAAGTCCACTTTAAAACAGCCTCTGGGGATGAAATATTCTTTAATAACAAAGGAGAAGTTCCAAGGCATTTTGATATAATTAACTGGAATATATTCAATAATGGAACAGTGACTGCAAGACATATCGGAACCTTCATTTCACACCCATTTCCAGAACTTGTCCTAGATAAAAATGCAGTCATTTGGGCACCTCAGTATAATGGGGTACTGCAAACATTTATGCATGCAAAAGAGATGTTATGGTTATACAAGTATGGGGCCTATTATCCAGAATGCTGGGGTTTTCTGGATATTTCTGTAATGGAATTACTAAAAAATTATTTAAACATTATTTAAACCCATTAGCCTGGTTTTGCCTCCAGTAAGGATCAAGTACAAGGTACAAGGAAAAGGGAAATCATTTTTAAAATTTTTAATTATTTGGTAAAAATAGACTCTATGGGAATCAGCCTTCCTACCATTTGGAGCTTTCTGGATAATGGATCCCAAAACCTGTAATAAACTGATTAAATAGATGGAAAATTAAATCATATTCAGATTGACTTCCACTAGTTAAAAATAGTAACCAGTAAGGCTCCAAAGGTATTTTTTTTAATTATTTTATAAAACACTAAAACAATTTTATTTACATGACCCTTGTTATAAAGAGATATGGGATACCTTGTATATTTAAATATAAAAAAAAAGATATCTGAAAAAGATACCAGACTGCATTTATTTGTTATATACCTACCTCCAGGCAATTAATACATTCAGTGTGGCATGCCCATTTGGAGCATCATGATTTTTATGTTGCATGGAGTATTAATAATTAATTTTGTTCTTCAGTCTATCAGAGTATCCTCATGTCAGCTGGGATTAGAGGAGGTAGATGTAGCTCTCATACAAAAAGACATCGGAGGACTCTTTTTAATATGTTTCTGTAATGGATTAATGTTCTTTTTTCACCAATTTTTTTCCACATCCATTTTTTCTTTTTAAATGCTTAGATCCCTATCTCACGTTGCAGTGCCAGCTGCCCACCAGGCTATAGAAAAGCTTCTGTTGAAGGAAAACAAGTTTGCTGTTATGACTGTGTTCAGTGTTCAGAAGGAGAAATTTCCTCATTGCCAGGTAGGTAATGCTCTATAAATATTTTAAAATATATCTTACAAATTTAAAATGATCAAAAATAACAAAGTAGATATTACTTAGAACTGAAATTCAAGCTTGGCAGCCCAGAATCCATCTAACAGGAAAATCCTTTGTTTTATGGGATGAAAATTAAGTCTTTATACCCTCAAAGTATCTGTACAATTATGATTATTATAGGGGAATACCTATTACATTGACTAGTTAACTACTATGGGTGCAACAGGTAGAAATTCAGTGGGGCTGAGGCTCAGACAAGTTATATTTTTATTATTATTATTATTATTAATAATAATAGTAAAGCCATCTTTACCTGGTAATTAGAGACCAGGACTGGGCCCCCTTGGCCGTGACAACCTGGTCTTGGCAGGAAGAAGTGCAGGGTGCAGATCTGGGTTGGCAGGGCCCACAAGAGCCGGGGGAACACCAGGTTTTTTCCTGGTCCAGTCTGACCCTGGGAAGTAGTGTTAAGGGGTGCTAGAGTATGCCCTTAGTACTTACTCACAAAGCACTGAGGTTTCTGGACTCTGCACTGAACCCTGGATCAAAAATCCAGCACGTTATGCAGAGAGCAGCCTCAGGAAGTGCCAACACACCCTAACTGATTGAGATATGTAAGATAGGGGGAAATGGAGCACAGAGGCCTGTGGCTATTTTTGCACTTTGCACACTGAGTAGCCAGCTAATTGTCACGTATGGTATCCCAAAACTCAAAACAAACTCCAAGGTCCAAGTCTCAAATCATGCTTCTGCCTATAACAGCCGCCTAAGCCTTCTTCTTCTACTTGGGTCGCACAAAGTCTTAAAGTGAGAGGACCAAGGGCAGGCAAGGGAACCATAACATAAACAGGAGGAACAGGATAAACATACCAGGGGGCAATACCAATCAGTAACACGGTACAAAGTCAGGATCCAGAATGGTCAGACAGGCAAATGTTGGCTCAGACAGTGATACAGCAATGTTAAAATCAGGCAAAGATCAGCAACAGAAAATCAAACACTAATCACATTCATGAGCCAACAGGAAACAGGCCTACATTGGACACTGAGTCAGAGCAGAGGGATTTTATAGCCAGACTAATGACTTACACAGATCATCTGTGGACAGATTGGCAACAGTTGAAACAAGCTATGCTTAGTTGAACTGAACAGTTTGATGCCTGATATGCATAGATATACCTAAGAACGTGGCATAAATAGGCCTCAAGATGAAGATACCCCATACATGCTATAAATTCTGTAATCAGAAATTCAACACATTTAGAGAAGTTTGTGTGCGGTAAAGCTACAAAAAAGTATGCTAAACCCAGAAAGCCATATATTTTTGAAAAGTTCATATTTCCCCAAATCCAAAATTGGTAAATGTCTTTCAATTCCAAAGTACAAATCCACAAAGCTTTCCTAAATTTGTTGATTTTGATGACATTTCTAAAAATCACCTGAACACTTCTGCTTTGCAGCATCTTATTTCCCACGTATCATTAAGTACCAGGATAAATCACCCTAAATATGAATTATTGGGGTTTGCTGAACAGTGTGATGCCTGACAGGTTTACCTAAGTAGGTGGCATATAGGGGCCTCAAGATGAAGACACCCCACACTAGCTATCATTTATGCCATTTCAGCTACTGCAAAATCAACACAAATTGCAGCATTGTTTGAGTGGTAAAGCACCCAAAATCCAAAATTGGAGCACATATTTATCTACACCAAGTACAAAGCCACAAAGCTTTTCTAAATTTGGCAATATTGATAACATTTCTGAAAATCACATAAAAACTTCCTTTTTTGCTGCACTTTATCTCCTCTCTCATTTGGTACCAAAAACACGCTAAATATGAATTCCTGGGGTCAAATAATTCAAAATACATGGTATGTAAAGACCACAAAATCTACCTTGTGCATACTTATTATTTGATGGTTTAAATTTGCCCTAATTTATAAATGCACTGCCATTTTTATGTGTGGTAAAAGCTATGAAATAGTATGGTAAATAATCATGGGCGAATCTCCCGCGATTCGCTTTGCCTAGAGATCGGCGAAAAATTTGCGAAGCGAGTCGCGGGACGATTTTGTCGCGCGGCGCGTCAACTTTGACGCGTCGCGTCGTTTTCGGCGTGCGTCGTTTTCGGCGCGCGTCACCTCGTTTTCGTCGCGTCGCGTCAAAAACGACGCGCGATTGACGCGCGACTCGTTTTTCGGCGAAATTTCGCTGGTGATTCGCGAATTTATTCGCCCATCACTAATGGTAAATGCTGAAAATCATTTGTACTTTTGGAATGTAAACATTCTGACAAATCCTAAATGGGTTATTATTAGGGATGGGGAATCTGACTTGTGTCAACAAAAATTTGCCATCTATGGGTGTCATATTCGTGGTGAAACCTGGCAAAATATTTCGCTCCAATTCCAGTTAGGGAAGAAGCACACCTTTAGATCCGGCAATGCCTTTAAAACATTTATTTGCAGAAGTACAAAAGCATAAAAGCACAAGCTTTCGGGGACCAACCCCTTCCTCGGTTGCACCTGAGGAAGGGGTTGGTCCCCGAAAGCTTGTGCTTTTATGCTTTTGTACTTCTGCAAATAAATGTTTTAAAGGCATTGCCGGATCTAAAGGTGTGCTTCTTCCCTAACTGGAATTGGACTGTATATTGGGCTTGGAAGCGGCTCGGGAAACGAATGCACCCTAGAATGTGAAGTAAGTGGAGTGCGGCAGACCAAGGTGTTGTTGAAAATATTTCGCTCATCACTAGTAATTTTGTCTATCTGCTTTAAACTACCAAGCAGCAAAACTATGCTAAATGCAGAAGTTTTTATGACATTCCTGAAAATTGTCTAAAAATGTTGCATTTATCTTACACAATTTCTTACATCATACAATGATACACAACCAAAAATAGGATCACCAAATATCTACTGAACAGTTTGGTGTCCAATTCACCTTCTGTGAACAAAGCTCTCACATATATTTTTGTAACAAACTCATTCTGATGAATCCAAGAAAGGTAACTATCCTTTCTATTCCAAACTACCCGACTGCATAGCTACGCTAAAGACAGCAGGTTTTTATGACATTTCTGAAAATTGCCTAAAATATTACAATATGACACATTAATCTCACTCAATTTCTTAAATACAAGGGTCTTCTGAATAGTGTGATGCCCAGTATGCATAGATATACCAAAGCAGCTTGCATGAACGAACCCCAAATGAGAATAGTGCATACGAGGTTTCTCGGCTGCCAATTGCCTTCCGGCTGTTTTATGTGCTGCAAGCCCCACTAACAGTACAAAGACCCTTGAAAAACATATTTTTTGTAAAGTACACAGATTCTGACAAATCCAAGATGGGTTATTATGTTTTTCAAAACCAAACTACCAAACTACAAAGCTATGCTAAAGGCAGCATTTTTTAATAACTTTTATGAAAATTGTCTAAACATATTGCAATTTGCCACATTTATCTCACCCAATTTCTTACATACAAGGGTAAACCAGCCTAAATTTGAATGACAAGGGTCTACTGAATAGTTTGATGGCTAATATGCATAGATATGTAGGTTGCATATAAAGTACAGATCCCAAATGAAAACAATGCATATGAATTTTTTCAGAGCAAACAGACCCCACAACAAGCATATTACGTCTCGTAAGACCCTTTACTCTACAAAGACCAACAGGAAACTATAGTTTTTTGGAAAGCATACATTCTTTTGAATCAAACATGGTTAAATGCATCATTCTACATCAAACAAGAAAACTGCAAAGCTATGCTAAATACATGTCATGAAAAATTATGCAGGGATAAAAAAAGAAATAAAAATTGTGCAAATCATTGAAATAAAATAACTTATCTGACAGTGTGATTAGTGGTAGAAATAACTGATCCAATAGTCACACTGCTAAAGAAACAGTTTTTAAGTAAACAAAAGAAGAAAAAATTGTAAAAATTAGATACTGTTAATCAAAAAATAGGCCTCTCACTCCCCAAAAATCCCAAAACATCTCCAAATGCAGAAAAATGCTTATACTGCTAAGCACGTATTAGATAGGCACTTAAAAGTTAAAACCTTCGCCTGGCAACATGTATAGGATACATGTTTGGCAGGCAAAGCATTAAAATCTTAAATATAAACATACCATATTTATTATATAATAGCTTTATGTTAAGACCCTAACGACATAATTTTCCTATTTCAGACATGGAAAACTGTATGAAATGTCCTGATGCCCAATGGCCCAATGAGAATAGAAGTAAATGCACCATGCGCACCATTGACTTTCTCTCTCATGAGGATGTTCTTGGTATGACCTTAACCACCACTGCTCTGTTTTTGGCTTTTTGCACCTCTGCAGTTTTATACATCTTTATAAAATATAGGAAAAGTCCCATTGTGAAAGCCAATAATCAAGAACTCAGTTACATTCTTCTTATCTCCCTCATGATATCCTTTCTTTGTTCCTTATTATTTATTGGAAGACCTACAAAAGTAACCTGTTTGTTGAGACAAGCTGCATTTGCTATCGACTTTGTTATATGTGTTTCTTCCATTCTGGGAAAAACTGTTACTGTTATTATTGCCTTTAGGGCCACAAGACCTGGAAGCAGGCTCAGAAACTATGTTGGAACTAGAGTACCTAAATTCATTCTTATATTATGTACACTTCCTGAGGTCTTTATATGTTCACTCTGGCTCATTATCACTCCACCTTTTCCTGAAAATGACACTCACTCTGCAACAGGGAAGATCATTTTGCAGTGCAATGAGGGATCAACATTTGCATTTTATTGTATGTTCGGCTATATTTCCTTGTTGGCTTTTGTTAGTTTCTTTGTTGCTTATCTTGCTCGTAAATTACCAGACATATTTAATGAAGCACAATACATAACCTTCAGCATGTTACTGTTCTGCAGTGTGTGGATCTCCTTCCTCATGGTCTATGTGAGCACCACAGGTAAATATTTAGCAGCTGTGGAGATATTTTCCATCCATATTTCCAGTACAGGAATTCTTTGCCTTATATTTGTCCCTAAATGTTATATTCTCATTATTAAACCAGCAGTGAGAACTAGAGACTGATTATCACAATAACACTTTAATTTAAATAAAAAAATGCTTAATAATTATTATATAAATTGATTAGTGATGGGCGAATTTATTCGCCAGGGGCAAATTCGCGGCGAATTCCCGCGAATCGCCAGCAAAATTTCGCTTTGCAAAAATTCGCCAGAAAAACGAGTCGCGCAACGGTTTTTGACGTGACACGCCGGAAACAGCACGACGCATCCCGGTAACGGCACGACGCACACCGGTAACGACGCGACACGCCAAAGCGTCCCGCGACTCGTTTCGTGAATTTTTCGCCAATTTTTCGGCAAAGCGAATCTCGGGAGATTCGCCCATCACTAAAATTGATTAAAGTACAGTAGCACTTACACAAAATCATCAGAAGAGTTAGGACAGGTGCAATGACATTCAGTACAACTATGCAGGGCTGCAAGGAACTTGCTTGAATACAAGTACCTATAATAAATTATGAATGTCATTATGCACACCTCACTGTGTCTATTTTTATCATGACCACATTTGTACTTGTGTTTGTCAATTAACATTTTTGGTTCATTTTAGTAGCACTGTGAATCACTGTGTCATGTGATGTTGGAGGTAACTCCATCATGTAATGCTAATGGTTATTTAATGCTTGCAGCCACTGTATAATTTATTGCTAATCTAAAGCTAACAATTAAGCTAATTATTATACTAAAAAGTTGAGGTGGGTCACCAATTAATGCTGAAGACCTCTATGCAAATTAAATGCAAGGTCCTAAAGATCGCTTCAGCTTGAGTTGACGTACAGATGGCCGGACATTCTCCTTCAGGATTTTTGGTAGACAGTAGAATTCATGGTTCCATCTATCACAGCAAGCCTTCCAGGTCCTGAAGCAGCAAAACAACCCCAGACCATCACACTACCACCACCATATTTTACTGTTGGTATGATGTTCTTTTTCTGAAATGCTGTGTTACTTTTACGGGTCGCGCACCTTCCAAAAAGTTCAACTTTTGTCTCGTCGGTCCACAAGGTATTTTCCCAAAAGTCTTGGCAATCATCGAGATGTTTTTTAGCAAAATTGAGACGAGCATTAATGTTCTTTTTGCTTAAAAGTGGTTTGTGCCTTGGAAATCTGCCATGCAGGCCGTTTTTGCCCAGTCTCTTTCTTATGGTGGAGTCGTGAACATTGTCCTTAATTGAGGCAAGTGAGGCCTGCAGTTCTTTAGATGTTGTCCTGGGGTCTTTTGTGGCCTCTCGGATGAGTTGTCTCTGCGCTCTTGGGGTAATTTTGGTCGGCCGGCCACTCCTGGGAAGGTTCACCACTGTTCCATGTTTTTGCCATTTGTGGATAATGGCTCTCACTGTGGTTCGCTGGAGTCCCAAAGCTTTAGAAATGGCTTTATAACCTTTACCAGACTGATAGATCTCAATTACTTTTGTTCTTAGTTATTTTTAACAAGGGGGGCAATCACTTTTTCACACAGGCCCATGTAGATTTGGAGTTTTTTTTCTCCCTTAATAACGTAAACCTTCATTTAAAAACTGCATTTTGTGTTCAATTATGTTATCTTTGACTAATAGTTAACGGTTTTTGATGAGCAGAAACATTTAAGTGTGACAAACATGCAAAAGAATAAGAAATCAGGAAGGGGGCAAATAGTTTTTCACACCACTGTATATACCTCTAAAGGACTGGAGTCCAAAACTGCACTGTATACTCCAGGTGAGGCCTTACCAGAGACCTGTAAAGAGGCATAATTAAGTTGTCATCCCATGAGTTAATGCCCTTATTATGCATGACAGAACATTATTTGCTTTAAGCACCCACATAATGATACTGCCCAGAATTAGACAACATTTTATCTACAAAAAAAACCTAGATCCTTCTCATTTAAGGAAACTCCCAACACTGACATTTAGTGTATAACTTTCATTTATATTATTTTTGCCAAAGTGCATAACCTTGCATTTATCAACATTGAACCTCATTTTCCAGATTGCTGCCCAGTTTTCCAACTTAGACAAATCACTCTGCAAAGTGGCAGCATCCTGCATGGAACCTATAGTTCTGCACAATTTAGTATAATCTGCAACAATAGAAACAGCACTTTCAATGCCCACATCCAGGTCATTAATAAAAAAGTTGAAAAGCAAAGGACCTAGTATAGAGCCCTGCGGTACTCCACTAACAACACTGAACTGCAGTTGCATGAACTGCAGTTTCCAGAATCAGTATTTCAATGGAATTTATAGTTTAAGGCCTCTAAAAATCTGAGTAAAAGAATGAAAACACCAGACCAGCTAATGAAAGAAATATAATGGCCCACATGGCATGAGCTCTATTGCTAACAAAAGGAATGTGAAAAATTAATACTCAACTCCAAGGATCAATAAACATATGACTAATGAAATTCAATACAGTGGCCATTAAATATCTCTATTATTAAAAATAAACTCCTATATAAATATGTTATAAATATGGTATAGGGTATGTGTCTTAAGTACCTGTTTAGTATTAAATAGAGGCTGCTTGGGGGGGTAGGGGATTCAAAGTCATAAGAGATATACTTATACACAATATTTCCCTCCAGATATATACAATACTATATGGTTCTATGGCACATTCAACAGTAGATATCATAATAATTTGTGTCTGGTATATTACAGTATCACTGCCTTTTTTGGCAGTAATAGGCCTAAGAGGTTTGGAACTTGGATATCCTGCAGATAGTAAATATATGTGGCTGAAGCTTTGAGTGAGCATGGCTAATGGAAGTGGATAAACAGAGGTCTGGCCTATTGTTTTCTACTGTTTCAATTAATGCAAGTACTAGATTTTCTTTTTGGCCTAGAATCTTCCATTCACTTTTATTTATATTTTGTAACAAACAGTAACAAATGTTAAAGTGACTCTCAGCATTAAATGGTTTAGTTATCAGATGGCTCCAGCATCTGGTTGGACTAACAGTTGAACAGTCAAAGTTGAATCTTCTACCTACAGTATGTATGTATGTACGTGTCCATCCGTCCGTCCGTATGTACGCAGGTATATGTTCATTTAAACAATGACGTTTCTATTTGTAGCACTGGACATATTTCAATTTTACAAATGGCATAAAAAGCAGTATATATATATACACACACAAGTTTCAACCTAGTATGCAAGCTTATCTGTAAGAACATGATGAGCAGACAGAATATAGTGATGGGCGAATAAATTTGCCGGGTGTGAATTCGCTGGGAATTTCCGCATTTCGCAAACTTTGCTGGTGAAAGTTCACTAAAAATCTTGGAGGCATGTAAAAACTGTCGCTTGTCAAATTTATTTGGACACCCATTGACTTCAATGCATTTGTACAAAATAGGCGCATGACTAATTGTCGCAGGCACCAAAATTGTCTCTGGCATCAAAATTTGCATGACAAATTCACCCATCACTAATAAAATAAAGTAGTGGTGGCATAGTAGTTCTCCCTGAAGACCTATGATGGTTGCCTGAGCTTCCCCTGCTTAAACATTTATACTATGCATGATTACTGATGATTTGTTTAAATAGAATTGAAATCTTTATGAGTGATTTCTTAATCTCCTTGTTTCGAAGACAGTATATTATTGGATTGAAAAGTGGAGTGATGAAATAGTAATTGATGGCCACTGCCTCTTCGTATTCAGGTGTGTACTCCCCATGCATTATTATGTACATAAATGTGACACTTCCGTAGAAAATTAGTGCAACCACAAAGTGGGCGATACAGTTGGAAAAGGCCTTTTTCCTCTCCTTAGACTCATTCATATTCACAATGGTGAGCATTATCTTTATGTACACAAAAAGTATATATAGGGATGTTATGATGATTGTCCCTAAACCAACTGCAGTATCAAGAAGGTGAGTGACAGAAACATCAGTGCACGCTAAGTCCAAAACAGGAGATGCATCACAAAATAAGCTATAAATGATGTTTGAGCCACAAAAAGGTATTATGGTAAGCAACAGTAGAAGAGATAGAGGTGAAAGAAAACCTAAAAGGTAGCAACTACATATCAATATTTTGCAGTGCTTGGGAGTCATGATAATGTGATACTCAAGTGGTTTACATATAGCCAAATAACGGTCATAGGCCATAACTGATAGCATATAGTTTTCTGTAATTCCAAAGGAGTGAATGAGGTACATTTGCAGGAAACAGCTGGTGGTAGAGATATAAGTTCTACCTATCCATGCAATGATCAGCATCCCCGGTATTGTGATAACTGAGCAGCATAATTCAATGGAAGACAGTGTGCTGATAAAGAAATACATAGGGGTGTGGAGATGTCTGTTCTTAAAGATCACCAGCGATATTAGACAATTCCCAGTGATGATAAAGATGAAGACTGTAAGAAGGAAAGAGAAGAAGAGGTAGCGAAACCTGCCCAGACTGGACAATCCTATGATGATAAATTCAGTGACAGTTTGATTGAAGGCCATTGCTTCTCACATATCTCATCATATAATTTTTTGTCCTTTTTTATCTGCCAAGAAATTGTACAGTTAGCGCTGATATGAGGGAAGGTTACATGAGAAAATATTGTAGCCTAGACAAGACAACTTGTGAAAAGGATGATTATTTGTACACATCAATGTAAAAGCAAAATTGGAGAGGTTTCAAATGGGTGTTTTGCCTTCCTCTGGATTGGCTAGCAGTTACAGTAGGCAGGTTAAAAGGTTGAACTTGATGGAAGTTTCTTTTTTCAACCTAACTTACTATGTTACTAATGTATATTACTATATAAAGCAATTTTCCTTGAACATCATCAATAACCTTGCAATTACAGTTAGAAAAGTAGCCTCATTGAAGAGGTCAGGGTTGAATGGACTGTCAAAAATACATGTGTTGTCACTTTACATTGCAGAATTAAAAGAACTTTTTTGCGCTATCTACTGGAAATATCCCAGGTTCTAAAGCAGGGTTCCTCAATCTTTTTTACTTATGAGCCACCTTCAAATGTTAAAAGAGTTGTAGAGCAAAATGTTCCCAGGGGGGATGTCAAAGAAAGCATATGATTGAATATTTGATAGTACTAGAGTGTGGATTGGCAGTCTACAGGAGTCTCAGATTTGCCATAGATCTTTTTTTATGCAACCAAAACTTACCATGGTACAGTAGCATAGCAACTCAGTATTTTTGTATTTTGTTGTTCTATAAGTAAAAGATCAAATCTAATTGATGACTGGGTTTTACCATGGCAAAATCGCCCAGTGTTTCACCCTACATATAGTCCCAAGCATTGACTTACCCTGGTACACACAAGCAGACATTCATTTATTTTTTGTTACAGGAAGTGAACATCATTGGAATTGGTCTTCTAGTGGGTAAGCAATACACAGAAGAGATCTACAGGCACCAAATTAACTTCCTGGACTAGAGGCATGATCCATGTGTCTCATGCCGGCTGTTACTGTATATCACACATTTCTATCCAGCATCATGCATTGTAATATGGTAGCACAGAGTAATCTTACAACAGGGCTCCCCAACCTTTTTTACCCATGCTCCACATTCAAATGTAATAAGATTTTTTTGGGGGGAGGGCAACACAAGCATAAAAGAGTTTATGGGGATCCCAAATAAAATTTATGATTGGTTATGTGGACTGGAAGCCTACAGGAGGCTCTATTTAGCCATAAACTTGCTTCCAAACCAATTCAAAAAGAAGCACTTGCTTTGAGGCCAATGGGAGAAACATGCAAGGGGTTGGTGAGCAACATGTTGCTCATGAGCCACTGGTTGGGGACCACTGTCTTACAGAAATCTTAATTAAGTATCTGCTTGTGTTGAAAGTAATAGATTCAGAAAAACACACTGTATATCGATTCTAATATTAGTAGATACGTGTATTCACTAACTGTAATGTCTCAGAAATGTTGTTGGCAGTCCATCAATAAGCAAATAATGTGAGTAATATCACAGTTTTCCCAATTATATTTGTGAAGAACAAATATATTATGGTCAATCCATTCAGGTGGGCCTGTAGTAAACTATAGATGGTACTGGGGGTTACAAATATAGTGAACTAAATACATGACATTGTTGGAATTTATAAAGAATGTTGGGATGTGTCCATAGAACCAGCATTCTTGGCTATCCTACATGCACACTATATCATGCTACTGTATACATTTATAAAACTATAATAATGCTGTGTACCACCTGAATGCATTCTTTAAGTAAATAAAAACAATATCATTAAGGACATCACATTTTGCCGAAATACTGTACAATTAATTTACTGTACATTTTGGAGGAGTATAGAAGTGTTAGTCATTCAAGGGAGTTTAAAATGGCAGTATAATATATAACAGAACATTAATTTCACAAAACTTTAAATAAATAAAGATAAATATATATATATATATATATATATATATATATATATATACTATTTTGCATTGTGTTGTACTCAGACAATAAATTAACTGTTAAGAATAGGATTTTGCAATGCTGGCTAGAAGGACTAAAAGTAAAGGCTATACTTACTCAGGCTTATTCCAATTTTTATGTGAATTGAGAAATTCACAATAGAAATTCTTCAAACTCATTGAGAATATTGCCTTTAAAAGAGGAATTCTTGTTTATCTGGAGCAATTATATATAAATAAAATATTTTCCCTAGAGAGGCAGTAATTGGATAAGCCTCATTTGATGCCACCAGGTGTTACCTACTTGTAAGTAATTGGAAAACTGAGAGACCTGTTTTCATAATATTTTTTTTACATTATAGAAACATTGCTTCGTGATTCTGCTTATTATGTGTTTTAAATCCCCTATGTATGTGGCACATATAATATTCTCTTCAATAAAAAATACTAAGAAATACAAAGCAGGCCATTCATTTAGCAAATATTATAAAATGACTCCTCTGAACTGAATTGTCTCAAAATTGCAAAGCAGACATTACATAGTTACATAGTTACATAGTTAAATTGGGTTGAAAAAAGACAAAGTCCATCAAGTTCAACCCCTCCAAATTAAAACCCAACATACATACACACTCCTCCACTCTTTCACATAAACCATATATGCCCATAGCTATACTAACTGTAGAGTTTAGTATCAAAATAGCTTTTGATATTATGTCTGTTCAAAAAATCATCCAAGCCCCTTGGAAAAGCATCAACAGAATCAGCCATCACAACATCACCCGGCAGTGCATTCCACAACCTCACTGTCCTCACTGTGAAGAACCACCTACGCTGCTTCAAATGAAAGTCCTTTTCTTCTAGTCTGAAGGGGTGGCCTCTGGTGCGGTGATCCTCTTTATGGGTAAAAAGGTCCCCTGATATTTGTCTATAATGTCCTCTAATGTATTTGTAAAGTGTAATCATGTCCCCTTGCAAGTGCCTTTTTTCCAGAGAAAACAACCCCAACCTGGATAGTCTACCCTCATAATTTAAGTCTTCCATCCCTCTAACCAGTTTAGTTGCACATCTCTGCACTCTCTCCAGCTCATTTACATCCCTCCTAAGGACTGGAGTCCAAAACTGCACTGCATATTCCAGATGAGATCTTACTAGGGATCTATAAAGAGGCATAATTATGTTTGAGTTTATGCCCTTTTTTTATGCAGGACAAAACCTTATTGTAAGACAATTTTTAAACAAATTATATTATCTGAATCATAGAAATCTGAGATTTGTTAAGCTACCATGACATATTTTTCTATACAGTATAAGTATTTTGAATTTTATTTCAATAGCAGCCACAATGTAAAAGGCAAAGCACAAGATATGACCATAGGCCTTCTGGCTGCAGCACTTTCCTTATTACAATATTGGTGTCAAAACATTCAACACCTGTGTAAAAATGGCAGCATAGATGAGTTGGGTGTTTTTATATCACTTAATCAAGAAATAAATTAGGCAGATGCAACACAAAATGCCCGTGTCATTGCCTTTAGGCTGACCCAAGAGAGATTGTGATTCCAAAATAGGTATACCTTTCTGTTCAATCTGTTCAACAGAGTGGCAGTTTGTCCTTCAGGTTTATATATGGCCACCAATATCATTCATGAACCTACAGTAAGTTGTTCTCGTGTCCTTAGCTCAACTTATAGCCAAATATGAGACAGGTATGGGATTTGTTGTATGGAATCCCATTATCTAAAAAAAGCTTTGAATTACAGGAAGACCATTCCCCATAGAGTCCATTGTAATCAAAATTTTTTCTATAATAATAATACAGTCCCTTGTACTTCATACCAATTAATATATAATTAATCCTTACTGGAGACAAAACAATCCTACTTGGCTTAATTAATGCTTAAAGGATTTTTAATGGACTTAAAGTATGGAGATCCATATTACAGAAAGATCCCTTATCTAGAATGCCCCAGCTCCCAAACATTCTAGAAAGCAGGTCCCATACCTGTGTTGGTATGGATGCAAACTTTTTTGGCCCATACCCAGGCCAATATGCTGCTGACTTGTTCAAGAGTATCCAGTGTTTTAGATGCCTATTTCAACAATGACAGTTAGGAGTTAGGAAGGCATAAGGGAAGATAAACTTAATAAATTGGTAGCACAAATAGTCAAAAATATTTTTAGCTCTAGACTGAAAAAAAGCATGACAAAAATCTAATAACCATATCTATATATTTATAAAATGCTTTATATAGGCCAATCTATAACAAAGTAAAACGTGAATTGAAAAGGGAACTTTGAATTTCAAAGTAGGGCTGATATATCTTCAAACAGAGGGGGGCTTGATCAAACATGGAGGAAACCCAGAATGAATTAAGGAACTGATACAGGGTTTTTTGGGAAAAACCTAATTAATTGAGGTATTTATAAGAAAAGTTTGACAGAGTTAGATGCCAAAACGGCTGGAGCAATCATAAATAGGCTCTTAGGGCTCTTACACACATGTTCGGCCCCTACATGCTTTTCGTGTGAGTACATCCCCATTGAAAAGCATTGAGTGCATCTATACCTGCGCTCCCCTGCGGCTGAACGCAGCAAAAGGGAACACAGGGGAGTGCAGGTAAAAATGCTTGTGTGTAAGAGCCCTTAAGGTATACACAGTTTAGTAGACATTGGGTCCTAAGGATTACACAGGAATTGTAAAAAAAATGGAAAAAGGAAATCTACAGTATACCCCTTGGACTGGTAAAGAAGCCCGAAACATAATGTACAACATTTCTAGACTACTTTAGTTAAGCTTTAGTTTTCCTTTAAAAACTTTGTTATTTTCTCCCTCTGACTGATGTGGCAGTGATTAACTTGATTGAGGAGCAACACAGTATATTTATAATGTGCTGTGCGTAGGTGCTAGATAAATCTTTCATATCAATACTAACATTAATGTTTAATGCTTATAATATTTCTGTGTGTAGCGCTATAGTAAAGTGAGTGCACCATCCTCTACTATGAGCTCCACTTACAATATATGTGCTCAGGATGAGACCTTAAATCTTAGGGAGTAAGTCCTCACAAATGGTGTGGAGGCAGGGTGTAGTGCAACTGTAATGTGGTTCAGGGTGCAATAACTGGGTGCCAGTGGCTCTTATAACTTAACCAATGAACACATTTATTGAGCAATAACAATACTCAGTGGAGTGTACATACAGTAGAACAGGCAGGACCATACATCAACAGTGGATAGGCAAGTACTCACAGCACCTTTGGTCAGTAGCTGTCCCCTCAGAGATGGGAGACAATGTACACAGCAGTCGCTCAGGGTACACCCAGTTTTCAGCCTTCTCCCTAAGTGGAACCTGAGGGGAAACTCACATCCCTAGGTCTGTACGCTTAGTCCCTATTTCTGGGCAATTAGTACCCAGGATCATATTCTCACTCACAATCCTCGTAGGAGCCTCAAACTGCTCAACTAAATAGCCTAACTATCTGTCACTGTCTAGAATGGCCTATGAAGGTGAGTAGCCTATACTTACAAGGCCTAGAATCATCTATCAAGGTGAGTAGCCTATCCTTACAAGACCTGATCTGTCTAGGTTCCACTCGAGCTCCGCGTGCCTGCTCAGGTTAGAGTCAACGAACTATGAATCCTGAGTGCATGGCTCATAAGGGTTTTATACTTTAGCACAGTGCCTTCTACTGGTCACTGCATGAAAACCAAGTGGCATAGCTTACAGAATAAGGAAACAGGTCCCTCTCCTAACTGTATTTTAGAATCCAGTTAGGCATCTGTACACTAGGGGACTGCCTGCTAAATAATACTGGGGAACTAATTTACAAGTCCCCTACATGTGAAAATGGGTTAAGCAAATTTACACCTTTTTTGTTTTGTTAATATTTAATCTGGCCTTTAACAAGATAGCTTTTTGGGAAATACAAATTTTAAATTATTTTAAAGGAACGGTTCAGTGTAAATAAAAACTGGATAAATATATAGACTGTGCAAATTAAAAATGTTTCCAATATAGTTAGTCAAGGAAAATGCAAACTATAAAGGCTGGAGTGACTGGATGTCTAATAGAACAGCCAGAATCACATGTCCTACTTTTCAGCTCTTTAAGGTTGAGTTAGTCAGCGACTTGAAGGGGGCCACATGGGACATAACTGTTCACTAAGTTTGCAATTGATCCTGAGCATTCAGCTCAGATTCAAAAGCAACAATTATGGCCCGTATGGACCTCCATCAAGTCACTGATTGGTTACTGCCTGGTTACCAGGGTAACCAGTCAGTGGAAATCAAGAGACAGCAAAGTAGGAAGTTGAATTCTGGCTATTATGTTAGACATCCAGTCACTCCAGCTTTTATACATTACATTTTTGGCTAACTAACTATACTAGAAACATTTTTTATTTTGCACTGCCTATCTATGTACCCAGTTTTTATAACCAACAACTCCTTTAAAATGATTTCACATTATGCTATTATAATTAAGGTTTGAATGGTAAATTCTATTCAAGTTTAAAATTTATATTGTCAAAACTCAAAATTTCAAGTTTTAAACCACCAACTTCAATTCGAATTTTAATTCAAATCAAAGATTTATCATTCCCCTACCCTGGAAGTAACTTGAATTTGATAAGTCGCCAGCTAAAATCTGCCAAGTTCATGTATATATTCAATGGCTGAAGTCTACTAACCTATTTGATGAAGTTAATAGCCATCCTGATATTCAAGTTTTTTTTGTTGAGAAAAACTTTTATTTGAATTGCATTTCGATTTGTGTTATGGGGTCTGAAAAATTTGTTGAAATTTTAGATGTTTTTTCTTAAATAAGATACCATTTCTAGATATGTTGGTCAGATTCATCAATAGCTAGTTAAGCTACCTCACATTTTTTGATTGTGGGGGGAAGCCTGGGAACCCAAATAAAACCCATAGAACAGGTTACACATAATAATATTAAGAATATAAATCTGATTGAAATGATAATAAAAGCTGGAGTCACCACCCTCAAAATGCATTCTTCAGATGGGGTATTTTTATCTTCTGAGTCAACTAGCAGTAAAGAGGATTTCAATTATACAAAAGGATTGTACTTGGTGAACATCTGATTTTTATTCCAACCTAAATTGCTATATTAAGAAATATAATGCACAGTATAATGATAAATTAATGCCATAGTAATTAGATGTAGTACCATGTTAGCCATTCGAAAAAAATGTATAAAATATAAAGTTTGGTGATACCTTTTATCGGCTAACTGAATAAGTAACAATTGCAAGCTTTCGGAGCACACAGGCCCCTTCGTCAGGCAAAATACAAATGAACATTGAAAAGGAACATTTTATATATACAAATAGATAACTGAAAAAGGGTTTATGGGCAATGAATTAGAAAGTTACAGATAGACAGAGATAACTTGTAGAAGGTAATAAAAGTAATTAGGGTGGGTTGTAAATAGTCCAGGGGTCTGGATTCAGTCAGGTCAAATAGTTTGAACTAGACTAAGACAGAATGGGGTAAGGTTAACACAACAGTGCATAATTCCTAATTATGCACTGTTGTGTTAACCGTACCCCATTCTGCGACTCGTTTCTTTAAGCAAATTTATTCACCAGCGTCGATTCACGGGAATTCGCAGGGCACATGCACAGTATGGATATCTTGCGAAAAGTTCTGTACATCACATGCACTCACCCATACTGACTTTACTTTAACACTTGATACTCTTAGCTGCCTCACTTTATCAACTTGCCCAGTCACTTACTGCTCACACATTTACAGTACATTGTGTCAGCAAAGCATAACCTCTAAATTCACACACTCTAGATATGGTATAACATCCCTGTTAAGGAATCCTTTTATATGGAAAAAACAATATCCACAAAGATTACAGGAATGCCATCTCTCATAGAGTATATTTTTAGCAAATTTGTTACTTAATGGTTTACTTTTTTCTCTGTAATAATAAAAAAGTACATTGCACTTGATGGTAATAAAGCTTCATAAATCCATATTGGTTTCAAAACAATCCTATTATTTTTCACATCCCATAGCTGTAGTTTATGCCATCATGTTCACATAGTTTTAGTTACAATGAATTACTAAATATTTTTTTGTTCACAAAATTCTTTAACCTCCCAAAAAAAACAACTTTGCTGTTCTGAATTAAACTTGGAGATATACAATATTTATAAAGAAATAAATAGCCAAAAAGGGAAAATTCAAATATACTGAAAGATTTGCTGCTCCAACCAATTCAAAATTTATTCTTTATATTCTTAAACCTATATTTTTTTTCCGAAATAGTTTTAGAAGGGAATCTTTAACATCCTTGTTTCTAAGACTGTAAATCAAGGGATTTAACATTGGGGTTATCACATTGTGAAAAACAGAGAGCATTTTATCGTGATCTAGTGAATGACTGGATTGAGGCCTAAGGTACATTATGATGATTGTGCCATAAAAAATGGAGACGATGGTAATGTGTGCAGCACAGGTTGAGAAAGCTTTCTTCCTGCCCTCTGCAGAACGTATTTTTAGAATAGTGGTAATAATATAAATGTAAGATATAATGGTTAATGAAAATGAAGCCCCAGCTGCTATACCACCCAAAGATAAGATGACAATGTCATTTAATGTTGTATCCGTACAAGATAATTTTAATAAGGGGGGCATGTCACAGAAAAAATGATTGACTTCTCTAGAATGGCAAAATAATAAACTTGCTGTGAGTATAGTATGCACAAAGGAGTAGAGAAAGCCAGTGATCCAGCAGCTGGAAGCAAGACAGATGCAAGACTTCTTGCTCATAATTTGTGGATAATGTAGAGGATGACATATAGCCACATAGCGATCATATCCCATAATACTTAGCAGAAAGCATTCAGCACTACCTAAGAAGTGATAGAAATAAAGCTGAGTGAAACACCCATTATAGGAAATATGAGATCTCTCTGACAAGAGACTAACCAGCATTTTTGGGACAGTGACTGATGTAAATGTGATATCCAGGAGTGACAGATTGCATATGAACATGTACATTGGAGACTGCAATTCACGTATAATCCTTGTTAGTATGATTAGGGAACAATTGCCTATCAAAGTAGTGGCATAGACAAAAAAAAAGAAAATGAAAAGAAATAATTTTACTCTTGGGTTATTAGAAAGTCCCATTAAAATAAATTCCTTTACTACTGTTTGGTTTTTTGCATCCATGAGGACATTTGCTGAAAAACAAAATTAAAACAAAAATAAATTAATACATTCATAACACTGTATGTTTTATGTAATATTAATATATTTGATGGTATTTACATTTGTGGGTAAATTTATCAAGGTTTTAACAAAAATTTTACTTTTTAAGGTTTTTTGGGTCCAAACCAACATTTCGGGGATAAAAAAATCCTCTATTTAAGACCTGTGCAAATAAAATCATATATGCATTAAGATATTGTATTTCAGCATACTATTCATTGTAGTATTGTCAGTTAAGGACATCAAAATCTATCAACATATAAGTAAGAACTTACTGTAAGTTGGTAATTAATCAAGGTAATATGAATGTCCTTATAGAAGGTATATGGAAATGTGTTGCTGTTTAAAATATAACAGTAATAAGTTTTGATTTGGGAATCAAAACTGAGCATCTGTCCATACCCATAAAATTCATTGCTAGCAAAAAAATGTATTGTCAGTGGCTGCTCAACACAATTTAAATACAGGTGTGAGAAGGAAGAATTTATGTTCAGTTAATATTACTGTGACAAATATCTATATAGTGCTGTAAATGTACACAGTGCTTCCAAAAATAAATTGTATGTGGCATCATTTAAAAAGCAAACATTAATAGATTATAAATTATTATTCTGCTGATTTAAATCCAGAACTTTTTTTTCCAGTAAGCAAACCCTCTGTTAAGTTAGTTAAAAATTAGTTATGAAGTAATTACAAATACATTGTGGTAAAATCTATTAAAAAGAATGGAGGTATGACCAAGCAATATATGGAACTGAACTATGTTGTAATACCTGAGAGACAAGTAGAATCCAGACAGTTTTTATGATTATATTGTAAATACCAATATATGTTACAAAAAGTTAGGTTATTACTAGTTGAGTGAGTGGTTAAATATTTTTGCAAATTAAAGAAGAAGAGTTTTGTAGAAAGCCTCAATCAGATGTGAAGACTTAAAATCAAGTACAAATGGGGAGAATGACAATAATGTTGATTTTTCATTTTGTGAATGAAGACATTTGACTGGATTCCACAATGGTCATGAAGTCTTCAGTTGTCAAGCTCTTTGTTTTAAAAACAGGGTTAAAGACTACAACAGATGTAGTTATGATGATATTTAGCAAGCAAGCCTTCATTTCTGTACATTTGGTTTATATATATCATTGGGACTTTGTTGCCTTACCTTTCTGTTACTGCATTTTAAATAAAGCAAAGCAGTAATTATTAAGTGTATTTTTAGAACATGCTTAAGTCAATTTAATTAATTAGTCCTTGGGGTTAACCTACAATATTTCCCTAAGCTTAAAATTATTAATGTAGAAATATATGTAATGTAACTATTTCCTGATAAGTCTTTTCTAATGATGGGCGAATGTATTTGACTGGGGCGAATACGCGGCAAATTCCCAGGATTTGTCACAGGTGATTACATTTGCAAAATGCCAGGAAAAATGACCCCGGAGAAAATTTGCCAGCGTCTCGTTTTGGACACGTTCATCCGTTTTTTTTGGATGCCGGCGCCCATTGCTGGCATAGAAAAAAACGGATGTCGGCCTCCATTTTTTCAATGCCAGGAATTCCCGGTCGTCCAGAGTAACAGATGCTATCGTCCAAAAACGGACTTCCACAACGTTTTGTGAATTTTTCAACGTTTCCCCAATTTATACTAGAAATTTGTGATATTTCAGTGAAGCAAAACACCCCAGATTCGCCCATCACTAGTCTTTTCTTTACTTAAACAAAGAATGTTAGTGTACATGCAGTACATAAACCAGTCTAGAAACTTGCAGAAACACATACACTTTGCCTAGTAAGGTGTATTTCAGTCTTGAGCTAGGTTCTTGTATACAGTTTTTTTTTATATCTTTGTTCTTTGACATCAACATTGGTTATAGAACATCATAGAATTTCCTCCTCAATGAAAAAGAAGCTGAAGAGTTTTGGGAATGTTCAGACTTGAATTAGATTAAAAATAGAGATCAAAAATATAACATCATGGATATTAATAAACTAAAGCGATGGGCAAATTTGTTCGCCAGACATGAATTTGTGGCAAAATTCTGAATTGCATCGCCCGTAAATTTTTTTCGCAAAACTGCAGTGGAAAATTCACAGAGAAAAAAAAATTGTTGTGCGTCAAAATTGCCACGCACACAAAAATTGTTGCGCTTCAAAATTATTTGGACACCCATTGACTTCAATGCATTTGGACAAAAGAGTCAAGTATATAAAAATTGACACGTGTCAAAATTTTCAGGCATCAGGCAAATTATTTTGACATCCTTTGACTTCAATAAGTCCCTAGAATTTTTCCCCATTTCAGGAATTTTTTCTCTGTTTCATAATTTTTTTCGGCTAGGTGAAACTGTCATGTTTCACTTTGATGAAAAAAATAATGAAACGGCAAAAAATTCTAGGGACTTATTGAAGTCAAAGGCTGCATTTTGCTCTGCTGAGAAAGTATTTGAGCATCAGGGAGAGCCAGTTTCCATCTCCTGCCTGTATATACTTTGGCCACTGTGTGAGTGAGGATAGGTCTTGCTTGTGTACCTGCCACATGGGAGTGGTTACTACTTTCAAAGGGAAAGGTACCTTGGGGCAGGTAGCACTACCTGGGGACATAAGAGCTCTTGGGAAGGGACATTGAACTGACCGGATTTAGTTTACATTTATCCACCCGGTGTGGAGTGTGGGACTGTGAAATTGAGAGCCTGTGCCAGGGGTTAATAGTCCACACAGGTTCAACAATGTGATATTGTGTGATTTGCATTTATAGTTACTAAATATAGATTTACAGTGTATATTTGTTTTATTGCAAACTATGTGTGTTTTATTTTTCGTGGGGGAAACCAGCAGAGGTGTGCTCCTCAGTGTTTCCTAGGTGGAGGCATTGCTCTGTAAATCCCAGTTTCCAGTACTTTTAATACACAAAAGGGACGCAGACCCTGACTTGCCACAGGTTAATTGCTATTTAAAGAGACAGCAACCAAATTAGGGTATTTTTATAAATATTTGAATTCCAGAGTGGCTTTAAAGGCAGGCGAGGGCTGGGGGGGGGGCAGAAGCGAGGTGGGTGGAGGTGCCCAGGCCACGCAGTGGGAAGCAGTAGGTAGTGAGCAGGAAAGGCACTCAGTGGGGGGGCACCAGAGGGAGCACTGTGGGAGTGGGCCCCACCAGGGCAGAGAGGGGAGGAGACAGTGGCACAGGCCTACGGCACTGTGGCCAGGGCACGAGGGGAGGGTGGGGTCACAAGGGCTACAAACAGAACCCAGGAGAAGCAACTTGGTGGGGCTTCAGGTATGGGCCCCAGGGACAATGGCAGGGAATAGTTGGGCAGTACCGAGCAGCTCCACAGTTGCAGGAAAGGGATAACAGTGGCCACAGGCATGTCATGCCAAGGTATTCCCTCCACTTGTTTCCAAACAGATACCTGGACCCTATAGGATGGAGGACTGAGGAGCGCACGATCAACCAAGGATCACGCAGGACAACAATGGCTCAGACAGCACATCAAACAACTATTCCATCAGTTCCAGTGGACAAGATAGGCAGTTTGGGTAGTGTCAGCTGACAGTACCCAGTGCTACCCCTATCACACCAGGCAACAACCAGATGGGGGTACTCATTTGCAGAATTCATGGGGAGTTGTGCTAGCTCTTAGGGCAATGGAAAGGGAAGGGGCAACCAGTGAAG
>CM044445.1:107926435-107964713 GCA_024363595.1 Xenopus borealis
ACAAAAATGTATTGCTTCAATACATGACATCTTTATTAACTTTATATAAATAAAATCACGAATACACTTTTTTAACTAATTCTCTCTGGTCCTGTTTGAGTGCTGGTTGGCTTTGTTTCTTCTACATATTGTCTGCCTTCAGTCAAGTGACAGTACTCTAGAACGTGATTGTGCAGGTGAAAGTATTCTAGAACGTGATTGTGAAGATCACTGTCATCTCCCAGACACTAGCAGAGTCCCTGGTCACTCCCACTTGGCAGCAGCTTCCAATTAGACTTATAGTGTTTCCGGACTAAGGGTTTATTCCGCACTCCACCAAACTTTATTAAAACATCATCTTTAATTATTTCACATTGATAAACAGTTGTCTACACTCTACAGTCACTCTTTATTGCTGCACTGCAAGTTGGAGCAGTGGCGTAACTAGTGTGGGCTGGGTCCCCTGCCAAAAAAATGTCCCAGCACACATTGATGCCTACACATGCCTCCCACTGGTATCTCCGGGCAACCTACAACCTACCTCCCAGATTTCAGGTAGAATAGAAGCTGGGGAAGGGGGAATCATTTCCAGCTTCCAGCAGAAGCAGTCACCACTGTCTGGGCCCACCTGTTGCCCTGCCATCTATCATGAATAATGGATCTGCTTCCTCTATGTTACACCACTGAGTTGAAGTGATATTACCCCCTTCTCTCCCCACCCCAAGCAGCAGAACAAAGGGAATATGTTTGTGAAGATTCTCATTCATCCAGGTCATGGTATTTCTGTAGAAATAAGTCAAATCAACTGGACAACAAGTCCATTTGATTTGACTTATTTCTACAGATGTGAAAAAGAGAAAGTCAGTTGGATGAAAAACACAGCAAGTCCATTTGATTTTATTTATTTCTACAGATAGAACAAAGGGAAAGTAGCAGGATAGCAGCTTCCTGACACATGCATTGCTAAAAATGCTCCTATACCCAACCTATTGGTAGATATGAGAATATCACTCAATTGTAAAGCACCCAAGTCCCACCACAACTTATCTAGTTAATTGAGTAGGAAACACAATGGCATGTCTGAAAGAAGTTCCATTGTGTAGAGAGCACAGGATCAGGCAAAATGATGTGATGAGGCTGCCTACACACCAATATTATAGCTAAAATAAAATAAATGTATTGGTTCAAGAATATATATATATATATATATATATATATATATATGTGTGTAATGATCACAGTGTAAATGATTAATACAAACAATACCATAAATATCATGACAGCAATCCTTTAAAATAATAAATGTATTTATTAGTTATGTTCTGTTTACCCTGTCTGGACAGTACTATAGATACAGAACATGAATTTGTGGCCTAAAGCTACATTCCTGAGATACAACGTTAAAGTCAGTTTTAGTGGTTGTCTAATGAATTTGGAAATGTGTCTTGTCCTATGTGCAGTGATACTCAAAAATAAACAATATTACACAAATGATAATCAAAAGCTTCGTACCAGAGACAGAAGATACTTCTCCTTCTGAGCATCTAACACAGTTATAGCAACAAATTGGCATCTCATTGATTAAAATCTTTCTTGAACCAGGAGGACAGTTCTTGCTGCAGGTAGAATGGGGGATCTGAGCATAAAAAAATTAAAAGAAGCACGCATGCAAAATATATCTTTCTTTAAATGAGTGAATATAGAAGTCTACAATTTATATTTTACATACCCCATTGAAATGAGGAGTCCACAAAATCCTTTCTTTGTAAATAATGAAGTTTTCTTTATGAGCTGATAAGTTAAAATCTCCAACCTTCCTAGTAATCATTGTTTTATTAGGAAAAATATTTAAGCTGAGGACATCAAGGTGCCTTGGAGCTTCTCCATACTTATTAAAGAATATTTCATCCACAGATGTGGTCTTGAAATGGACGTTCTTTAAATAGCTGTTTAACTGAACATGGAAGAATTGTTACCGTTGGCTAAATTTCCACACCCTTTCACCTAGACTAACCTACATACGCACACACGTAAACACACAATTGGGATCCCTTATTGCTGTAGATATAGTATGTGGCAGAAATGCAGATATGTAATGTTTCCAATTCTATAATAATCCTGTTTCTTTATGTGTATATAAAACCTTAGAGGGCATTAAATAATAAAAGCAGATCACACCATCAAAACAAATCTTTAATTTTGCTTGACCAAATCTGGACATCCTTAACATACATGCAGATTTAATCATGGGTGAAGTGGCTAATGTTAGTGTCAATTAGCCTCACTTCACTAGCGAAAGAGACTGATGGACATTCACACTTGCCAGACTTGCATTGTAGTGCATAGATCTTCCTCAATTTTCTGTTACTTACATCATATTTTTTAGTTGAAAAAAAGTCCAAAAACTCTGGCGTCTTTTCCTTTTTCAGAGTGATAGGCTGCAAAGGTCCTTAAATTTTTTTTTGGGTAACTGGGTTCCCCCATACATTTTCTAACATATGGAACATAAACTATACAGTGGGCTTGTCACAAGGTGTCACAAGGTGTACCACCTTTCAATATATAGAAACCAAGTGCTCATGGCCTTTCATGCTTTCACTTTCACTGAGAAAGGGTGGGCCCTGGTCATTGCTGATTTTACTTCACTGAGGACAGAGTGGAATAAGAATCTGGCTGCAAAGATGTAGGGGCAGGAGCCCTGGACAGCTGGGGTGCAGCAGCCCCAGGCCAGGGCGGTAGACCAGGAGGGTCTGCAGCTTCCAGACCAGAGTAGTCAAATAGCCAGTCAAGGTCAAACACAGGAATCAGGACAACTAAGAAGCTTCACAGGACAAGGTACAAGGCACCAGGAATAAACCTTTCACAGGCAATGAGAAATACACAAAGGTCCCTTTAAATAATTTGAATTTGGCGCCATTGCGCGCTGACGTCATTACGTCAGCGCATATGCGCCTTTATGATGTGGAAGCTCAGGAAACCTTTAATAATTAAAATAAAGTTGTCCTATAGCCCTAAACATGTGTCCACTGTATAGTTGAGTTGCCATTTGTTAGGAAATGTAGGGGGGGAGGAGGGTAACCCCCCAAAAATGCTATCACCCTAAGAAAAGTAAGACACCAGCATTTTTTTCAAACTCCTATCTATTGTATTGAAGTTCAACAGGTCTAAACTGGCAAAGTAAAATCTAGCACAAGAGCTAACGTTTTGTAAAATGGTCATCTTAGTGAATTACTGTACAGTAGTTATGTCCCTTCGTCAGTGCGCAACTTTGCCTGGCGTAAGGGTGCAAAGTTGCACTAGTCTATCTCATTCATTAGCAAATTTTCGACAGGGACACTGTTAGTAAAATGGTAAAGTTGCGAAATTACGTCACGCTGGTGAATAAGCGCTAGCGTAAGACGCTTCGCGCTTTAGTGAATTTACCCCTATGTCCTCATCCAGTGTATCAGAAGCTGCAGGTAAAGGTAAACGTGACAAACAATCAGCAGTAACATTTTTCAAACATGGTTTGTATTGCATTCTGTAGGAGAAATTAAGTAGCCTTGCTGACCATCCAGCTATACACATTCCAGCTCTTCCTAGTCCCTTTGTTGTAAGCAGTGTAGTTAAAGGGCTATGATCCATGCATAAGGTAAATTCTCTACCCCATAGGTAGGTTCTCCATTTTTCTGTTGCCCGAACACATGCTAGAGCTTCTTTTTCAACAGTTGAATACTTATGATCTGCCTCTGTAAGTGTTCTGGATGCAAATGCAACAGTTTTCGCTGCATGATTGACATGTATCTGTGAGAGAACTGCACCAATCCAATAGTCTGAAGCATCTGTAGTGACCATAGTGGGTAGTGCAGGATCAAATAAAGATAGCGCCAAACTGTTCACAATTAACTGTTTCACTATTTCAAAGCAATGTTGAGCAGTCTCTGACCAAACCAGACTTCAAGTTCCACGTAGTAGTGCTCTAAGTGGCTCCACAACTGAAGCATAGTTGGGAATAAACTTAGAATACCATGAAGTAAGATCTAAGAAAGCTCGTACTGTCTGAAAATCAGATGGAGTAGGTGCTTGTGTAACAGCGTTGACATGGTCAGGTTAAGGCAGTAATCCCTCTTGTGAAATTATATGACCCAGAAATGACAGCTGAGTTTGTCTGAAGGGGCATTTTTAAAGGTTCAGTTTCAGTCCTGCAGAATCAATGCATTTCAAGACCTTTTCTAGGTACTTATCATGAAGATCCATAGTTGGAGCATTGACAATTATATCATCCAAGTTGCATTGTACACCAGGTATATCATGGAGTAAAGAAGACATCAGTCTTTGAAAATAACTCAGTGCTGAAGCCAGTCCATAAGGTACAGTACATGCTTGAACTGAAACAAACCATCATGGTTGATAAATGCAGATCCAGAGTGGAAAAGTTCAGAAAATATTTCCTCTATGTGTGGCAAGGGCTGATTATCCATAACAACTGCTTTATTAGGTTCACGGAGATCAACACACAATCAAAAAACTCCAGTTTTGTTTATTGTTACAACAATTGGTGAAACCCATTTGGAGGATTTTCAATCACATCTTGCTCTACCAGTTTCTTTAGCTCCTGTGAGATAGCCTCCCTTTTAAAGTATGGAAATTGCCTCAATTTCTGGCATACTGGTTTTACATTTGGTGTCACTTTAACTTTGTGTACAAAGTTCTTTGTGCAACTCAATGAAGTGTTGCTTTGTGGTGAAATTTTAGAAACTGGCTCTGTGGCCGGCACTGTTGCTGTATAAAGGACACCATTAACTAATTGTATATTTAATGTAGCAAAGAGATCCCTTCCAAGTATAGCAGTACCCTTTGTCACAATGTAAAAGTCATGCTTTGCAGTATTTTTATTAAAATTGTACAGTCACTAGCAAGCAACCAAGCACAGGCATTGGATGATTTAAGTAACTGACCTGACCTACCTCAGGGAAGTTGCAACAATAATATTTTTTTCAAAGTATTTCAAGAAAATATCCTTTGGTAGAATAGAAACAGCTGAACCTGTATCAAGCAACAGGTTAATGGAGGGCAGTATTGACATTGACAGTGAATATAAACGTGTCTAGAATAAATGTGTCAGCTTTATCCACATTTAATACCGTGACATTTGGAGTAGCGTGAACATATTTAGCAGAACTACTGCAGATTTTAGCAAAATGTACTACCTTTTTGCATTTGCTGCATGGTTTTTCACTATAGGTGAATCCCTTTCCTTAGCATTGTATTGTGCCTGTGACTGTGCATTATTAGGCTACAGTGCTGGATTCACAGTCTTTATATTCCCAGCAGTTTCCTGAGAGTGTTAGCCTCTGCTACTGCTGTTTCAATTTGGCTAGCAATTAGTAATAGCAAGGATTAAATCCTGCTTAAGAAGTAGTCTCTCTCTCTAATGTGAGGATAGTTTGTTGTTTCCACTATTTGCTCTTTTAGCATTTCATCTGTTTGTTTCCTAAACTCACAGGTAACAACCAGCTCTCTCAAAGCAGCTAAAAATTGTTTATATCTTTCAGCAACCACATTTACTTTTGGCACAAAAAAAGTTCTTTATAGCAGTAGCAGCAATTTCATAAGTCTCATCAGGTAATAGTAATATATCAAATATATTCTGTCCCCCTGCTCCCAGGCAGTGAATAAGTAAAGCACACTTTTTAGCATCAGAAATCTCCCCTTGGTCAGCAGCAAAAATGTATTAAATGGATCCAAGCAGTAAAAGGTAGACTCACCAGGGTTTGGAAAAAAAGCTGCAGGCTGCTGCAGAGGTAGAAGAGACATCTCGTCACCAATTTGTTATGTTTTGGTAGCCGAGGATGAGCAGAGTATAACAGTGCTTTATTAGCAAGCTCATGATGCCATTACACTTCAACAGTATCTTGAACTCTAATGCTTTTAAACAGTATAGAAAGTAAAGTGTATACACTGTATACTCTTGTGCACAGTGACACATACAGGCACCTTGCACAAAACTCACAATAGGCAGGTATGTGCAATCATAAGAAAAGGTATTTAAGGTGGCCCATTGCAAGTTGTGCTTGCAAAAAAAAACTATATGGAAAGCCACAGGCACAGTTGCTGTAAAACCCATGTCTAGCAGGCCAAGAAAAATACAGGAGCCACATATTCAGAGGATTGTGAGAATGGTTACAGACAACCAAAAGATCCCCTCCAAAGACCTGCATTGGTGTATCTGTACATTGTTCTACAATTCAGTGCAATTTGCACAAGGAATATCTGTATGGCAGGGTGATGAGAAATAAGCCCTTTCTGCACTCACACCACAAAAGCTCTTTTAGACAAGCCATTGTCATTTATGAACAAAGTTATTTTTACTGATGAGACAAAATGTAGTTATTTGGTCATAACAGAAAGTGCTTTGCATGGCAGAAGAAAAACAACTGCTACCTACTGTCAAACTTGGTGGAGGTTCCATCATGCTGTGAGGTTGTGTGGTTAGTTCAGGGACTAGGGCCCTTGTTAAAGTCAAGGGTAAGATGAATTCAACCCAATATCAACAAATACTTCAGGCATCAGTCACAAAGGTGAAGTGAAGACAATGACCCTAAACACACAAAAATCTACAAAGGCATTTTTGCAGGGGGGAGAAGTACAATATTCTGGAATGGTCGTCACAGTTTCCCGACTTGAATATCATCTATGAAATGATTTGAAGCAGGCTGTCCATGCTTAACATCCATCAAATTTAATTGAACTGGAGAGATTTTGTATGGAGGCTTCTAGGGGCTGTTACATTTGATGTAATATCTCTGTTGGCATGCCCACATTTATACACCTGTCTAATTTTGTCATGATGCATACTGCATATTTTCTGTTTATTAGTGAGGGGCTAATCAGCAGCGTTGCGCATAAAATTCACGAAATGCTGCTGCATCTAATTTTTGGACACAGGTGTCTTTTTTTGACGCCATCGCCCTTTTCCGGCATCTGTTTTTTCGACGCCAGCAATGGGCACCATGTCCAAAAACGGATCCTGACGTCCTATACACGAGACGCCGGCAAATTTTCGTCAGGTGAAATTTCGCCAGCGTTTTGCAAATTCATTCGCCTGTGGCAATTTGCGGGAATTTGCCACAAATTTGCCACAAATTTGCCACATCACTACTGTTAATCTAATAAACTTTATGTCACTGCTGAAATACTACTGTTTCCATAAGGCATGTTATATATTAAAAGGAAGTTGCTACTTTGAAAGCTCAGCCAATGATAAACAATACGCCAAAGAATTGAGAGGTTCCCAAAACTTTTCATCTGACTGTATTTAGTTTTTATGTTTTTCCTCCTTGTGACTTTATACCACATAAATGATAGATGGTGCAAATATCTAAGACTTTTATAAAATATAATTTGTTTGCATGAATTATTTTATATAGCTAGTGCAAGCATAATGACATTTCATCCAAATGTCTCACCATGTTCACAACTGAAATTAATAGTGTGGGTGATCGATGTGAAAATATTCTAACATTTATTTTCAATGTTCTGGCCAATTAACTATTTCTTCAATGTATATGTCATGTAAAATCTACTGTTCCATACCTTCCATGGAATGAATTCTGGAAAACTCAGCCTGTTGATTACTTTATCCATAAACATGTTGTGGAGAGCATGCCCCAGGGCATACACAGATATGTATATATTATACGTCAGCCTGTAGGCATTAAAGTTTAAAACAGATGTCTCATAGATTTTCAGCATGTCATTAACATTACTTTTATTTCCTTTTGAAGTTAGGGATCCAAATGCATTATTCCACAGAGAGGCAGTTATAGGATCCCCTGGAAATTTTGAGGGGCTTGCAGAGTAAATGAACTGCTGCAGACCAGGTATCTCCTCTTGTGATAACATTAACAGTAAGGAACCATTCAATGCTAATAGTGGGTAGTTTACCACAACATTTGACATGGCACTTAAAGATATCCAAATAATGTTCCTATCTGAGTTATCTGCCAAGTTTAAGACAATGGAGCTAAAGTACATTATGTTTATATCCATTAAGATAACATTTGCAGTTGACCTTTTTATTGTTTGTGTAGCGCCATGCAAAAGAGAAAGATGTTTTTCCTTGACTACTAAGAAAAAATCAATACAAGCAGCACCGCTGTTGATAATCTGAGTTTTCATTTTTTCATTTCTTTCCTGGCGATCAGCGTCATCTGATATTAAAATTCCCACCCATGTCCAGTTAAATGTTTTGAGTATGTGAATAATAGCTTTAAATTCTGTGTTCTCACTGGTCATAGTCCTGTAAAATGTTGGAAATTGTATTCTGTCATTGAAGCTGGTATCCTGAGTTCCATAACTAATCTGAGTAGAAGAAAGGGAAGGTTGGTAAGATTACAGAAAAGAATATTTTATGAGAAAGGATATGCATTTTTTAACATATTTTTTTTAAAAAAAAGAATGGGTAATTTACAACAGTGCAGCCATTTGCCAGGGCAAAAGTGCTCCATGATTGATCACAAAGGGGACAGTACTTCACTGGATATTTTTCTGGCCTGTAAAGTAAAATTATGCTTAGTGCCAATGTTATAACTAAGAGAAAAATCTAAAAAGGCTATAACACAGCCCTACTTTATCATACTACTCAAAAGGCAAAAAAAATATTACATGACAGCAAATGATTTCCCCAAATGTTGCAGGGGTACAAAGACCAGTGCACAACAACAAATGATCAAAGCACACTACACTATAGTTTCAAAGAATGTCCCCTTAGTACTTACTTACTGAGCACAAGATCAAAAATCAGCACTTGGTTGGAGAGCAACACCAGAAGGAGCAGCAGATTCCAGGGCCGCTTAGGGCAGGCAGTAAGTACAGTGCCCCCTTGTGGGTGGTGCCTCCTCACAGGAAATCCATGTGCCTCCTCCCCCTTCTCTTGGATACAGTGCTGCCTAACACAGGCAGTGTTCTATTTAAGGGGGCAGCTGCAGGTCTTGGCTGCAGATGCCTACAAAAATTAGCACAGTGCAGAGAGCAGTGTGCAAAGTGAAAATCCAGGGGCCTATTTAGTATGCTGTGAAAAATTAAATTCACCACAAAGAAAATGGTGTAAAAAATTAGTAAAATAATTGAAGACCTTTTCAAGTTTTACTTTATATGTTGCCTTCCAGATGCCAGAATTGATGCCATTATTTAAAGCAGCTGCAGACTTTGTATGAGTAAGTTCCATCTGAAGTCAGTCTAGACTTAAAAGAAACACTTTAAAAAAAGTATGTAATTTTTTACACAGCAAAGCTCGGTGATGTGTAGTGAAATTTGTCACTGTTTTTACACTACATAATATATCAGCCCCTGGGTGTAGTAGGAAATGCTAACTTCTTACTAGTGTTGAGAATGTTTGTTTAAATCTTTAAAGGGGTTGCTTAGCTTTACATTAACATTCAGTGTGATTGTCATGATCAGCACCCTAAATCCAGAACCAGTGCTTGGCTACCAGTCACGGCTCAGCTTCTGCCTTTAACAGCTGCCTTTGGCCTAGGGAGGAGCACTCTGCCAGTCAGATGTTGCCAGGTCAAAACAAGCTAAGGGGCATGATCATTAATAAGGATTTAGGATGGAAGGCAACAGTTCAAGGAGTAGACAAAAGCGTAGTCAGGCAGTCCAGGGGTCTGTACAGGCAGAGTTCAAGCAGGGTCAGACAGGCAGTGGTTGGTACAGGTGAAGTTCAAGCAAGGTCAGTACAGGCAGCATTCAAAGAATAGTCAGGCAGGCAAGGGTCAGTATCAGTAGAGTTCAGAATAGTCAGGCAGGCAAGGGTCAGGATTGGAAGAGTTCAGAATAGTCAAACAGGCAAGGATCAAAGCCAGAATCAGAACAAGACAAAATCACACCCAGATACTACTGAATCAGACCTAACAATGGGCAATGATTACCAACAAAAAGTGCCTTTTAAATATTCAAAATTCACATCACGTCTTGTGGTTATTGACCTATTCAGCTTTTTATTCAGCAGCTCTTCAGTTTGTAATGTCAGCAATCTGGTTGCTAGGGTCCAAATTAGCCTAGCCATGCATAGATCTAAATGAGACACTGGAATATGAGTAGGAGAGGACCTAAATAGAAAGACCAGTAATAAAAAGTAACAATTACAATACATTTGTAGAGATACAGAGCTTTTGTGTCATCGCCAAATGAGCAGATCTCTCCACGATATGCCCACATTGAAGTGGGCGATATCGGGCTGATCCGATCGTGGGCCCTAGGGCCCAACGATCGGATTATAATGCATCCGAAATGGGCGGTCGGATCACAGCACCGCATACACTTGCAGATGCGGCTGTGATCCGACTGGGTTTTTCAATCGGGATCTGGCCGACTTTGAAGGAATAATGGAGGTCAACTGAAAAGGTCTTAGAATTAGCCATTCTATAAAACATACTAAAAGTTATGGTGAACTCACAGTTCATGAGAAGGATGACATCTGATGCACTTGGATGTGTCCAAGTAATGCCACATACAGTATATCCAGTTTGGAGTACTGAATGGCTAATATCATTATTCTAGACTGATCAAAGAACATATATATTAAAAACATTTCTAGTATTATGACCTTGGATTGATCCACACTAGCTACTGCATGATCCCTTTCTTTACCAATAGACATTTGCATCATGGGTTCCATTTTCATTGTGTTGGAAGTGGGTTTGCATTCCAGTTGTGTTTGTTAACTAAGAAACTGTATTTCCTTAAACTTTTGTGTATTAATACCATAGGTTTTGTCTTGTTTGAGTTTCTTAACTTTCCTTAATTCCAATAACCTACTTTGTATAATACATTTGTTAAAATCGCTTAATAATTTTGTGCCTGTTCTAAAAAAATTCTCACCTGAGAATATCTGTATATCCCAAGGAGCAAGTATATTGCATGAGACACTGAGGAGAACAAGTGTCCCACAAATGCACCCACTGTGCCTTTATTGTTACACTTATAATTAGGGACATATTCACTTCTCTGAGTTAATATACTTAATACATTTGTGAGTGCCACTCTCTCACTGGAACATGTGTTATACACTTGGAAGCCTAAAGTGATGTTTGGTAAAATTTTTGGATTCTTGTTGATCTTTTCAATGGCAAATATGGCTGCCAAATAATGACGATAATATTTCAGAGAATAGCTATATGAGGGAAAAAATGTTAGTTACATTGTTATATGTACAGACATTTAGACAGTATAAACATGAGACCTCTATGGTGTCATAACTTAAAATATAATTGGACCTGTCACCCAGACACAAAAAGCTGCATTATAAAAGTCCTTTTAAAATTAAAATGTTTTTATTAAAGCAACTCATTTAAAAATCTCAGCTGTCAATCAAATATTGTCTGCCCCTTCTCTATCCCTTAGGCATAGAGGCAGGGCAGACAATTACTTTCACTTTTCATTTAGCACTTCCTAGATGTCACTGCTCTCCACACATTCCCCCCCACCCCATTTCGTACACCGTAGAATTGTGAAGCCGCATGGGGATGGCCAACAGATCCCCATTTGGGTGCACAAACAAGATCCTGAGATGATTTAAGGCTTGCCTTAATAACAGTGTCCACAAAATGTCTCCTGTCTGCTTGTTATAATTATGAATTTCTAGAAAGAAGGAAACAAGATTTAAGTACAGTAATTTATATAGTGTAATTAAAGTTCATTTTTCTTGACTAATGTGATAAAATAGGACTAATAATTTTTTTGGGTGATGGGTCCCCTTTATAGGATAATGAAAGGTAAAATCACTGGGGCAGTGGCTATTTGTTCCCTTCAATGACTTTAATTGCTAAACTGAATTTACCTGAATTTACATAATTTCTTTGGAGATTAATTTACTGCATAAGAATCCAGCTTTCTGGGAGCAGGCAAGGATATAGCAGCACTCTGAGGGAAAGGACCCTATGCCAGTTTGTCTTTTACAGTAGATAAGAGGTGAGTTGTCTTGGTATAACAGCTTAGCATTTATAGTCACTTTGAGACTATGTTAATATGTTGACTCTGCTTCACCCCACATACACTATGGGGCAGATTTACTAAATTCATGCAAAGGATTCGAATTTCGATCAAATTTTCAAAAATATTTTAATTCGAATTTCAAACTTTTTTGGGTACTTCGACCATCGAATTAAAAAAAAATTTGATCAATTCAAATGATTCCAATGATTCCAATGAAAATCGATTCGATCATTTCACCATTTGATGGTAGAAGTACTTGCCCTTTAGAAAAATTTCGACTAGTTCGCCAGATTAAACCTAACGAATTGCTGTATAACCCTATGGGAAGCTCCCATAGGGTTATCTCTACATTTTTAGAAGAATAAAAAAACTAGATTGAATGGTTTAAATCGTTCGAATCGTTGGAGGTTTTTTATTCATCATATAAAATGTATTAAATCATTAAATCATTGTGCAAAATCAATTTATCAAAATGTATATGTTCAATTAATTAACAACCATTAAATTCATTATTTCAATTCCATATATATATACATACATGAATTATGATTATTATCAGCAGCGATTCTATGCATAAATAATATTTAGAATAAAATTATCGCTTTGGGAGGAGTAATGGCTCTGGTTTTTAGTTTGGCATTCCTCAATGTGGAAGTTATTTTTACAGTTCTTCAAACATGCTTGTATGCATCCCGTGTTAACTTTTATTTATTCACAAAGGGAGAACTATGTAACAATGTAGCAATTCATTTTTTTGATCCTATGAATTTATTTCAATCTCACGCACCATCCGAAAGAAAGGGCAAATAAACTTCCTAATATGTAGTTGAGTGTGCTGGCCCTTTGTTACGTCATATCAGTTATTAACTGAAACAGATTATATGAGTAACAAACCAGCTGCATCAGTTAAACATCTGAGTGTAAAAAATTACTATTTCTCAAACAACTTGAAAAACTAAATAGCCAAACAATAAGCAACTATTTATGAATATGAATGCTTTGGGTCTATAAAAAAGGAAGAATCAATGTAACATTGCAGAAAGTAAAAGAATTTTTAAGATTTCAGATAATTCTTTCTCGGTTATCAAGCTCTTTGAGTTATCATCATTTATTTGCTTATAGTGAAAGCATGGTCATCTCAATGATTTCTTTTGGAACAGGAATACTATATTATTACTTTATTGGATCCTGTGTAATGTATGTTACTTCATAAGGGAATGTATGCAACATTCCCAAAGACACATCAAATAATATTTTTGTCAGGTTCTGACCTGATCTTCCCCTATACCAAAGCCTAAAATGATCAATACACCCTGAATAGTGATGGGCGAATTTATTCGCCATGGGCGAATTCGCAGCGAATTCACGCTGGCGAATAAATTCGCGAAACGGCAGCGAAAATTCGGCTGGCAAAAATTCGCAAAAAAACGAGTTTCGCGTCGTTTTTGACGCGATGAAAACGACGCGACGCATCAAAAAACGTGCCGCAACTTGTTTCGCAAATTTTTTTGCCAATTCGCAAATTTCCTTGTAAATTCTCATATTTTTCGGCGAAACGAAACTGTGTAGATTCGCCAATCACTAATCTTGAAGATATAGGTTATGTTGTGGCTATGTATAGATAAAAAAACTGAGACATATACTGATTGGCCACATTTGCAATGCCCAGTGCAGTGTGCAAAGTGCAAAAAAAGGCCTCTATGCACCATATACTGTATTGCCCACTGTGTGGAAGGAGGTCAGCCAGAATCTAAGATGTGAGGTTTACAATAAATATAAGGCCAGGGGCAGGATATGTGGCCAGAGGATCTGGGGAAACAAGGGCTACATTGAGGTACAGTATAATCTTGAATGGGGTGGGGTCTTTATAAAACCAAAAAGGAAATAGTCTTTCTACATGTACATTTACCCAAAAAAAAACCTACAGTACCCATTAATGCAGCACAAAATTTCTGGGCATGTTTCTTAGACTTTTCCACCCTTGGTGCCGATCTTTGTGTTCATGAGGGTTGGAAGTGGAGCACAAGCATCCCCTTTCACATCATCTTGTACATCAATTAGACATTACTGGGTACTATGCCTTACATTACATTTTTATTATGGTAAATAGTAAAGAACAGCATGTATGACTGCTCCATTAGGCACAAGGTGCATTACATATGACCTAATAAATAACCTTTAATTTTATTACTATTTTTGCTACTGCATTTACTACTAGTGAGTCTCTTTCATTCACTTGGGGATTTCTACTGTGTGAATGAGCACCATTTTGTGCCCCTTGGTTCTCTTGCAATTGCATCAATGGCATATCTACTGTTCATGTCCTAATCTTAACATCTCTATTCATTTATACTGTGCTTCTCCTGCATGTTGAAAAAGGCGATGATTACTCTATGAAACCCTTGAGATGTGCAATGTACAATCTAGAGACTTCAAACAACTTCCATAGATTGTAAGGAAGAATATTACTTACCCATAGCATTCCACCCATGTGGAAGGATGTTCTGTGAATATTACCTTGGTAGTTGTTTTTAACAAGAAAAGCTCAATAAGAAGTCCCAAAATAATGTCACCTTCTTTTTGATAACCTCCACTGCCTTGGGAATGTAATGTACAGGTAAATGACTTGTTGGACTCATGTTGTGTTCCCACCAGAAAAGTTCCAAAGACTAAAGACACTGCAATGGCAGCAAATGGAGCACTGCACAATAGGTAAGCAAAATCTAGGAGGAGAAAAGGATAGAACATTTACATTGAAAGGAATGGAAAGGTTCACAGTTTGAGTATTCTACAACCCTTGCTGATAAAACGTGCTATGAAATAATAATGTGAAATAAGTTGTTAAATTTCCTTTATGTTTGCTTCATCCTATAAATTCCAAGACTTGTATTTCTAATAGGTGGAATATATTTTCAGGTCATAGACACCCCATAAGATTGGCTCCCAACATGACCCTGGAAAGCATGTCTTAATGGCCCTTAAATAAGGATGCAAGAGGTCAAGTTACTAATAAATACTATGAAGCCAGACAGCACTGTATTCATGAAGTCAATCACAAAAATGGAGTTCAGAGACCAGCCACAATTCAAGCATGGAAGGCAGAGTGCAAAATGTGAAATCATGGCACTTTTTTAGCCAACTTTATATGTTGTAAATGGCCCCTAATGTGTCAATTTAAGTTAAGAGGGCTCATTTGCACACCTGAACATAGTGTTCTTAGTGCAAAAAAGAGCCTTTGTAGGTGTTGTCCTACATCCCCCCCACCCCAGGACAAGAGCTATGATTTAAGTATTATCAAACATGTTGGTTATTGTGTAGTAAAAACACAGAAAATATAAAAAATGTATGGTTAATTAATGTGAAGGAAAGTCTTATACATGAAAAGGAATGTTCATCTTATAAACTTCTCTGTTTCCTGTATTTCTTACCCCACCTAGTTTTTACTGAAGGGAAGTCTCTTCATGAGCTTAAACTTGTTGATAACATAGTAAGGGGCCCATTTACGAATAACGTTCATACAAATTTTTTGTGAAATCAGATATGCAAATTTGGCCTCTTCGATCATCGAATATTGAATAGATCGAAGGATTTAAAATTTTAAATTTATTCGACTGCCTACTTCGCCAGATTGAACCTGCTGAATTGTAATAGAAGCCTATGGGAAGCTGCCCATAGGCTTCTGAGACTAAGTCCTGCTCGAATACCATTCGTACGATCAGAGTGTTCGACCATTCGAATCGTACAAATTTTTTGAATGCTGGAAGGAAATTTTACGATTTTTCCGTGAAATCTAACGATCGGTATCCGATTGTACGAATTCATCAAGAAATCGGATATCGAGAAAAATGATAGCCTAAAACAATTCGATAAGCATTCGATGGTCGAATACTTATCGAATTGCGAATTTGGTCGAGCTAATTTCCGGGAATAATAGTAAATTTGCCCCTAAGTGTCTATGCGATTACAAGAAAAAGAACAGCTTTTAAGGCCCTCCAGGAAACCTTGTTCTTTGATTAATTTACATGAACAGATAAGGGTTAATAGATCATTGCACTGTGGGAGATTTATCTAAGCACAGTAAATAATATGTTTATTATTACAGTCCAGAATTAATGTGCATGCACAGTGTCCTTAAGCAAAAGGAGGGCTGTGATGGTGAGCTGAAACGAATTTCTGCAAACACAGTGCTGCTGGAACTGATACTGTGAATAAAATTGTTAAAGGGGTGGTTCACCTTCAAGTTAACTTTTAGTATATTGAAGAAGGGCTAATTCTAAGAAACTTTTCAATTGGTCTTCATTATTTATTTTTCATAGTTTTTTAATGATTTGCAATTTCCTTCTGTTTCTTTGCAGCTTTCAAATGGGGGTCACTGACACCATCTAAAAACAAATGCTCTGTAAGGCTACAAATGTATTGTTTTGTCACTTTTTATTACTTATCATTCTATTCAGTCCCTCTCCTATTCATATTCCTGTCTCTTATTCCAATCAATGCAGGGTTGTTAGGGTATTTTGTACCCTAGAAACCAAATTGCTGACACTGCAAAATAGAGAGCTGCTGAATAAAAAGCTAAATAACAATAAAAAATGAAAACCAATTGCAAATTGTCTCAGAATATCACTCTCTACATTATACTAAAAGTTAACTCAAAGTTAACTCAAAGGTGAACAACCCCTTTAAGACTTACCCTTGTGGTCTATTAGGGATTATGGGCCGTCGAGGATGCCCACAGCCCTAGTCCTTCTTGTTTGATGCCAGATTCTCCTATAGCACGTGCGGTGCACAATTCTGCGTTACTTTAGGCGCTAAGTTTAAATATGTAAAGGGGCTTCAGGCTGAAATCATAGCCCGTTGTTAGGTTTCTTTCGTTAGTATCTGGATGTGATTCTGTCTTGTTTGATTCCAGTTTTGATCCTTGCATACCTGACTATCCTGAACTCTGCCAATTCTGACACTTGCCTGCTTGACTATTCTGAACTCTGCAAAACATGACCCAGGTTGCCTGCCTGACTATTCTAAAATCTGCCAATCCTGACCCTTGCCTGCCTGACTATTCCTTGTACACTGCCTGTACCGACCACAGCCAAAACGTAAAAACGCAATTCCCCTTTTGCTGTTCAGAACATCTGCTTTGCTCCTCTCAAGTTCAAGGCCTGGCAGCATTTGAGTAGCTGAGGGGCTCCTCCTGAGACCAAAGGTGGCTGCTACAGGCAGAAGATTGAGCCGTGACCAGGGAGCTTAGAGCTTGTTCTGGATTTAGGGAGCTGTACTTGACAAAAATATATACTTTATTGTTTGAGTATTACCAATAATGCCTTCAGCCCTGTTGGAAAAAAGGAAATTTCCTAAATATTCAGTGGACTAATCTGTTATTGTTTCAGAAGAATGAACTTGAATGTGTTTATTTGCATATGTTGTATGTAATTATTAAAAGAGCCCTGTTTTGTGGAAACTCTGTTGTGAATAAGGCATAGGAACCTGCTTGAAGTTACACAGGGTGTCTCTTCCTGTGAAAAATGTATAACCCATTTTGCCATTTGCAGAAGCCCCCACAATAGACACAAACTGCATTGGCCACATAAATCAGAATAACCAACCAGCAATTTCATATAGATCTAATACAGATGAATTACATATATCACGCTGATTACTACTACTTTATCATTACAAAATATATCTTTGTGTTTGCATAGCCTGCACTAATTCATGAACTATGGAACTCTACTATATCATATAATGTTATGTGATAAAAGAGAACTCAATGGAATGTGCCTTACCGTGTTTTAAGTTATCAAATCATTATTCGCAGGAAAAATCAAACACACACATATATTTGGTCTACTTGCTTGTTAAATATTTCAGACACCAAAGGATTGACCTATTAAAGGATATGATATAAAATGAAGACAGTAAACATGGTATGTGCTTCTGCTGTAGAATTTTCCAGATCATTTAAAGTTCACTCTCCAGCTAAACACAGAGTTATTTTGTGGGCTAAACCCCACAGAAGACGTTAATGGTAAAACCAGAACCAGTAAAATTAGGTCTGAAGTCTTATTGTATAAAACGTTAACAATATATCACACACTTCAATAAACTCACTTAACCTTAACCTGCTCTTACTTTGGATTTCCAACATTTTTGACTTCCCATCAGTGTAGCAGGTTGTTTCAGAGTTAAATCAATCAATTCAACAGATTACAGACCCTTTCCTTATATACACTTAGACAACGTGCTCTGACTCCTCTTAACATAATTATTGCAGTCATTAGACTCTGGAAAATTCTGTTGGGACATGATCTGCTTGCTAAATGTGTTACTTTATATCAATCCACTTATTTGTGAATTTGATTGAGTAAATCTAATAAACCAACATAGATTCTCAGAAAAAGTCAGCAGCAATAATAGCACTGGCATCACATTGTGTTTAATATTCAATCCAAGATGTCTTACTTTAAACCATAACCCTAAAGTTTTTTGTTTATGGTTACTTTTTTGTCTGATGTTGACAGCACATAAAGCATTTAGAATGATTGCTTCTATCATTGAGAATATGTTTATTCTAGCTTCTCTTAATTTATTTAAATTTTATGCACACCTTTAGGAGGAGTGCTCTGATTTGTATGTGGGGGAAACCAAACAACAGTTACACCAGCATATGGCGCAGCACAGAAGAGCCAGTTCCTCTGGTCTGGACTTAGCTGTGTACCTACATATAAAAGAAAAAAGACACAGGTTTGAAGACTACCAAGTCCAGATTCTAGCCCGGGAGTGCGACAGGGTCAAAAGAGGTGTTAAATATTAATATATATATATATATATATATATATAAACAGAAAAAACTATTTTGAACAGAGGCAGGGGTGGGGTGTAACATCTATTGCCTACCACATACAATGCTGTTTTGGCAACTCTCCCTGGAAGGTTTAATAACACATCAAAAATCCAATCATGCTAATACAATCAACAACTAACTTCATGGCACCATTGTGGATTATGATAAACAGATTGTGCTGATTGGAGCAACATTCCAGAGGATATATACCGAAGAAAGATCCTATATACAAGTTATTCTGAATTGAGAAAGCCAGTTGGATGACCGGTGAAACGTCTTCAAGGAAAAAACACAGAAAGTCCAGTTGATTCGACTTATTTCTTATATTTGATCTGTATACTTGACAAATGGGGTGTTCTCCCTGCATCATGCAATAAATGAGCAAGGGAGTGCCCTGCATTATACCAGTGAATTGCTTTTACTTCGCTTTTTGGTTTTGAGTCAACCAATTCCTCTTTCACTGTGCACCGGGGAGTCTCGTTTTCAGAGAGCCATGGTTTGCAAGGGTGACTGTTTCCTCCTGCTACACCCATCTGTGCCAGAATCTGATACCAAGTTCACCTATACTGTTAATTTTTCTTTTTTCCATAAAATATGCGTGTTATAAAAAATTGTTATTGTTGCCACATGGTAAAAAAACCTATGAAGTCTGAATGGCTCCCGCAGCTCCCAATGACTTCTACAGGACCTTGACTGTTTTATACTTGCAAAAAGTTTTGTATTAGAGTTTTGTGTTTATTAAAGAAAGAAATTTGATTACATGTAACATGTGTTATATGTAAATTGGCACTTAATAATAAAATTGAGGATTGACTATTATTGCATATTGTTTAATTTTTACTTTTTGCATAAGTTGCATATGCAAATTTGACAAAACATAAACAACTTCGGCAAAAAATTCACAAAAATTGTATGTATGCATAGAAATTTACATAACACATATTTAGCAAAACACAATGCAGAAAAGTTTGACGGGACAGGCAGGGGCAAACTCCACTGACCTCCAATGGTTGAAAAAACTTAAGGTAAATTCCAATGAACTGACTGACTTTATTAGGACATGAGCACATTCATTCTTTTAACTATTTATATGAACTACTACTGACATATCTGCTTAGTACAAGTAATGTGCACAGTGACACCCGCAGGCCATTTTTATAAACACCACATATTCCCCCTATAGTAGGAAAGCATTTGGACAAATATAATAAACACTAACAATAAAACACTTTGTATCCTAAAGCAATATATACATTCTTCACATGACATAGTCCTTGGTCCATGCAAGTAGTTTTCTGATTCTCTCAGTATGTCTTATAGGTTCACTTTCTGCAGGCCTATTGCAGTTGGCATCAGGAATAGGAAAATGCCCTTCATCAAATATAGCTTCTCCAAAGTCATATCTAGCAAGATGACTTGCATTCCATATGCATCCGTCAGACAGTTTATATGTGTATGGTCCTCGCTGGCATCTCACTTCAAGTGGTGTAGTAAATTTAGATTGGCCTTGTTTCAGTATTTCTGGTTTCTTAACTCTGACTAAAGATACAGGCTGAAAGTGCACTTTTCTTGCACCAAGTTTTCTGTCAGTATAAGCCTTGCATTTGGCTTGTTGGCATTTGACAATGTCACAGTAGATGATTTTGTAGGAATAATATTTAGTGGAAGTTTGATGTCTGCAACATGTAACAAGTGTGCATCTGTCTGCCATGTAATAATTCAGCTGGAGATGTTTGGGTTGTTGCATGGCATGTTGCTCTGTAGTTATATAGTTCCTGTGAAACAAGAAGTAGGGCAATTGCCTCAATTTCTGGTGTTCTGATTTTACATCTGATCTCAACTTAACTTTGTGCACAAAGTTCTTTGCACAGCCCAGTGAAGTGTTGCTTTGTGGTGAAATTTTAGACACAGGCTGTGCGGCAAGCACTGGTGCTGTAGTAATCCACTAAATCTAGGTTTAATGCAGCAAAGTGATCCCTTCCAAGTATAGCAGTACCCTTATTCACAATGTAAAAGTCACATTTTGCAGCATGTCATTCAAATTGTACAGTCACTGGCAAGCAACCAAGCACAGGGATTGGATTCTTTAAGTAACTGAGCAGTCTCAGGGCAGGTGCAATAACTGTACATTTTGCAAAGTATTTCAAGAAAATATCCTTTGGTAGTATAGAAACAGCTGAACTTGTATCAAGCATCAGGTTAATGGAGTGTCCCTTGTCAGCAGAAGAAGTACATTGACATTGACATTGCATATAAACTTGTCTGGAATAAGTTTACACTTAAAGGAAAACTATACCCCCCGAACAATGTAGGTCTCTTTAAAAAGATATTCCATAATACAGCTCATATGTAAAACCCTGCTACATGTTAATAAGCCACTTTTATAATAATATACTTTTTTAGTAGCATGTGCCATTGAGTAATCATAAATTGAAAATAGCCATTTAAAAAAATAAGGATAGCCTCCTGGGATCGTATGATTCAACGGTGCACACAACATACCAAACAAACTATAAAGTTAGGTCACATGAGCCAATTATCTGTTGCTCAAGTATTTATTTTCTGGGTAAAGTTTTTCTTTAACACTATAACATTTGTAGTAGTGACTTCATGAAAATGTTTAGCAGAACTATGACAGGTTTTAGCCAAATGACCTACCTGAGCATTTGTGACACTGTACCGTTTTTGCAGGACATGTAGCATAATTTGCAATGTTTTGTGTTGAACCACAGGGAAATCGGTATTTTTTGTATGTATTTGCTGCACAGTTTTGCAGTGAATCCTTTTCCTTAGCACTGTATTTTGCATGTGACTGTGCATAACTAGACCACAGTGCTGGTCACAATCTGTACATTCCCAGCAGTTCCCTGACTGAAAGTTTTAGCCTCTGCCACTGCTGTTTTAATTTGGCTAGCAACTGTAATAGCCTTTGCAAGGGTTAAATCCTGCTCTAGGAGCAACCAGCTCTCTCAAAGCTGCTACAAATTGTTCTGTGGATTCACCATTACGCTGTCCACGTTGGCGAAATTTATATCTTTCAGCAACCACATTTACTCTTGGCACGAAAAAGTTCTTTATAGAAGTAAGAGCAGTTTCATAAGTCTCATCAGGTAATGGTAATGTATAAAATATACGCTGTCCTTCTGCTCCCAGGGAGTGAATAAGTAAAGCATGCTTTCTAGCTGCAGAAATCTCCCCTTGGCCAGCAGCAATAATGTAATTATCAAACACATGGATCCAAACAGTAAAAGGTATGGTAGGTTCACCAGGGTTTGGAAGAAAAAGTTCAGGTTGCTGCATTTCTGCAAATGATATTTCATATATATATATGTTATGATTTTTTTATACATATGTGTATTGAGAATCAAGGGTTTCTATTGTTTATAGCTCTGCAGCCTTTTATTGCTGTTTATTATATTCTGAAATTCTCTCTGTTGCCTCTGATTACATCACTTTCTGGTGCAGAGAGGAAGCAGCCATTTCTGCGGTAAAAGCCATACTTCACTAGGGTCAGTAAAAAAAAGCCTCACCCATCCTCATTTCCAAGCAGGCCTATCCAAGCATCATTGTTATATTTGCTTTTTGCCGTAATGCCTGCTCATTATACAATGTATATTTTACTGCTACATGTATCGTGGTCTTAGTTTGTGACTCAATTTTCCCCTCTCGGCAGACACCTGTGACAGACACTCTTTTGGAATGTATAATGCATATATCGTATGTATAAGAATGTATTCCAATACCTTTGTATTGTTTGTATCTACATTCTTTTGGACATCATCATTAAACAAGTTCCAGAACTTATACAGTGTGGTGACTGAAGGATGATTAAACTGCATGTTGATGAACTTCTCACAGTGCCAGGAACAGGACAAATACCTTTATCTGACCAAACACATTCCTTATATGTAGTTTATGTGATACTAATATTTTAAAATAACAAATAAATCTATCATTTGGCTGTAAGTAGGAAAAACTGAATTTGCAACTCAGGTCATGTAAAAAGTTCAGATGGAACGGCAAACAATACAATTGTTTGCATTTAGTGCATCCATGCAGATTTCATTTAGTAGAATCACATCATCTGTTTACATTAAAGGACAAGGAAAAACATAGAATCCCATTTTTACTTTCTTTAATGAAGAAATCTATCTCCAATATACTGTAATTAAAAAATGTGTACCATTTTTCTATAAGAAACCTGATGTATTCAATGAGATTCTCCATTCATTTACTGCTGTGAATAGGAATTGTCAGATGGTCCCTAACTACTGGGCAGGGAAACAATCATACTTATACAGCAAGGGAAACACCAGCCTTACTTCCCAGCCATGCAGAACTCCAGCAGCTTGCAGTCAGCGACTATGTAGAGATTTGCATTGGAATTATTTTTGCCTTTACATACCCTGTAAAGTTTCCAACTCCAGCTGCAGGGACAGAGATAATGAAGCCAGATTTAAACAGACTGGGATTCTATGTGGAGGATTGTTTTGCTGCAGCCACTGGTTCTGCAGAGTTGGAGAAAGTTTGTTTAAACAATACAAAAACATTAAAATCCACAATAGATTACATGACAACACAAGACCCAGTGCAGTCTACATATTCTTATTACTATTAATCAGTGTTGCTGTATCGGCTTCTAGCAGATATTATTTTACTTGTGCAGTTTTGATCATTTATTACTATCCCTAAGAAGCCCAGACCATACTGACCATGTGCACAGCCTTGGTCTTGCAAAGATGTTTAACAAAGTTACAAGTTGACAGCCCCCTGTGCACAACTTTGAAAGCATAAATCATTTGTTTGATTAAGCTTGTGGTGCAGTAAGTTCAAGTTTATGTGTTATATTATTATGTAGTATACAAAATTACAGCATTTCTAGCCTTATTCTATTTTAGACTTTCCTTGTCTTTCAAGCAACAATATACTGTACATTCTCAATTTGTTGTTTATTTATTTATCTTTTATTTGTATTAAGTATATTCTAGTGTTCCGTTCTGGCTTCAACAGAATGATATAGCACTTAGGGGCAAATATAAGGCCAAGAAGTCCTGATCCAGAAGCGAGTATGGCAAATATCTCCACGGATGTTAAATACTTGCCATTGGTGCTCAGATAGGCTGGGATGAAGGAGATCCAGACACTGCAGAACACCAACATGCTGAATGTTATATATTGAGCTTCATTGAAAATGTCTGGTAATTCACGAGAAAGATAAGCAACAAAGAGGCATATGAAAGCCAAAAGTCCAATATAGCCAATTACGGTATAGAATGCAACAGCTGATCCTTCATTGCACTGTAAAATCATTGTTATTGTGTGGGTCTCAGTGTCATATTCTGGAAATGGGGGGAAATTTATCAGCCACAATGAGCAGATACAAATCTCTACAAGAGTGCAAAGCAAAACAATGCATTTTGGAATCCTTGTACCAACCCAGCCTCTTAATTTGCTTCCAGGCCTGGTGGCACTAAAGGCAATTACAACAGTTAGAGTTTTGCCCAACACACAGGAGATACTGATGGTAAAGACAATGGCAAAAACAACTTGTCTAAATAAACAGGTGCCCTTCATTGGCCAACCAATGAATAATAAAGAGCAAAGAAAAGACAATATCAGAGAGACAAGAAGATAATAACTAAGCTCTCTGTTATTTGCTTTCACTATAGTTGTATGTTTGTACTTTATAAAGATGATCAAAACCATTGTAGTTAATACAGACAGGAAAATAGCCATACAAGCCAGTGATAGACCCAATGCATCCTCAAAAGACAGAAAGTCCAAGGTCCTCATGATGCATTTGTTTCTCTGCTCATTCGACCACTGTATTTTAGGACATCTCACACAATTTTCCATATCTAATGAAATGAAAGTAGAAAATGGTTACAAAAGTCAACCAAATAGAAACTTGATATTTAGATTAACAAAGCTTTACAACCCATCCTTTCATCATACTGCATTTGCTTCTCTGCTCATTCAACCACTAGGTTTTAGGACAGTTCACACAGTTTTCCATTTATAATGAAATTAAAGTAGAGATTTTTTACAAATACAAAGATGAGGTAAGTCAATAGAGCTTGCACTGAACATAACTTACGCTTATTGTTTTGTGAATGGGAAACCACCAGTGTTAATCTCTAACTACACGTTATCTGCTTTCATTCTTAAGAACCATTCCTTGTCACTTTATGTCATAAGTGGATATTGTTTTCTTCTTTTTAAAAGCCCTTAACGCTAACCTTAATGGGAAACTGTCATGGGAAAACATCAGTTAATAGTGCTGCTCCAGTAGACTTCTGCACTAAAATCCATTTCTCAAAAGAGCAAACAGATTTTTTTATATTCAGTTTTGAAATCTGACATGGGACTAGCCATTTTGTCAATTTCCCAGCTACCCCTGGTCATGTGACTTGTGCCAGCTCTTTAAGAGGGAACTGCTTTCTGGCAGGCTGATGTTTGTCCTTCTCAATGTAACTGAATAGTACGCAGTGGGACATGGGTTTTACTATTGAGTGATGTTCTTAGATCTACCAGCCAACTGTTATCTTGTGTTAGGGAGCTGTTATCTGGTTACCTTCTCATTGTTCTATTGTTAGGCTGCTGGGTGGCGGAAAGGGAGGGGGTGATATCACTCCAACTTGCAGTACAAAGTTTGTTTTGTATGTATATGTGCAGTTAAAAGAGTTATGCAAATACTAAGCAAAATTCCCTACCATTGACAGTAGATACTTCTCCTTCTGAGCACTGAATACAGTTATAACAACAAATTGGCTTCTCCTTGATTAAAATCTTTCTTGAACCAGGAGGGCAGTTCGCACTGCAAGTGGAATGAGGGATCTAAGCATAAAAAGAACCACTTATAGGAAGAACACAAACATTGACATAGTAAATCTAAAAACACATACAAAGATACAAAACTAAGGTCTGTTGGGCTTAATGAAGTCGTTTGAACATGGTTAGAAAACTGGTTACAGGATGGAGTACAGAGGGTGGTTGTTAACGGTACATTTTCCACTTGGATTAAGGTTCTTAGTGGAGTCCCTCTGGGTTCGGTATTGGGTCCACTTTTATTTCAATTATTCCTTAATGACTTAGGGGAGGGTATTGTAAGTAATGTATCTGCAGATGACACACAACTATCTAGCCCAATTAATTCCATCCATCCTTGCAGCAGGCTCTTTATAAACGGGCAATCTGGGTAGCTAAGAGACAGATGTTGATATATGTAAAGTAGGGATGGGCGAATTTATTCGCCAGCTGTGAATTTGCTGCGAATTCCCACAATTCGCAAAACGCCCACAAAAATTTGCCTGACGAAAATTAGCCTGACAAAAAAAAATGGGACGCGCGTCGAATATGATGCGACGTGCACCAAAATCAAAAATTATACATGCTTAGTTTCGCGAATTTTTCACCATTCGGCGAAGCGAATCTGCACATCACTAATGTAAAGTCTTGCAACTGGGATGTATAAATATGCTAGCCACATACACCCTTAATGGGACTACAATAGGCAAATCCATAATGGAAACATTGGAGTCCTTGTAGATAATAAACTTGCCTGTAGCAAGCAATGCCAGTTAGCAGCTTCAAGGGCAAATAAGGTCTTGAGCTCTATTAAAAGGGGTATATAATTTAGGGAGGAGGGGGTCATTCTTCCATTGTATAGAGAGCTGGTAAGGCCTCATATAGAATAATCCATACAGTTTTGGCCTCCAGCACTCAAATGAGACATAAATTATAGAGGGTTCAGAGAAGGGCAACTAAGCTGTTAAAAGGTTTGGAAATTCTTAGATTTGAGGAAAGACTGGCCAAGTTGGGGTTTTTCAATCTGGAGAAGAGGTGCTTAAGGGGGATATGATAACTACTGTATGTATAAATATATAGGGGCACTGGACAATAACCTCTATACTGCTTTATTTACCAGTAGGCCCTTCCAGCTGACAAGAGGGCACCCATTCCGATTAGAAGAAAAGAGGTTCCACCTAAATATTTGGAAGGGTTTTTTTACAGTGAGAGCTGTGAAGATGTGGAATTTTCTCCCTCAATCAGCCATTTTGGCTCATACATTAGATTAGGGTTTGGATGGCTTTTTAGCAAGTGATGGAATACAGGGTTATGGAAGATAGCTTATATTAAAAGTTGATCCAGAGACTGGTCCAACTGCCATCTCGGAGTCAGGAAGGATTTTTTTCCTGATTCAAATTGAAGAGGATTCAAATGGGTTTTTTCTTTTGCCTTCCCCTGGATCAACTAGCAGTTAGGCAGTTAATATATAGATGTAAAAGGTTGAACTTGATGGACATGTGTCTTTTATTAAGCTATCCTACCATGTTACTATGCTAAAAGACTGCACATGGGAGACATAAGACCATTTTACCTACCCCATAAAAATGAGGTGACCACAAAATGTTTTCTTTGTAAATAACAAAGTTATCTCCATGAAGAGCTGATGAATCAAAGTTTCCAACCTTCCTGGTAGTCATTGTTCCATTAGGAAATATATACATGTTGAGGATATCAAGACGCCCTGGAGATTCTCCATTCTCATTAAAGAATATTTCATCTCCAGATGTGGTCTTAAAATTGACCTTCTTTAAATAACTGTTTAACTAAATGGGTAGAATTATTACTAGATGAGAAGTAGCACTCTTCAACGCACACACATATGAATATACATGTACATGAAAAAGAATAATAATTGTTTGAAAATTTAGAAATGTTAATTATTACCATCCCATATTAGTCCTGCCTAGATTTATATGCAAGGAAAGATTTAATTATAAAAGCAGCACCCACAGAGGAACCTTTCCAAGCTATTTGATGGAATGTTCCATATGCTGTTGTGATTGATACTGTAACAGTTTTAAAAAATGGAATGAACATATTCTATGCCTGTTGACTGATAATTTCATATATATACGAATAGGGTTTATTAGCCAACCATTATTATGTCCACATTTAAGGGCTGCTTTATAAATAAACTTGTACATGCATACATACATACATACATACATACACTATTAAGCACATACACTTATGGTTATTACTAACTGGGTTGCTGTACAGTACTCCTTTTTTCAACTTAATTAATATCAGGACTGACACATAATTCTAAATTTGTATTAATTGCCAATATTTGCAGTCAAAGCAATACATAGGGCAGTCTGGGTTTCCTGAACATAAGGGGCAGATTTACTAAAGGTCAAATTTCTGAAGTGAAAAAACTCAAACTTTATTTGAATTTTCACTTCAACCCTTAGTAAATCAAACCCTTAATGTCTTTTTTTTTACATAAAATGGTACTAAGGTTTGCCCTTTAATCATGATTTGTCTCCTGTATTTGTTAGAATTAGTATGTAATCTGTATTTTGATGTATTGTCTACAATCTTCGGTTGTAAAGATCTACATAATATGGTTGCTAAATTCTTGTTAATTATAATAATAGTTTAACAACTTGAAAGATATTTGGGAGAAAATGCAAAGCGAACAAACTGTCATACCGAAGATAAAAAGAGGAATGGCAGGCACTAATGCATCCTTTGACTAAATTAGAAGCTGAAATCAAAGTTTTCCAGCACTGGGACTAAATACTATGAACTGGGACATCCAGAAGGATCAAAATGGTCATGACTAATCTGTCTGGTTATCAGGGGTCACTGACCCCAGAATTCCAAAAAATAAAAATAAACATTTACAAATGGTTTTGCTTTTTTCTTGTCCTCTGCTAGTCCTATTCCATTTTAACTGCAACATTTTTCTCTGTTGCTAATTTTTATCAGCTATTTACCATTTAAATTCCAATCAGCATAACAAAATAAACATTAAAAAAACACAAGAAATTGCTAATTGTTTTAGAATTTTTTTTGTCTGCATGCTACTAAAAGATGAAAATCACCTTTTTTCTCATTTTATTACCTTCCATGGCATGAATGTTTCCAAAAATTCTGAAGAATCCAACCTGTTGCTGATACTATCCATATACATATTGTGAAGAGCGTGTCCAAGGGCATACACAGATACATATGTATTATATGTCAGTCTGTAGGTATTAAAGTTAGGAACAAATGGCTCAAAAGTTTTTAAAGAGCTATTTTTATTATTTATGGTTTCTCTTTCATTTGGTAGAGCAAATACTTCATCCCACAGAGAGGCAGTAATAGGATCCACTGGAAATTTCAAAGGGTTTACAGAGTACATGAACTCCTGCAGACCAGGTATCTCCCCTTGGGGTAATGCTAAAAGTAGGGATCCATTTAATGCTTTGATTTCATAGTTAACCACCGTACTTGTCATGACAATTGAAAAAATCCAAACAAATTTCCTTTCTGAGTTGATTGACAAGCTTAAGACAATATCGTTAAAGTACATCATGTTTATGTCCACTATGATAACATTTGAAGTTGACTTTTTTACAGTTTCTGCAGAGTCAAACAATGTAACAAGATCCTTCTCCTTGACCACAATGAAAAATTCAACACAAGCAGCACCACTGTTAATTATCTCAGCTTTTAGCTTTTCATTCCTTACGTGGCGTTCTGCATCATCTGATGATAAAATCCCCACCCATGTCCAGTTAAATGTTTTGAGGAGGTGAATAATGGCTTTATTCTGTGAGTTCTCACTGGTCATAGTCCTGTAAAATGTTGGAAACTGAAGTCTATCATTGAAGCTGCTATCCTGAGTTCCATAACTAATCTGAGTAGAAGAAGGTTTCAAAGGTTACCAAGTGTTGTCTAAGGAAGGATATGGATATGCAAAGGACATGGAGATTTATAGACAAAAAAAAAAAAAATATATCCACTCTTTCACATTTGTTCTTAACAAAGATCATTTGCATATGACATATAAAAGTAACTTGTGAAGCCAGGCTTTAGTAGACTAGGTTCTCATTCTCTCTTCCTTGTTCTGTTAGGACTTCACATTTATATAAAGGTTAAAATTGTAGAAAAAAATGAAGAATGTTTAGTTTGAAGGGGTGGTTCACTATTAAGTTAAATTTTGCTATGTTAATGTATTCTAACTTTTCAATTGTTTTTCATTATTTATTTTTTATAGTTTCTTAATAATTTGTCTACTTCTTCTTACACTTCTAAGTTTTAATCCTCATCTAAAAAATAAATACTATGTCAGACTACAAATGTTTTGTTATTCATACTTTTTAACACTCACCTTTCAGTTCAGGCTCTCCCCATTTCATATTGCAGCCTCTTATTCAAACTAATGCATGGTTGCTAGGCTAATTTGGACCCTAGAAACCAGGTGGCTGAAATTGCAAACCAGAGGGCTGCAAATAATAAAAAATAAAACCCAATTGCAAATTGTCTCAGAATATCATGCTCAAATTTAGCTCAAAGGTGAAGCACCCCTTTAATTATAAGAAATTATTTGTGTAATATTTTTGACCCAGACATGAGCAACGTGTTTTGATAAACTGCATCTTATTTGCATTATAAATGAACAATGTCCTTGTTTTAAATATAATAAATTCATGAATATGTTTTAAAAGACAGTTTCTCACCTGTGAAAATCTGTATATCCCAAGGAGCAAGTACATTGCATGTGATAACGAGGATAGCAAATGTCCAACAAATGCACCCGCTGTGCCTTTACTCTTGCACTTATAATTAGGGACATAGTGGTTTCTCTGAGATAATATAGTTAAAACATTTGCCAGTGCTTCTCTCTCACTGGAACATGTGTCATAAATATAGAAACCTAATGTGATATTTGGTAATATGTTAGGGTTCCTGTTAATCTCTTCTGTAGCATATATGGCTGCCAAATAGTGACGGTAATACTGCAGAGAAAAGCTATAACAGAGAGGAAATACTATATTACATTGTCCTGTCATAGAAAAGTCAGCCATTCATTTACCATAAGTCATTACTAAACCTATGATTTATAAGCGTCAAATTAGAGTTCACCATATTTGTCAAATGGTGAACTCTTTCATAACTATGTATCTAAAATATCCCACAGGAATGAATAGAAAGTGTGAAAGTTTGTTTTGGCAAACTCTAATTTTACACTTTGAGACATTTGTCCCCTAGGGTTAGATTTAGTAAGGGTCGAATTCTGGAATTTGAAAAAATTAAAAATTCAACCATCAAATTTTTTAGGGGGTAATTTTCGATGAATCTAACCACTGCATTGAACGGTTTGAAAGATTTTCCCAAAAAATAAGATTTTTAGGACCTAGAAGGAGGTTCAGCATAGGAGGTTCAGCATAGGCTAAAATGGCAATTCGGAAGCTTTAAGGTGGCGAATTGTTTAATTTAAAGGATTTTAAAGGGCCTACTTTGAAATTCAAAAAATTTAATTTTTGAATTTTTTTCTATTCAAATTGAATTTTGGACTATTTGATAGTCAAAGTAGCCTAAAATTAATTTGAAATTCAAGTTGTATTTGATTTTTCACTTCAACCCTAATGTCATCATGTAAAACAAGACAGTAGGTCAAAAGCGCCAAGGACACAGGAGAGCACTCCTGTCTAGGTTATGCAGAACACATTGTTGATGGGTGCAAGTTAGTCCTGTCCTTACCTGCTATAAGTATAGGCCCTGATGGGTACAAGTATGTGATCTGTCATCTAGAAGAAAAGAAATCCAATACCACACAAAACTGCTGCAAGCAAGGTACACCTTGTACGTTTAATGTGGAAGTGCAAGGTTGACAAAGGGGCATGTCCCCAAAACCTTCAATTAAACGTGCATGGTGTATCTTGCTTGCAGCAGTTTTGTGTGCTGTTGGATTTCTTTTCTACTAGATGGGATTTGCGGTTAACAAACATTTTCCACTGTGCACCAGACATCTGTTTTTAAAGGAGACAAGTGTGCGCAAGAGCCAGTTGTGTTATCCAGAAAGCTCAAGTCATTTTGCCTGGTCATGTGCTTTTAAAAAGATCCACCACTTCAGGATGGTACTGCTTTCTACCAGGCAGCTGTTATCTTGTGTTAGGGAGCTCTTATCTGTTTACCTTCCCATTGTTCTGCTAATGGGTTGCTGTGGTGGAAATGCAGGGTGGTGACAACACTCAAACTTGAAGTGCAGCAGTAAGGGCAGAGATACATGGGCAGATTTGGGGAGATTAGTCGCTTAACAAGGAAACTTCAGAAAACGAAGCACTCTGAGTGCCAGGCAGGGCAATTAGGGGAGATTGGCCAGATATTTAATTATTAACATTACTTACCCAAGACACCTTACAAATTTCAAAGGTTCTTCCATGAATATTTCATTGGTAGTGTGTTTGTGAATGAAAAGCTCAATAAGAATTCCCAAAATAATGTCCCCTTCCTGGTGATAGCCTTGGACTTCTTGGGAATGTAGTGCACAGGCCGGCAAGATCTTGGGCTTATATTGTGCTCCCGACAGGAGTGTTCCAATAAATAAAAACCCAGCAATGACAGTGTATAGAACAATGGAATACAATTTGCAAGAAAAACCTAAGAACAAATCAGGATGAAAAGTTATTATTGGGGGGAATATTAAAAAAAAGTCATGCTTTTTGTACAACTCAACATTTGCTATAGTCTGTTATCTTACTGTATAATGACCTTGAGAAGAACTTTAACTTAGTTTTTTCTGCTTAATTTAGGCTGCAGAAAGTCTTTCCATACCCAAAACATTTTTTTGCTGAAGGGGTGGAAGATGCAGCTAACTGATTTGCTCCAATTCCTTGTATCCCAACTTGCATTGCATTAGAATAAAAGATACCCTGTATTTGTGCCAAATTAGCAACCAGGGCCACTTGAATTAGCAAATACATGTCAGAATGAGGACTGGGCTGGAATACACATTTTATTTCAGCTATTCATGGGATTTTTCATCTTTAAAGGGAACAGGAAAAATTAATATAAGCTTCTTCATACCGATATAAGACATTTTCTAAATATAATCAATTAAAATTAAATATATCTTTTGGAGCTGCTCTTTTTGACTAGAAAGTCTATTAGAGCTAACTCATTCACAATCACTTGAAATCCTGCCTGTCTACGTGTGCAAAAGGCAGTTATTTTGTTAGATTTTCTTTGCACTGGAATCAGTTATTTAATGAGATCTAACACATCTGCTAGAAACAGAGCCACCCCCTAAAAGATATATTGGACCTAGCTATCAATCAAAATCTGACACCCAACTCCTGCAAGAAGAGAGACAGATGCTGAGAGAGGTAAACTTTATTTCAGAAATGGTAGAACATTTTTAATTGATTATATTTATAAAGTTTCTTATTTCAGAATGATGACGCTTCTATTGGTTGCAAATTAAAGAAAAAGTTCAATGTCATAATAAAAACTGGGTAATTAGAAAGGCTGTGCTAAATAGAACATTCTTCGTATAATTTGTTAGCCAAAAATGTAATGTGTAAAGGCTGTAATGATCGGATATCTAACATAACAGTACACAACTTCCTGCTTTTTCATCTCTGTAACTCTTAATTAGTCAGTGACTTTAAGGGGGGGCACATGGGACACAGTGAGTTTGTGATTGATTCTCAGCATGCGGAGAGAGAAAGAGAGAGAGAGAGAGAGGGGGGGGGTAGTAATAAGCAATGTGCCTGCATTGGTCTCATTCAGTTTCATTGCAAATAACTAACTGGTTGCTATGACTGATTCATAACTTTTAGTATCTGTGCATCATATGTGGATTGTATGACTTTAACCACCCCAAAACGTACCTACCATGTGAAGTACTTATTATTTAATATATAAGGTACATTTAGATGAAAACTGAACCAAAACATACTGGCTCTGTCTGTTCATATACTGTACCTCCTATCCACTGAGTACATGAGGAGGTTGTGCTTAATAATGCTGAAGAATAGATGACTGATTTTTAACAAAGCATTGCTGCATGAAATGCGTCACATCTTTTCTAATACCTTTTATAATTGGCACAATAAATTTGAATCAATTACTCAAATGAGTGTCTGGACTGCAGTGCTACTTGCCTGGTATGGAAGAAAAGATTTAAGCTGGTGTTCACACACACACACACACAGAGTAAGAAAATATATTCTAAGAATAAGAATGATATGATTTGAAGCCAGCAGTTTTCAAAGGTGAACAACACACACACACAACTGATTCCCCTCCTGAGTAGCCTGTTGTTACCTGGGTTTTCCACCATAACTGCATTTCCATCGGTGTAGCAGAATGGCAGGTTGATTCAGGGTTAATTCCTGCAAATTCATTGCAGAGACGTTCTTATATACCCACAGTAGCTGTGCTCTGACTACTCTAAAAATACTTTGTTGCAACCTTTAGACTGTAAGAGATACAGAACATCTGTTTGCTAAATGTGTCTTTTCAGAAATAGCCAATGATTATAACATTGGCATCACACTGTGATTAGTGGATTGTTTTCTGAGGTTTTCAGAACAAAGATAAGCCTGAGAAATTCTTAAATTTGCAAAATTTGGGTGCTTGAAAATGTTTTCATGCATATACAACTACAAGTATAACCATTTCTAGTCATGTAGTGTCAACAGAATGTGGCATATACATTTCCTACTCAACTAAATTATTTGGTGAGTGAACGGCAAAATGTGCACTTAAAAAATACAAGACCGTTGTATTGGGTCACAGGTTCCACAGAATTGCATACAAGGGTTGGGGGGAGAATAGATTTGGCTTCATTCAGAAGCTACATCCTTTAGTGTATGGGACTGTTTAGTGTACAGCACTAAATAGCTTCCTCCCTTTTTATCTTTGCTAGTTGTCAAAAAATTCCATTTTTGTTAGCATCACCTCTATTGTTCCTCAGGAGCCATGATTACTGCTCTCCGTTCTCATTGAACTCTGCTTTCTAAATTTAAGAGAAATCAGCTTTCTAGTTCACAAACATGCAATTGAATAATGCTTCATCCTTGCTGATGACTCTTTAGTATCCTAATTTCCCTTAGACAAAGTCTTTCTGTCTGTGACTTTCGCAGCTGATAATCCCAACATCAAAATACGATCCTTCAACCTCCATACACTCTGCTTCTGACCTTTGTCGCTGTTCTCCTTCATCACTTCATACCATCCCTGACTATAAGACTTCTTTCAAGCTTCTGCCTGTCTTTGCATATCCCTGACATACGCTAGCAAACGCTCCCCTCCTTTCCAAGCCTTCAAACAACAACTACAGACCCACCTGTTTAGAGAAGCATCTACAAAGCATATTGATTGATCAAAAAAGCAAAAAAAACACACCAACTTGTTTTCATCTTCCGTATGTTGAATGATTTTGCTCTTGTTTCTGAGGCCTTTGTAACGGATCCTCTGAAAATATCTGATGCATCCATGAAGTTTAAGTTCGTTCTCCAAACTTTTTATTTTACTTTATTACATCATTGACCTTTGACAGGTCAAAGCCTTATGCAACCTTTATCAGCAATATCTCTACAGACACCACTTTGTTACTCAGATGTGCTCACCTGCTCTGCAAACTCCCCCTGTCTAAACTGTTTACTTGGATGAAGCATCCAGTCTGCTGCAAGAGAAAGGGGTCAACGCAGATGTGACTCCAAGTGCCAACTCAGCCCTGGTAACCATGGATGAAGAAAGTCTGCAGCCCAGTTTGATGTTAGGAGAGGCTGAAATTTCAAATGCCTGCGAGGAGCCTCAGATATTGGATGAAGCTCAAGTTTCTTGTGAGGCTGATGTCCCTATAGAGGTAAGTAGCCCCAGTTCTGCCTCAGATGAGGAAATAGTTGCAGCTGACCAGGAAGCTGCCAAAATTGTGGGTTCCATAGATTCCCCAGTGCACCACAAATTAGCAGTAAGTGCCTCAAACTCACCTGGAGACTTGACCATCACTATTTGTACTGCCCTTGTTGAACTACCCACAGCTCTGGTCATAGATTATGGAATCGACTGGGAAAGGTTTTCTTATGGCTGACTTGGGCCCATATTGCCAGTGGTCCTAATGTTCTGAGACCCACCACTTCCTGATAGACAAGTTGTGAAAGAGCTGTCAGAGAGCGTGGAGCAGACTTGTGCCAATGCCAATGTTCTGTGGTTAGTGAGCCAGTAAACCCTGTATGCCCCAAAGTGATGGTACATTTAACCCCCAGTGAGCCAGGTGAAACTCTCATGTAGCCAAACTGTATCACCCTGAGTGGGGAAAGATATCCTTGGGTGGTGAGAATGATTGGATGGCTAACACCCCTAAACCTAAAGGAGATCCCACTTTGGAGACTGCACCAGTATGGGTGGAATATGAGGAGGGTACCTGCAAGCTGGATGATGGACTTGCTCCTAAAGTGGTTGTGCCTTGCAACTTCCCTGCACCTCCCAAGGTAGGCCCAGAGGAGGAAAAAGATTCCTGCCATTTTCCGGTCCGTTTCCAGAGTGCAATGGATGATAAACTTTCAAGTCTGCAGAACTTGGGGTTACTTTATGCCATATGCTCCATTGTGGGTGTATGAGAAAGTGGCTGCATCCTGTGAGAACTAGCTCATCGATGAAATATTGTGAAAGGAGAAGATGCACCATAGTTGCCTCACAAACCCAGATGAGGTGAGGCGCAAGCAGGATTGGAAGTACCTGCGTTTGATTGAAAAGGAGTGGTAGTACAGATGTACCATCTTAAAGAATGCAGTTAAGAGTTGTGGGAAGTACAACCCCTCTTAGTACTACTCTTTGGAGATCTACGGGGGAGATGGTCAATGGGTGGACAAACCCCACCCAAAAATACTACATCCCCTATGAGGACACCAAAGCTCATTTCTTCCACATGATTTAAAACATGGTGTGAAACCCTTGCAGGAATTGCCTCCAGTGATCATACTCAATTTGGGAGTGAGTTTGCAGCTGATTGAGCTGCTTGTGTACCAGTCCCTTTACAGTGACTGAACTTTCTCAAAGGAAGGATTTTCTTTTCAATACTCCAGTTGGAATTAAGTCCAAAAATGTATAATTTTTTTAGTTAACACCTACCCGTTTGTAGGTTCATCCCACTATCCCCTTACCTTCTCAGTGTGTATAAAAAGAACTGTGGGTTTGACTCTAAATGGACTGGAATGCTATATTAGCTAACATGCAGTATGTTTAACTTGTGCCTTTCTTTTGCAGATATCCATTGGCTAGGGTACCTGGACAGTACCCAAGAAGTGGTTATAAAATGTGATGAATGTTATGGTTTTATGTTAATAATATGCAATGTGGAGCTACTTCTGTATAGGCACAGTTTAAGTGACAGTAAAATAAAATGTTTTTCTATGCTTTTGTTTCCTTTCAGAAATGACATTGTACCTGGGTACATTGAGGAGAGTTACCACAAAGAGGTTATTAGGTTTCTGGCATGATGTACCTTAACTGCTGTTTCCTAAGAGGTTTCTAGCAGGATGTGCCTTAACTGCTTGGTTCTAAAATGGTTCTGACATGATGTACCTTAACTGCTGGTTTCTCAAGATTTCTAGCCAGATGTGCCTTAACTGCTTGATTTTAGGTTTAACCATTGTTCCCAGGTAGACCTATGGAGAGGCTACCGAAGAGGATGTTAACCATACAGAGAATACAATATATGTGTAAATGTTGCAATACATTTTTGTGCTGATACTTGAGCATGTTCACCAGGGGGATAATGTAAGGGACTGGTAAATTAGTGTCCCAGTACCATTTAGCAGGCAGTCCCCTAGCGTTATAGATACCTAATTGGGTCATAAAATACAGTTAGGAGGGGGGACTGTTTCCTATTCCTGCATTAAGCTATTCCCCTCGGTGTTCACACAGTGACCAGTAGATGGCACTGTACTAAAGTTTAAAAGCCTGGGCAGCCATGTGCTCAGGGTCCATCTTGTGCTGGCTCTGGCCTGAGCAGGCAGGCAGAGCTCGAGTAGAACCTAGACAGGTCAGGTCTAGTAAGGATAGGCTTAATGGGTCACTCTAGAAGTGACAGAGGCATCTTGAGGCTCTTCCGAGGAATGTGAGGGGATTATGATACTGGGTACTAATTGCCCTGCAGTAGGGATTAAGTGTACAGACCTAGGGATGTGAGTTTCCCCTCAGGTTCCACTTATGGAAAAGGCTGAAAGCTGGGTGTACCCTAATCAGATGCTCTGTACATTGTTCCCTTCTCTGTTGGGGGACAGCTACTAACCAAAGGTCCTGTGAGTACTTGCCTATCCACTGTTGATGTATGATCCCGCTTGTGTTATATGTACACTCCTTTGTGGATTATTCTTGTACAATAAATATGTTCATTGTTTAAGTTATAAGAACAAATGGCGCCCAGTTATTGCACCGTGCATTAACTTACAGTTAAACTACACCATGCCTCTACAACATGTGAAAGGGCTTACTCCTTAAGATTCTGGAAGAGTTTGCCAAGGATTTCATCAAGGAGAGACAACAAAGAGGACTATTACCACTATAAATGGACTGATTTCAATCTTAGAAGACATTAATTGTGAGCTACCCAACCAGTGCAGTCATGCATCTTTATAGATCCCTAGTAAGACCTTATCTGGAGTATGCAGTGCAGTTTTGGACTCCAGT
>CM044445.1:108008415-108020753 GCA_024363595.1 Xenopus borealis
GTTTTCTTACTTTTGGTAGATTGTTCATAGCTAATTGGTGATTACTTTCTAATGGCAACTGCATCAGGAAATGAACATACCCTAAACTCACAAGTTAGGCCTTACACTTTCACATCTATGAACAGGTGACAAACAAGCCACGGATGCCCTCATTACAGGCAGTTAGTGTAAGACTTGAGAGGGAATAAGCAGAATGCAACTGCAAAAACATGGCTGACTGTGTCATTCCTTACCTCATTAAAAATGACCCCTGGTGTGTACAAAACAAGTTGAATAAGGATAGAACAGTGTTTTAAGTTAATATCTTACACTTTATCTTTGCCACCTCTCCTTTATGACATTTGTTTCTGGTCCAAGGTTTTGAAGGACACTGCCACAGAGTTAAATCATTTTTCCGGCACTTTATGTTGTCCAATAAGAAGGGACCTTCTGCTTCACCAAATTCATAGCTCAAAGCAAATGTTCCAGTCACTCCACATTTCAGCTGGTTGCATAGAACAGAAATAGTAATTTGATTCATTTCATTGTCACATACAGATGTCCAGCTTCCATTGTAATAGACTTCAACCCGTCCTTCACATTCATGGGTTCCTCCAACCAAACGGAGATCAGTGAATTCTTAATAGAAAAAATGACGTATTAGTGATGTATAAATAAAACAGCTGTTCAGCTATTGTCAGTTATTCATGAAAATGTTATGTTGGAGATGGAGACTTCATCACTTACTGTAGCTCAGCTTTTATTTGGAAACCCAACAATTGTATGTTTGATCTGTATTTACCAATACACTGGTGATCAAATCAAGAGATCTTGGAGGTTTCATCATTTTACCCTAGAGAAGTGCTGTCCAACTAGAGTTATAATATTTAACACTTTCCATCAAAACAATGTGCAAACCAGGGCCGGATTTACATAGCGGGTGCCCCTCGACCCGCTGTTGTTTGTCACCCCTGTCCCTTCCCTTTTATTTGCTCATAATTGGGAGAAATTTGGGGGAAATTTAAATTTCTGAACCAATGTGAGTGTGATTGGGCAGCATGCCGCCCCCTAAAATCCTGCCACCCCCTAAAATCCTGCTGGCCTAGGTCTGAGCCTAGGTGGCCTTTCCACAAATATAGTCAGACCCTTGAATATGCAACATTTCTAATAATCAGCCCACCACATATAAAAGTTGCGCTGTATTGCCCTATACTGTTTCACCTTGGTTTCGCTTAAGTTGCCAATATTACTTAGTGGTTTGGATCATTCCCCTGGATGAATCATTATCTGGTTTTAATTTCCTTATAAATAGCATTACATGTATACCACCAATTTATTCCATATAAAACTCTATGGGAGATGACATTCCTGTAATTCTGAGGTTTCTGGATATTAGCAGTGCTGTAACTAGCAATGGGCATGCCTGATGTAGAATGTGCATTCCGCTCCTGCATATTGTCACCCATATTTTGATTTATTGCAGCTCCTGCAGGCCACAAGGAGGTGTGGGCCTGATTGTGATTGCACCCCCTGCACCCCCAGTAGTTATGCCACTGGATATCAGGTTTCCAGATAAAGGTTCAAATACCTGTAATATAAATAGTTTATAGTAGATGCTATAATGTGTGCTGTAGATTCCTGTATATTATTGTTAACCTCTGCTAGACATATTCAGGGATACAGCACACACTGGGCTTGGTTATATTTCCAAAGTTAATCAAGAGTGTGCAGACAGATTTGCGTATTTGTTTTTCACATTGCAAATGTCTATCAGAGCTTTTTAAATATGGCAAAAATCGCTTATTGTGAATATTTATGTACACACTCTACATTTGAATTACGCAACAACAAATATTTGCATAACAGTTTTTAACTCACCCAAAGACCCGCCTCGTTTGCAAGTCATTTGGGAAAATGTCTTCACAATGTGAATTCGCAAAAACCCGGATATATTCTAGCATTCAGGAAAAAAGCATTGGCAAAACAACTATTCGTGAATGATAATGTGCAAACTTATTAAATGACCCCCCCGACAGAATATTTCTATGGATATCCTTTTCCCAGAAATCATTTTACCTGAACATATAACCCCAGCATCTTCTTTATGTCCACAGTTGTGCTGACCCAAAGGGCTGGAAGGACAATACCACAGAGAAGTTTCATTTCCTAAACAATTCAGATCATCCATCCAAATCTTGCCAGTTCCTCTTCCATGAAATACGTCACTTGTACTGATGGCATGTCCACACCTCAACTGTCTGCAAACCACATTAGCATCTTCTATATCCCAGGAATCATCACAAACTGTTCCCCATTCTCCATGATGATAGACCTCCACTCTGCCAGCACATCGACCTCGACCATCAACCAGCCGTACCCTCCTGCTATCTGTAGCAAGCAACAAATGTAAAAATATCAAGGTTTGGTCCTATATAAATTAGCAATCATTACCCTCACGCAAAATATTTTTTTCTTTTTATATAGCACCAACAATTACATATCCCATAGTGCTTTAATTAGATTATACACCATTCCCTGCACAGTCGAGCAAATACACTACAGTCAGTTGTATCAGGAAACAATTATTTGTCTGTATGTTTTCAAGTTTGTAGAAAAGCAGAGGACCCAGAGGAAAGCCACACAAACACAGGGCAAACATAAAAACAAATGTATAATAATACTGATGGAATCTTACTTAGGACCCCAGCAATGAACACAATAATAACTATTACCCCACTGTGTGGTGGATGAGGTTGCCGGACATAGGTCTTTGAAGCCAATTAATGAAAGATAACATAATGCACATATTGAAAACCAGTTGGTGCAGTTCCCTGGCCTACATGACCCTTGGGGGCAAATTCACTAAGCAGCGGAAAAATGCTAGCGTTGCCTTCGCTAACGTTCACGCACTTCGCCAGGCAAATTTTTGCCAGTGCTACACTAATTCACTAAACATTTTCCCACTGTATAGTTGAGTTGCCATATGTTAGGTAATGTAGGGGGGAAGGAGGGTAACCCTAAAAAGTTTTTTGCTGTTTTTCAGACTGTAACCCTACAAAAGGTAAAACACGCCAGCGTTTTTTTGGGACTTTCCATTTTTTTTTTTCAAACTCCTATCTATTGTATTGAACTTCACCAGGTCTAATGTCTAGCGTAAGTGGTAACGTTCAGTAATATGGTAATCTTAGTGAATTTGCATAATTACAATCCTTCGTCAGTGCACAACTTCGCCTGTCGTAAGGGTGCGAAGTTGCACTAGTCTATCTACTTCGCTAGCGTCGGTGTTAGTGAATTTGCGAAGTTACGAAATGACATAACGCTGGCGAATAAGCGCTAGAGTTAGACACTTCGCGCTTTAGTGATTTTGCCCCTTGGTGTCTCCAAGGCTACTGTAAATGTATCTCTTTTTTAAGTTGATTTGTGCATTACTCTTTATTATTTTTTCACCATCACTTGACATGTACCAGTGTATGTCCTTCTGTAGAACCATCTGATCTCTCTTCCAAGAATACTGTCTAATACTGTCTAATTATGTCCTAATTTTATTTTCTAATGGATCATATGTGTTCTTCCATTTTTTGCAATTAGACCATTTGTGCTATGTTTCCAAGATCAATCATTATATTTTCTAATATAAACACTGGATATGTCATTTACAATGCAGGACACAAATTACAAGAAGGGCCACAATCAGCCATTATTTTGCACTTTGTGTCTTGCATTATGTAACTTGCCACAGACATCTGCACTACTTTTTGGATCACAGACAGGTGGTAGGGACAGTGTTGTCTTTAGGCAGAGACAGTAATGGCAGGACTAGCTGTGCCTCCTGATACTGGGCTCTTCTCCTCTACCCCTGGTGTAGAGTAAATTACTTTATTAACATCACATAACAGTAATGCATCATAGTGTCCTCCATGTGTTTGCATCTCCAGACTCCAATGAGCAATATTTAAGTATTAGTTGAGTACAGTCTCACTACAAACATCTCATTCTGGTTGCTCTGGGCTACTGGTTCAATGCAAGCTTTGCCCTTGTTTCTGCATAAACCCCACAGTTTCCAGAAAATATAAACTACAAAGTAGTGTAATATTGTGACTTTGTTGTTGTTATTCATAATATACTGAACATAAAGCTACTAAATATGCTACTTAAACTTTAAAATGCTGGCATTGTGGGTTGTAGATAATTTCATGAGGTCACTGTACCTGAGCAGACAACATTTACTTCTTTCTTGTTGTCACAATCTTGTCCTGCAGAAGATTCCAGTGTCCCAACACAATCATTTAACTGACTCTCATTTCCATTGCACTTAATTCTTTCCCATATAACATGGCTGCTGTCAGGTAGTTGTGCCTCAGAGGTGAAAGCACTTACAGCTTCTCCACAGTGTAACTCTCTACATACAACCTGAGCCTCCTTAATGTCCCACTCACTGCCATAAACTCTGTGCCAGGTGTCATTCTTTAGAACTTCCAGTCGCCCTTGACATTGGTTCTCTCCTCCCATCAGCCTCAATGTTTCATTTCTCCCTGTTAGCGAAAAGGAGAGACAAACCGGGATGGTTATATGGTCAAACTGGGCAAACAAGTCTAGGGGGAGATTCATCAAAGCGTGAAGTTAAGAGTGAAGTTCTGTCACTACAGGGAAATTACACAGCTCTCAATTCATTTATATGGTATTTTTAAAGGCGTATTCATCAAAGGGTGAACTTTCACTTCACCCATTGATGAATACTCCTTTCAAAATCCCATAGAAATGAATTGAGAGCTGTGTAATTTCCCTATAGTGGCAGAACTTCATTCTTTGATGAATCTCCCCCTAGGTATCTAATGTGTCATGATAACATTTGTCTTTACTAAAGTAATATCTACTTTAAAAACAACACACATCATGCCTACCATGGGGTTATAAGCTCAGTTAAGCAACCATATTATACCCAACAATATTCATCAGTGAACTCATTAAAAAGTTCAACTATAAAACATTCCTGAATTCTCTGGTCTAAACTTATTCCTCTCTGACTGGAAAGTCGGAACCTAGGATTATTTGGCCAATCACAGAATAGAGTTAATTGATCCGTGACTGCTGAAACAACAAAAGGATCTCTTATCTGGAAACCTGTTATCAAGAAAGCTTATACAGAGTCAAGTTTAAGCAAATACATGTGATTTTTATCTGTAATAAAAAAAAAAAATACTTTGTACTGGATGGTATAGTAACTAAACTGTATCAATCCATTTTCTTGCCAAAACAAACCTTTTGGGTTTATTTAATGTTTAAATGATCTTTATCAAACCCAAATGATGGAAAGATGTTCTACCTATACTATAATAATTTTGTATTTTACATTTTTTACAATGACTTTACTTAAAGAGAATCTAAACCTCTATAATATAATTATTTTGTAATTTTCTATTTGAGGTTTTTTTATGACATATTTGCAGTTTTAGACTGCTACTCAATAGTTTATTGAAGACCAGCAACCCTAATGGTTGTATTTATTAACACTTGAGATATAGCAATAAGCAAAGCTCTGATTGGTTGCTTTGGTCAACATCAGAAAAGTTTTCTGTCAGCACCCATAACCTTCTTAACTGCCCAAACTTGGTGCACGTCCACGGCTTCCACCTCCAACCCATATATAATCAATCTTTGCATTTTGCAGACAGCACCAATCAAGGATTATTTTGGTAAAATGCCTTTATTGAGACATGGGCTCTGACCCAGTACACTGTTGGTCATTGGTCTTTTACTGTACTGGGTCAGAGCCCATGTCTCAGTAAAGGCATTTTACCAAAATAATCCTTGATTGGTGCTGTCTGCAAAACGCAAAGATTGCTTTGGTCAACATCGTCAGTGATGTTTGTCTCCAATGTCAATAAATAGTCCCCTAATTGCCTGTGCACTTCGAGCATTCAGTTAACCATTCGGTTAGTGACTTCCATTTGTGCAGAAAGCCTGGTATTAGCAGTCTAAAAATGCATTAGAAACTGCTGAAAAAAATATAAAAATTAATGCAACATGTAAACGTACTCAGAGAAGCACAATGTTTAAGTTTAATTAAGTTAATTTTTTGGGTTTAGGTCCCTGTTACGGTATTTAGAAACATGGAATTGATGATTACTCTGCTATAGTTCCAGGAATATCTAAGACAGTAATTAAGATATGGTCTGTTTCCATATTGTAATTGGTGTAAATGATGATCTAATATTCACCAACTCCAGAAGCAAAATTTATTTTTCTTTAGAATATTAGCCATGAAAGAATCCTGGGTACTTTCTTTAAAAAAGACCAAGTAGTTATTTATCAAAATTCTAATTCATCCATTTATTATCTGATATATACGCTGACCAAATCCACATGGGTTATTTCCTGGTTTTTATCAATAAATTTCCTGAAAAATTCCAGTTCAGAAAAAAACTAAAAGAAATTCTCCGAAAATTCAAATTGTATTATTCCAGATTTTCCTCATGTAAACTTGAATTTTTGCCAGAAAACCACAAAATTCTCAGATTTTTGCACAAAACCCAGCAAAGATCAGGATATCTTTGAGACACCTCCCATTGCAATTCTCCTCGGCAGGTCTGAGATGCTGGACTTTTTCCATCCTCAGTGTATAATAAATCCTGAAAAATTTGAGTTTCTTTTTCTCACTAAAAATTTTGTATTTTATAGTAAAATAGTTTTTGGCATTCAAATTTTAATATATAACCCACAAGTGTTCTTAATCAGAGAATAACTTTACTGCAACAGCCACAACTTTATGGTTAATTGGTTAAAACAAGTCATCTTGTTGCATTTTCACTAATGAGTATGTATGTGCACTTTTTACGATTGCAAACTCTTCATTTGGTTTGATATATTACAAGGGGTTGTTAAGAGAACAACTTACCAGTACATATAACAGCTGCTGTATCAGTATGTGGGCAATGACTGTTCCCCAGGGCAGTGTAAGGACACTCAGTTAGGTGGGACTCAGTTCCCTTGCAGTGAAATGTATCAGTCCATGTAAGATTATTTGTCCCAAATATGTTTCCATGTGGAATTGAGACAGCAGTGCCGCAGTTGAGTTGCCGACACAAGACATTAGCAGCGTGTAAATCCCAGTGTGAGTTGCACACAGACTTCCATTGTCCTACATGCTCCAGCTCCACTCTCCCTGAGCAACTCTCACTGCCATTCACTATCCTGTAGTCATTGTATGTACCTGCAAAATATCATTATTCAATTTGTATATGTCTGCAATATGAAGCTCAATTGAAAACACTGAGGGATTAATATTTATAGCTCCCGTGTTTGCACCACTGAAAATTGAATTTCCCATCCAGTGGCCAAATGGCAACACATCTTTCCAGCTACAAATATATACACATTACATACTAAAAAGTTTTAAAAATACTGGTGTCCATAATGTCATTCAGACGTAAAAACTGCACCTTTCCACACCTCACTTGCTTTTAACTACTCAAACATGCTTTATCCCCACCTTTCTTCTCCAGTGATGGACATCTCACTAGTTTATTACAAAAGCATGTACCAAACATTATTAAAATGTACTCACCTATGCAATGTATGGCTGGTGGATTTGGGTTACTGCAGTTTTTCTCAGAACTGTCAGTCCAGAGACACTTCATTATATTGGTCTCGTGTCCAACACATTTGATTTCCCCAGTCCAAATTTCCTTTATTCTCCTGTAGGAATTTGTCATCACTGGTGGTGTTACTGCAATCCCACAATCCAACTGCCTGCAGATAACATTGGCCACTCTCAGCTCATCATCCAACTCACACACTGAGGCCAAACCATGTTCCACCTCTAGATACCCTGAGCATCTGCTGTTTCCTTCTACCCATTTTAATTCTGTATGATCTGTTGTATCAAGAAAAGGTTATGAAAATACAACTTATAGAATAGATGTAATGATTACTCTGTATTCATACAGGTATTCATAGACTGAGGGTGTTTTTTGTTTGGGAAGGCTAAGTCCAATGTTACATCAACAGTTTCTTCACTTGTGATTTTCCACTGGCAGAGAAACTATTGATTCAGTTCCATAATCTCAAGTATTGTAAAGTGTAATTCACCTGTCTGAGCACATAGGGAGTATTTTTTTTTTCTAAAAATGCACTGCAATCTGAAATATGTCTCAAATATAGCCTGACTCAAAAGCTACTAACATACATGGTGAAGTACTAAGTAATTTTGCACTTGCCATTTTGAAAGTAATATGCACAACACTCTCAAAATTATAGAAAAAGTTCAGTTCATCCACATTACTGAAAATCAGGGCTAATGATTGGGTTGTTTAAAATTAAAGCATATTTATTGGTATACTTGCACATACAACACAAGCAATATGTTAACTGTCATTTATGGGAGATTGTATACTTAGAAAGTAAAATCAATATAATGCAGAAAACAGTAGCTGCCTTTTAACTGCAGTTTCAAAGTAACACAATTTAACAGTAGATGAGGTTGGAAAAAATACTTGCAATCAACATAAAATGTGTCTAAGTGAAGTAGCGAAACTGATCTGAAGGTGAATTGAACTGATACAACAGTTGCTAATATTCCCCATATACTGTTTTAACTAATTGGATCAACTAATTGTAGCAAATTATAACAGTTTTAGATGATCTTGGATCACTGAACTGCCAGACTGCAACAGTTGGTAAAAAGTAATAGATGGAAAGCAACTGAAAAATTCTTTGTTTATGGTGGACAATCTGAAAATAACTTAACTGAAAATTATTTGTAAGGTAAACAACCTCTTTAAGGAAACAGTCACTAATATCCAATCACAATGCTTCCATGGAAGTATTCAGGTAAGTGTTGGAGAAACTCACACAGGTGTGAAAGTGATATCTGGTCACAATGGCACAATAAAGGCTGCACCACACCTTCACAGTTTTTTCAGTTTCAGATAACACCTACCTGAACAATGGAACTTCCATTGATCATTGATGGTTTTTATTTTTGTGCACAGTAAGTATGACATAAACCCTGCATACCAGACAAGCAGGTGGAGAATTAGCAGCTGCTTTGTCTTTTGGCCCTGATCCCCAGCACAAACAACCATCCTGGGTAAGGCTCAATTACACCTAGTCCCTAACTGCACTTCTTACACAGATTAACTTTAAAGATTTACCATAAGAAATCTCCTGAGATTTTCAGTGCAAAAGCTCATGATGACATCACTGGAGTTACCAGGTAAGGATTTTTTCTAAAAACACTAATCACCAGTATCCCTTTCCCCTCCCCCCAGACAAGCGGAAATATACACATTATATTTTATTCAAATTATTGGAATCAATCAATTCTTTCGAATTTTGAAAATTGGATGATTGAAGTAGCCCAAAAAAATTTAAAAAATTTGTAGTTTTTCATTCGAATTTAATTTGAATCCTTCACACTAATTTAGTAAATCTGCCCCTAAGTGTATGGTATATTGTGAGTGGTTGCCTAAGCTCAGTAAGTGACAGCAGCACAGAGCATGTTAATCAGTGAATCAGTAGAAAAGAAGATGGGGAGCTACTGGGGCATCTACTGGGGAGACACAGATCTTTACTGCTAAAAGGATGTGGTTGCCTTGGGCTGGTTCAGAAGCCCAAAACATAATGTATAACCCTTCTTGCCTACTTCTTTAGTTAGGGTATAGTTCTCCTTTAAATATAAGCTTTAATCCAATCTATGGACAGGACTGCTGGTGCCTGTGATGCTACCTGCTGCACCTTATACCAGATTGATTTATCTAGAGCAAAGTGCAGAGTGCGGTGTAGTTAGTAAACCCTATATCAGGGTTGTCCAACTGACCCCCCTCCCTTCTGTGGCTCTCCATGAGAATCTGCCTGCTGTGTCTGTTTACCATGTGTAAAAGTTAAAAGAGAGTAAATGGCCCCTGCATTGTTTAAGACTCAACTTCAGACTAATCCCCTGTATTGTTCACACCTATGATCCCCCTGCAGTGTTCACACTTGTAACACCTTTATTGTTCACACCCCTAAAGCCCTGCACTGTTCACACCTGAGACCCAGACTGAAACTGCCCACATTGTTCACCTGTTCACACTTTATACACAGGGCACGCACCAGCACTGTGTCACTATGTAGTACATCTTAGAGTGGTCTCCTGCTCTGTTCTTCCTTCCCTATGCTCGCTATGTGTTTCATACTTTGCTTGCCCAGTGCTGCTTGTGTGTGTCATACTCTGCTTGCCCAGTGCTGCTTGTGTGTGCCATACTCTGCTTGTCGAGTGCTGCTTGTGTGTGCCATACTCTGCTTGTCCAGTACTGCTTGTGTGTGTCATTCTGTGCTTGCCCTATGCTACCTGTGGGATGTAAACATGGTAGGAGTTTGTTCTGCATTGTTGTCATTTGGAAATGTTATTAGGGATCCCTAAGGTGTTTAATCGTGTATTGGGATGTTTCTGTATTATCTACAGGGGAGGATTAGGCATATGGCTGACTTAAATGTTTGTGATATGGTATTTTTACACTGCACACCCAGATTTTTACTCACTTTAGCTGCTCCAGTGGTGGTTAAATAAAATGAAAAGGGATTTCCCCCACTGCAGAAACAAGTGTGTGCGGATCCATTATTTGGAATTGCTGACTTAAATGTTTCAAATATGAGTGATGAGGGATATCTCTACATTGAGAACCAACCGTTTGGTTTTTATGGTGTGCTACTTCTTTTTATGTGGATATGATCTTAAAAGTTCTTGTGGTAACGTGGGTGTGGTTTACAGTGGGTGGTGTTTAAAAGGGGGAGTGGTCAACACTGTCTTCCATTATCAACCCTCCACCATGTAGGCCAGAAAAAGTTTGGCCCTCGTTACCACAGACGTTGGACAGTAGTGATGGGCGAACCTACCCAGTTTTGTTCGCCGAAAAATTTGCGAATTTCCAGCAAAATTCGCGGTTTGTAAAAAAAATTTGCGAAACGAGTCGAGGCATGTTTTTGACTCGCGGCAACTTCGACGCGCAACTCTTTTTTTTAGCAAATTTTCACTGGCGTTTCGCGAATTTATTCACCACCGGTGAATTGCGCAAATTCGCCCCTGGCGAATAAATTCACCCATCACTGTTGGACAGCACTGCCCTATATGATTGCCAGTTAAAAAGAACAAGCATGCTGACTTTTTTTTTAACAATTTTATACCTACGTTGAGACATATGCAAAGCCAACTGCAATGTTCACTTTCTATGGTTTCTCATAGATACTTCATTGTCCTTTGGAAATATATGTCATCCCTTCTCCTAGCTCCTTCATATAAAGGTTTCTCCCATCCCCTAAACATTGCTTCTTGTCTCCTTTCTCTCCATCAGCTTCATGTATAAAAATGCTTCAATGCACCATCTATTGTGGCTTCCTAATTCTGCTTTTTGAAAGGACAAGAAAGATTTCTACATCATCACCACTGTTAAAAACCTGTTAATGTGCACTGGAGATAGGGCAAGGGTTTGACATGCTAAGAATAAATCTAAACAGTGCTCCAGCCTATCAGAATTTGCCCTCCAACATGCACATTAGGGGGCAGATTTATCAAAGATCGCCTTGAAAACTTAAATTAGAATTTTCAAATTTTTTATGTTCAAAACTGTCAAATTAAACCAGGGAGTTATTCAAATTTGATTCGAGTTTTTCAAAAAATTAGAATTCGATTTTCGAGATTTATCAAACTCTGGCCCTTTAAAGGGGTTGTTCACCTTCAAACTAACTTTAAGTATAATGTAGAGAGTGATATTCTGAGACAATTTGCAATTGGTTTTCATTTTTTATTATTTGTGGTTTTTGGGTTATTTAGCAGCTCTCCAGTTTGTTATTACAGCAATTCAGTTGCTAGGATCTGAATTATCATAGCAACCATACATTGATTTGAATAGGAGACTGGAATATAAATAGGAGAGGTCTGAATAGAAAGATAAGGAGTAAAAAGTAACTATAATAATACAGTTGTAGCCTTACAGAGCATTTGTTTTTTATGGGGTCAGTGACCCCCATTTGAAAACTGGAAAGAAATTTAAGCTGAATGCAAATAATTTAAAAACAACAAAAAATAAATAATGAATACCAATTTAAAAGTTGCTCAAAATAAGCTATTCTATAATATATTAAAAGTTGACTTAAAGGTGAACCACCTCTTTAAGAACTTTTATTCGGCTATTTGCCACCTAAAACCTGCCAAATTGCAGTCAAGGTCAGTGGAAGAGGTCCAGGGATCAATTTGAAGTTATTTGCTGCCTTCCTGACAGTCGAGTTGTTTTCAGAGAAAAAACTTGAATCGAGTTTTTAAAATTCGAATCAAATTTTATTTGAGTTTTCGGGTTGATTTAATTCATCCGTGTTTAAAAAAA
>CM044445.1:108050105-108062625 GCA_024363595.1 Xenopus borealis
TAATATTACACATAGGGCTGAGTAAGATCCAGCTTTTTCAATGTACATTAGGCAACTAATGATGTTGGGTAAATATGTGAAAGCAGAAACATGGGCTTTAGATTCAGATTTCCAGTAAAACAAGTGGCCGAAGATGTATTATTATGCTACTCAGGCTGCTGTTATCATCTTTATAGCAGAGTTGAAGCCACACACTTCCGTCTGGCCTTATTAAATACAGCTGTGTTTTGCAATGAAAATAAACTTTCAGCTGTCATTTACTCATAAAACGTACACACCACAACTCTACTGCACATCATACAATTTGTACTAGCAAAAGGATTTCTTTCAATACTTTTAGGGCACACATCAATTGTTTAAGAATTTACCCATAACTGCCTAATCATTACTAACTATTATCAATGGTTCTACAAAACAATTTATTTTGTAACTTGCAAGCTTTGGTCTATCAACTGTACTAATTTTCTGCTATATTTTTTTTCTTAATAAAATGAACTACAATATTTTTTTTTTAATTGTGTTTTCATATTAGTCATGCTTTGGTGGAACATGACACAATTTTTTTCTGAAGAATTGGGGTTTTTAATAAGGGGAACTATAGCATAAATGAAAAATGATGTCATCAGGCTAAAATCAGAAATTCTATAAATATAATCAATTAAATATTCTGCATAATTTCTGAAATAATCAAGTGTATCTTTATTATCCCTCTCTCAGCATTTGTATCTCTTCATTCTGTCTTCACGCAAAAGTTGGGTGTCAGATACTCATTGACAGTTAGATCCAATATATCTGATACGGGGAGGGTTCCTTTCCTAGCATGTAAGAGTTTGTGAAGTGATGAAAGTGTTATGTGCAGGAACGTTGTGTTTTTGTTTGGCAAAATGTGCATGTATGTAAAATGTATATATGTTTAAGTGTGTTGGATGTAATTTTTGGGAACCACGATTAGATAGAAGCAGAGTTCTTTAATTTAATTTTAGGTGTAGTTTTTACCCTGCCACCAAAGGCCACTGTGGGTCAGAGCAGGGTATAAAAGGAGGTGCTGGCATAATATCTCCTGGCAGGGTAAGTGAGACCCAACAGCTTAGTTCAGGAAAAAGTTATAACAGGAAAGATTTAAAGTGAGCGAGCACTAGGTACACAAGGCATTGGGGGTATTTAGTAAGAGCTGTTGTGGCTCCATCAAGGAGAAAGTTGAGTAAGTTTCCGAAGTAAGGAAACCAGTGGAGGAAGGACACCAAGGCTTCAGGCCAGGATTTGGATGAGAAAGCCTAAACTGTAAGAGTGGAGGGGTATCACCCTGAAGGTATTGGACAACTATTGGAGAGTGGAGGGCAGTTAGGTGGGATCCAAACATGTAATAGAAAAAACCCACCCTACCTCCCCTGGGTAGAAAGACCAAAGAAAGAAGATGGTGGCTGTGAACTCCTGTGGCCAGAATCTGCATGATTAGGGTATTTAGTTAGGCTGGGGGGGGGGAGAAGGGAGGGGGTCTACTCAGGGGAGGGGATGGGTTTTTTCTATTAAAAGTTTGGTTTTCCTTTAAGGAATGGAAAAATTGTGCCTACCAAGAGAAACTGGTTCTATGGAAATGTGTATTTGCTGTGTTTGAAGAAGTAAATGCTGGTGTGTGTAATGTGTGCCTGAATGGAAAGCATCTGGTGTGTATAGTGAATACAATCTGCTGGTTAAATTTATCATCACGTCCCTTGAGGTATCAGTTGGGGACCCAGGACACATTCTCTTTAAAGTCTGGAAGTCCCTCCTACAAGCAGATGTATTTGAGCTCACTCAAATAACCTAAATCTCTACTGGTTAAATATGTATTGTATGAAACATCACCTGCAAGCTATGGGTTTTTATAGATTGATTGATTTTGGGGATTGATTATAACCATTATTGCCAAACTTAGACTGTAATTGTGCCCAATGAGCCTCAAGGCTGCCTCGGGCAGATGCCTGCATAATGTGTGATGTCACCGGAGTCAAACGCTGCAGTCTGCGCAGACCAGTCTTGCTTCTACAAGGGAGACACATTTACAAACATTCAGCAAGTTGTAAGTCCACCAGACGTATGATAGACAGTTATTTATGTTTTGCCTTTCCTTCTCCTTTATCCTTATCAATTCCATGCATGTTTGAACCACAGCATAACAACTTCTGTAGAGAATTTGACTTCCTATAATAAGATAAATGAATATCTTGTAATATCTATCTCAACATAGTGCTCTATCATTAGTGATGTTACTTGTGTGCCTGAGTATTTTCCGGTGTGAATATACAAATGACATTGCGAGCTGACTTTATACAATCACTCAGCCTGTAGCCTTGTGCCTTTATATGGCTCAGGAACTCCTCTGTGTCGTTTAATCCACTTTTTGGAATTCGGCCGAAATCCTTTGTGAAAGATTTGCATATGAAAGGAAAAGTGGAAACACTTCCTTGTATTGTGATGAAAAGTCATGTGGTTTCCCCTCCCACCCCTAATTTACATATGCAAATTAGGATTCAGTTTGACCAGGCACAAGGATTCAGCGGAATCTGAATCCTGCTGAAAAAAGGTCAAATCCTGAACTGAATGCTGGATTTGGCGTATCCCTACTTTTAATAGTTACATCTTTTACAATGGGGCACAGTATTTCTTGTATTATGGTTTCTGGTTTATAATTACAGTACAACAAAAGAGACGGAACTAAATAATCTATTACATAATACCAGTTTTCATCCACGGTCTTTACTCAAATCATCACCTATGACACAGTTGAAAAGGGTTAAAAGGATTGTTTCGAATGAACAACAGTGTGACTTGCGGTTGAAAGAAATGTCAGAAAGGTTCATAGCGCGGGGGTATCCACAAAGTCAGTTGGAGGAGAATTTGACAACAATTGAGAATGTGACCTCCGCACAGCTCAGGGTTCCAAAAAGTAGAGATATGGAAGAAAAAGGAAATTCTTTGGCGTTTGTTAGCCAGTATTCCGTAGCTAGTGATTGTGTTAGGAAGATCATGAGAAAACACTGGATATTACAGACAATGGCCTCACAGATTAAGGAATTTACATCACCCCCCTTAATGGCCTTTAAACGAAATAAAAATCTAAAGGATCTTTTAGTAAGGGCTGATATAGGTCCACAAAAGAAACAGAGACAACAGTTTTTGGGTAAAGACACTGGACTATGTTTTTTGTGCTACAGTGTTTTTTTTACTACAATGTTTTTTTGCTACTATGCTTATTGCTAGAATGTAATAAGACTTTTTCACATAACATTGTTTCAATTCACTTTATTGAGTATGATACAAAAGATCTTTTTCCCCCCCCGCATATTGTATAATGATGAGGCACAGATTGCACTGTTTTATTTTAAACACTGAAATGTTTGACTGTGCATCATGGGTAATATGGAGGTGACTGATTGTGGCCCCTCCTCCTTGAAAGGGTATTTAAACAAATGTTACTTATGTTAATATAAGGCTTGAGAAAGGGTCATAAGGTCCCGAAACGTTGCCTTTGGCACTTAAAGTAAAAAATTCACAATTTTCTCACAATAACCCGAGTGCGGCTGCTTTTGTTGTACTGTATTCATTGCCCTGGCAGGGGGTACGGCGTGCACCTGGGGCTGCAGAGAGCTACTTTCCACTTTTGAAGCACACATGAATTGAATTGTCTGGCTTATAATTAGGGATGCACCGAATCCACTATTTTGGATTCGGCCAAAACCCCAAATCCTTTGATAAAGATTCTGCCGGATACCGAACCAAACTCTAATTTGATTATACAAATCAGGGGTGGGAAGGGGAAAATATTTTTACTTCCTTGTTTTATGACAAAAAGTCATGCAATTTCCCACCCCGCCCCTAATTTGCATATGCAAATTAGGGTTCACATTCGGTTCGGCTGGGCAGAAGAATTTGGCCGAATCTGAATCCTGCTGAAAAAGGCCGAATCCTGGATTTGGTGCATCCCTACTTATACTGCACAACAGGTTGCCTTCAGCTGTGTGTGGGGAGGATCTAAAGTGACACTGCTTATACAACACTGCTCCTCTGGCTCCATGTTACTATAACTTTAGTGCTGCTCAGTTTGGGGCTCAGGGAAGAAATCCCAAGCAGCCATGTGACAGTCCCAGCTGTGGTGAGTAGAATCAGGTGCAGCGAGTTGAATGCTTCAGGTCCAGAGCAGACCTGTGGCTAGGGTGGCAGGATCCAACATTGGTTCAGAAATTTTCATTTACCATGTGCCTATTCCGGTTGCTCCGTCCCAATGATGAAAATTTTAGCAAATTAAAGGGAGGGGACAGTGGTGACAAATAGGGTTGCCACCTTTTCCTGAAATAAATACTGGCCTTCCTACATATTTATATATTTTTTTTTCTATTAACAACATTGGGATCGACCATCAAAAATACAGGCCAGGCTGGTAAAATACCGGCCACGTGGCAACCCTTGCAACAAACGACAGCGGGTCTGGGGGCACCAGCTATGAAAATCCAGCCCTGAACAGCATACCTTCCAACCGTCCCATTTTTGACAGCTCAACCCGCAGTCCCTCAAATGTACTGAAAAGTCCCTCTTTTTTCTGCACTGAACAGCCAGAAAAAGAAACAAAGTTTCTGACTTCATTGGCTTTTGGCAGAGAGCCCAGAACAGCCAACAGATGCAAATAAGATGCTTTGTAACAATTTTAGAGATAAGAAAATAAGTAATTGTAAGAGTTTAGATAAGGAGAATTATTTTCAAACTTTTATAACCTGCCAAATTTTGTAAAAGGAACATGGAAATTAGGGATTGTGGCCACAAAAATTTTTGTCCCTTTTTTTACTTCCATAATGTTGGGAGGTATGGTAACAGGTCTGTGATTAAAATGTGATTCAGATTAAGAGAGGTAACATAGCTGTATATTAAACATTTGGTACACTGTATATTAAACATTTGGTACACTTTTTATTAAACATTTGGTACACTGTATATTAAACACACAGGTCTTGGCACAAGGCAGAACAAAATCAACTGGACAAGACAATGCAGTTGTCAGCACTGACAGAAGTGAACCCATCACTGTCACACGGGATCCAATCAGAGAGCTTCCTCGCCAGCACGCCAGAAAGTTGGGGCGGGTACGCATGACTGTTTATTATGAACAAGTGACTCGCTCTATAGTAAAACCAATAGGTAGGACAGCAACCGCCCCGTTGCAAACTATAATTGGCGATGGGATTTACTGCACTGCAATCAGCAATATGAATCCTACTGCCAGACAGCGTCATTAATAATGCTGCCTGGATAACTAGAAGCGCATGATGTTACGCACTTTGTCACTGTTTCCGCGTCTCAGGCCTCGCTCCCGTGAAGCGCTCGCGGATAATTGTTCTGCTGGTTGCTAGGTTACAGTACTACGCCAGCTCCCCGCTCTCTGTCTGTGGCGCGCGCGCGTGGGTACCTTCGCCGCATCCTCGCCTAGCAACCCAACTGTCATCATTTAGTCGCCTTTGGTTGTTTTTTTTTTTTTTTTTTTAACGCGGAGGCTCGGAACGCAAAACAGGAAGTTGTTAAGGCCATTGCCATCTGTCATCGGCAAGTCTGGAGGTTAGTGATGATTCTCAAAAACAAAAGCGGGGGATTAGTTGTCTTTATCAGCAGCACTTGGACTATGTGGATTAGGAGTAGCTTGCTATTAATGATGGCCTGATATCTGGATCACATTCATTGGAGCATTTATTTACATGTGTTTGTATGGGGCTGTGATGTACCAGCAACTTCTCTCTCTCCATATGCCCCTCTCTTTCTCTCTCTCTTCTCTCTCTCCCTCCAAACACAAATCATTTTTTTGTAAATGTTTTTACAAATCTAAGTTTAAAGTTAATTGTTGGTGTCTGGTGTTTTGAGTCTGTCAGCTCAATAATTCAGGTTCAGACTCTAAACCCGGGGTGTCCAACCTTTTGGCTTCCCTGGGACACATTGGGAAAAAGAAAAATTGTCTGGGGCCACACATGAAATATACAAAACACTTATGATTTGTAAAATTAAAGAAAATACACAGGAAAGAACTACAATACCAGATGGATAACCAGATGGAGCTATACACTCAGAGCAGGGGTGTCCAAACTTGGCCCTCCAGATGTTAAGGAACTACAAGTCCCACAATGCAATGAAGGAGTCTGACAGCCACAGTCAGGCAAATGCATTGTGGGACTTGTAGTTCCTTAACAGCTGGAGGGCCAAGTTTGGACACCCCTGCCGGGAGTATGGGACACCTGGATATTAAATAGACTTATTATTATATTATTATTATTACTAACTGGGCAATGGCAGGGTCCCCCTCCTCCAATATCCTTTGCAACATGATGTTTCCTTGGTTTCAAGCTGGGCCGCATTCATATCCATCCTGGGCCGTAGGTTGGACACCCCTGCTCTAAACTGTTTCAATTTTGCAACATTTAATTGATACATTTCACAGCAACATCTCTGGAGTATTAGCAACTATTGTATCAATTCTAACAGCTGCCTGTAATGAAACCCAGAGATTCTGCTCAAAAGGGACAAAGATAAGAAATGGATCCACTAGCCCCATGTCAGATTTCAAAATGGAATGTAAAAAAAAAAAATCTGTTTGCTCTTTTGAAAAATGGATTTCAGTGCAGAATTCAGCTGGAGCAGCACGATTAACTGATGCATTTTGAAAAAAAGAAAATGTTTTGCCATGACAGTATCCCTTTAACAATTCAGGAAAAATGAATACATACAGTGGCATATGGATACATTTGAGTTTGCGTTTTAAGAAAACAATTCAACAATTTCACACAACTTCAACACCAAACTTGTCAATGTACTCTGCGTGTATGTAATCTGTATGTTGTACTGAGTGTTCTCTATATTAACAACTATCTGTTAATTAATTGCTATATATCATGTCTGGGTAGGGTTGCCACCTACTCCCCCCCCCCCGGATAAACTCCAGAGTGAGGCAGGACCGTGCTGCATTGGGTCAGTGACATAGGGGCAGGACCATGAAGTTGTGGTAGCCGCATCAATCCCAGGAAATCCTGCCCGGTTTTCCTAATTTGGAAAACCGAGCAGGCGGTTTTGACCCAAACAGTCCTTCAAAAACAAGGAGGACCGGGTCAAAACCAGACAGGTGCCAACCTATGCCTGGGAGATGTGGATTCCCATGGGGTGCGACTGGGGGTGACACTAGGTTGTACCAGTGGGGGGTATGAAGGGAAATCCCAGGGGTGACCTTTATAGGAGGGGGACATTTGTCAGTCCCATGAAGTGGTTGGCTGGGTTTTTAGACTTTATTTCAGTAGGCAGGAACCCTCTCCTGTCTTCTTCCAGGTCTAGCCAGATATTTAGGATGTGGTCTTGATTTCTGCTGAGGTCCCAGGCTTTCCTTATTTATGTTCTGAATTCATCAAATATTTAGCATCTCCGCAATATACATTTTAAAGGAGAAGCAAACTGAAAAGTTAAAACACCCCTCCCCCAGTGTTACCCCACGCAGATGTTACCCCTAACTTTTTACTTACCGTTCTGTGCAGATTCAGGTATGGGAGTTCACGTGTGCCATCTTTAGCCGCTTCAGTAATCTTTGGAATGAGACTGGCGCTTCTGCAATTTTCGCAAGTTTCGTCACATTCACAGTTGTCGCGAAACAGAAAATTGCTCCAACTGAACATCTTATTCTCATTCTGGAGATTCCCAGAGAGAAGAAGATGGCGCCTGTGAACTGCGATGTCTGAATCTACACATAGGGGTGAGTAAAAAGTTAACTCTTAGGCTGGAGGGGGGTCTATTTATGGTAGAGGGGTAGGGTTTTTTTTAACTTTTGGGTTTACCTCTCCTTTAAGGTTCAAAGGACAGTCATAGAATTAAAAAAATTAAATATGTCAATGTTTTTTGCATTCACCTTTTTTTTTCCAGAGCCAGTTAACCAATCAGGACACTTTGAAAATCCAAGAGGAACCTGAAGAATCGGAGATAAAGGACATGGAGAAGATTCGGCTGAATGAGAAAATTCTGTTTCTCACACTAAAGATCGTCTCTCTGCTCACTGGAGAGGTGAGAGGTCCTGGAAATATCAGCTGTGTTTAGGGCAGGGGCACACTGGCAGATTCGGGGAGATTTAATCGCCTGGCAACTAATCGCCTCTTCTTCGGGGAGATTGTCACCCCAAAGAAGAGGCGATTAGTCTTCCCCCTGCTAAAATGAATAATCACCTTCGGCACTTTGATTTCAGAAGTTGCCCGAAGTTTCCTCGTGAGGCAACTTCGGAAATCGAAGCTCCGCAAGTGCCTTTGCGCTGCCATTTTTTCATTATAGCAGGCGGAAGGCAGTTCGGGGAGATTGTCACCCCGAAGAAGAGGCAATTAGTTGCCAAGCGACTAAATCTCCGCCGACTCTGCCCGTGTGCTATTAGATCCAATTATAAATACAAAGTATAATATTACCACTCTTAAAGGAGAACTAAACCGTAAAAATTAATATGGCGAAAAATGCCATATTTATATACTAAACTTATTTCACCAGCCTAAAGTCTCAGCTCGTCAATAGCAGCAATGATCCAGGACTTCAAACTTGTCACAGGGGGTCACCATCTTGGAAAGTGTCTGTGACACTCACATGCTCAGTGTGCTCTGAGCAGCTGTTGAGAAGCTAAGCTTAGGGGTCGTCACTAATTATCCAGCAGCAGAAAATGAGGTTGGTCTGTAATATAAGCTGATGCTACTGGGCTGATTATTAAATTCTAATGCTAGTTGCACTGGTTTCTTTGCTGCCATGTAGTAATTATCTGTATTAATGACTAATCAGCCTTATATTGTGACTATATTTCTATTCTATGTGTACTGTATATTGTGAGTGGGTCCCTAAGCTCAGTAATTGACAGCAGCGGTAAAATCCTTCAAATTTGATATTCGAATCTGAAGGATTTTACTTCACATCCTATTCGCATGGTCTAATTTAACATTTTTTTCAATTCGAAATTCGACCATTGATAAATCTGTACAAAATAGGGGGTATGTGGAAGCACTCTAAAGGCAAAGTTATAGTGTATTTAAGTATAATGGAAGTGCTAGTTTTAATGCACATTCCCTGTGCCCCTGTCTCCAAAGTAAGTTTGCAAAACAGGGGTTTTTAGTTACAAAGTTATGATCATAAAGTTGAAAAGCCGCCATACCACGTCAAGGTAAACCCCACATGGCGGACCCTAACATATTTACCTTTTTTTGTCATAGTATAAGGAGTCTCTCTGCATAGTAGCATTATTTGTAATCAGTGTCAGTAGAACCTTGGTTTCAGTATAAAGGATCGATCCTCCCCCACCAGTATGCGGCTTTTAAAGGGAGAGGAATTGTCCAAACCAACGCCCATTTTTAAAGGCATAGGGCCACATCTAGCTCAATGGGGGGGTATGGGGTGCTATTAAAAACCACATGAAGCTCAGCCACAGCTTCTAGCTAAAGTAAAATGTACAAAATAAGGGGTATGTGGAAGCACTCTAAAGGCAAAGTTACCTTGACGTGGTATGGCGGCTTTTCAACGTTATGATCATAACTTTGTAACTAAAAACCCCTGTTTTGCAAACTTACTTTGGAGACAGGGGCACAGGGAATGTGCATTAAAACTAGCACTTCCATTATACTTAAATACACTATAACTTTGCCTTTAGAGTGCTTCCACATACCCCCTATTTTGTACATTGATAAATCTGCCCCATAGTTGATCCATTTATCAGCAGCATCTCTAGAGTATTAGCAACTATTGTATCAATTCTAACAGCTGCCTGTAATTAAACCTAGAGATTCGGCTCAGCAGAGACAAAGATAAGAAATGTATCAACTAAATGTATCGATTTAGAACAGTTTAAAGAGTCGGTGACCCCCCCCCCGATCAGCTTTAGAAGGTGAAAACTTACTTTTTAGAATAGAAAGTAATTGGAAAACGTCTTTATTTCTGGTGAACTATCTGAAACTAACTGAACTGAAAAAAGTGTTGGAAGGTGAACAACCCCTTCAAATAATCTAATTTCTTATATAAATGCATTGGAGGTTTCTTTCCCTGCTATATACTTTACATGCTATATATGCATTAAAATCCCACTTATGTTTCCAGATACAGGACTCACAGGTTAGGAAACACCCAGTGCTGATTTGTAATCGACACAGAACGATGTAGAGCTCAAATAAAGGTGTCGTTTTTAAAACAACACTGCTTTTCAGTTCAAATTTAAACAAATCATGTATTCTTCATCCTGGTATATATGCTGATTTTAAATTCTGACTTTCTTTCTCACTACATAGGATTATATTGTTCTGAGACAATCGTCAGATGATGCCAAACACAGATGCAAGGTGTGCATGGTGGGTGGATTCTGCAAACATCATTCCCCGCCTTTGGATCATTTCACGTGTAAAGAAAGAGACAAGGAGATTCTGGAAATCATAAGTAATATCATTTACCTGCTGACTGAAGAGGTGGGTGCTGCCAGACTGGTTGTTCCGTATAATAGGACCGTACTTTTCTCTCGGTGCTCACTGCAAACTCTGTGTGTTTAGGTCACTGTAAGGCGTGAGGATGTTTCAGTCTATTTCTCCAAGGAAGAATGGACGTATTTAAATGGTAACAAGGCCCTATACAATGACGTAATACAACAGAATTCTCCACCTTTATACTTATTGGGTAAGTGATGTAAAAACTGTAGTGGAGTCGACACACTCAAACCAGCCTACCTACTCCCCTACATTTCATACTCTATTCACTCCTCTATTTTCTGGCTATGCCTCTTCAAATTCTTAAAGGAGAACTAAACCCGTACTTTAAAAAAAAAAACCTTTCCCCCCATAGACCCCCCTCCCTGCACCCCACCAGCCTAGTAGCTGCTCCGGGCAAATGCCCCTAACTTTTTACTCATCCCTCGTGGCAGATTCAGGTGTCTGAGTCCACGGCAGCCATCTTCTTTGGTAATCTTTGTGTCTTCTTTCGGTGTTTCCCGTGAGTTTGGGAAATTGCTCCAACTGCGCATGCGCCAAAATGCTGTTCAATACACAAAGATTACTGAACAGAAGAAGATGGCTGCCACGAACTCCGACGCCTGAATCTGCCGCGAGGGGTGAGTAAAAAGTTAGGGGCATTTGCCGGGGAAGAAGAAGGCTGGGGGAATAGGATCTACTGGGGAGGGTTAAAGTATGGGTTTAATTTTCCTTTAATCTGTGTCAGTGTCCCAAGCCTTGAAATGGCAGTTCATGTTGGTTTCAAATGTGACCTTGGTTGTTTTAACTAATATATATATTTCAGTTTTCATTTCTTTTTTTAATTTAGCAGCAGAAAACGGTTTTGTGAATTAAAAAATGTTTCTAATATAGTTAGTTAGGCAAAAATGTAACATATAAAGGCTGGAGTGATATAATAGCCAGAACCCTATTTCCTCCGTATTCTGTAACCAATCAGTGACGTGAAGCAGCACCAGGATCTGACCTGCATGTTAAAGAGATTCTGACACCTGAAATTAAACTCTTTTTTACATCTATTATAATATTGGCTTTGAAAGCTACTTCTAACTTTGCCATAAAGTATTTGCATGATGCTTTTACATTACCTGTCTGTTGCCCCATGTTCCTGTATGAGGGGGCTGCCATATTTGTGCAGCAGGAGTCCGTTAGAAACTGTAACTAACAGACTGAGATGGGACAGTCAGGTTGGCAAAGTCAGAGTGTCAGAGAGTCAGGCTTAGGAACTTCCACTAACAATTATATACAAAAACAAACCTCTCAGCAAAAAAATGATCAACATGACCTATAGGTAACATTTAATCTACATTCATATGTTAAAATTAATTTTTTAGTGTCAGTATCACTTTAAGGGGCAAAAGCAAACTGACTAAACCGTCATGTGACTCCGCTTGAAGATGCTGAAAGCAGGAAGTAGTGTTTCACCCGTACACTCATTCCAGCCGTTATATATGACTTTTTGTTTACTCTATTAAAACATTTTTTATTTAACACACCCAGTTTTTATTTTTACACTGACCTTTAAATTTCATGTTTATGAAGATTGGTACAGAGTTAGGTCCATAAATATTTGGACAGACTTTTTTCCCCATTTTGGTTCTGTACTTTAGCACAATGGATTTTAAATGAAACAACTCGGATGCAGCTGAGCTGCCGACTTTCAGTTTTAATTCCGTGGCTTGAACAAAAAGATTGCATAAAAATGCGAGGAACTAAGGCCTTTTTTTTTTACACAATCGCTTCATTTCAGGGGCTCAAAAGTAATCGGACAATTGACTCAAAGGCAGGTGTGGGAAATTCCTTCGTTATGCTGATAAAACCTTGGAGTTGATTTGAGGGGTTGCTTGTGTGTGTGTGGAAGATTTTGCTGTGAACAAACAACATGAGGTCAAAGGAGCTGTCCATGCAGGTGAAACAAACCATCCTAAGGGCCCTTACACATGGGAGTCTTAAAGGGGTGTTCACCTTCAGGTTAACTTTTAGTATGTTATAGAATGACCAATTCTAAGCAACCTTTC
>CM044445.1:108120680-108146949 GCA_024363595.1 Xenopus borealis
GGAGCGCAGGTCCAAAACGCCCGTGTGTAAGGGCCCTAAGAGGTTTGCTGGGAGTTGCAGTCTAACAGCAGCTTTATTGCTGCTGGCTGGAAATGACAGATCTGAAATGACTTGATAATTATTATGCTACACAGAGATCTTTTATGTGGTTACAGTTGCCACCTAATTTCTTTTAAACTGGATACACATTAAATCCACACCCTGAAGGGAAAATTGTTCTTCTATTTGGAAGAAGTTTGTTTCAAGGCAGTGGCTTCTTACCTGCACTCCCCATGTAACGTTCCTCCTGAAAGGCCCAGACAGTCATTCAATAGTTGCTAATGAACCTGAAAAAGCTGCCACTAAAACTGTAAAAAAACAGTAAAAAACAGATCTGCTTTGCTCCCTGCAAACGACTGATCTTACTTTCACTTTGTATTTTTACAGCCGTCAGTAATGTGGGAATTTCCTGACTAGGGCGGAGCTTTTCTTTTTATGACATGCACCCATCCCACAGACAAGGAAATGAGAAACAAAGTAACTGATTAATTTCCCCATTGAAAGAAGAGCTTTTTTGCTAGTCTAGAGCTAAATAGATTTTCATTAAGGAAGGGTTCTTACTCACGAGCGGGTAAAGCTTTGCTCCCCTGTGTTCCACATTGTAGCGTTCAGCCGCAGGGGAGCGCAGGAATAGACGCAAGCAATTCTTTTCAATGGGGCTGTACTGACACAAGTGCATATAGGCGCCGAACACAGGTTCAGACGCAACATGCTGCATTTTTCCTGCGTTTGGCGCCTACATGCGTGAGTACAGCCCCATTGAAAAGAATTGCTTGCGTCTTTTCCTCCGCTCCCCTGCGGCTAAACGCTACAAAAGAGAACCGCTCCTGTGCCCTGAAGGAAAGGTGTTTTTAATTGGGGGTGCCAAAAGTTAGGCACACCCAAGTAATTATATTTACTTGCCTGAAACCCCCGGGCCAGTGCTCCCTGACCGACGGGACACATACCTCTGTCTCGTTTTGAGCGGGACAGTCCTGCTTTGACAGCTCAACCTGCAATCTTAGATTGTTACTGAAATGCAGTGTTGGACTGGGACACCAGGGGCCCACCCAAAAACCTTAGATAAGGGGCTCAACCACAAACCATAGATCAGGGGCTCTCAGCACTATTATCCTTCCTCTCCTCACTCAACCTCTATTCTCTGAGTCTTTTTTCTTTACATGCTATAATCTATTGTTCCATCTATTTAGCCTTTTTAGGGAATGGCCATGAAACAGGCTAAATGTTTAACAGCATGAGGGCCCACTGGGAGTTTTCCTGGTATCCCGGTGAGCCAGTCCCGACTTTCTGTTTCCTCACCTGCACTGAACAGCCAGAAAAAGATACAAAGTTTCTAAAACTTAATTGGCTTTTGGCAGAGAGCACAGAATACAGGGCAGGCGTGCTTAGATACATGTGTAACAATTTTAGATAAGCAAAGGAACAATTGGAGCAATTTAAGATAAGCCTGTCTCTTGGGAAAACCATGACTTGCAGCTTAAACAGCAATTCACCTTCATTAGCAAAACTGTAATAACTGGAAAAAAACAGAAATGTGTTTTTTGTGGTGAGCTTTCATAACTGGTTAAATTTTGTAAAATGAACATGGTAATTATGGGGTGGCCACAAAAACGGGCATGGTCAAACAATTTTCATGGCGTCTCTTTTTATCTCTCTTTCTATTTCCAAAATATTGGGAGGTAGGGGGACACCATGAAAAAATCTGGTGGGAACCGGCTCTTTTGTGCCCCACCGGCCCAGACCTGCTCCCTGGACTCCTTCTCCTCACTTAACCCTGTCATGTTCCTAATGTGGCGAATAAAGGTACACGGCACATGCATGAGGGGGGAGGTTCTAGGGGAGAGAAGGGAGACTTCACGGCTGGGGGCCCCCAGTCTGACTGCTATCAGGAGAAAACTGCAACAGCCTGGGGGTTATTCCAGCGAGCATAGGGTTGCCACTTCACCCCTTTAAAACTGAAAATATGGAATACACAGCCTCCATGGCTAATTTCCAATTTATTTAGATGTATGATACACAGCTGCACATAAATCCGTTCAGTCTGCAGCATGCATCTAAATGAATTGCAAATTAGCCATGGAGGCTGTGTATTCCATATATGTTACATTTTTGAAAGTGGTGAGCACCATTGAGCGACTGGCTTTCTTCATCTTCTTTCTTCAAATTTCCCTGGGCAGACCCATTATTATTATCATGTTTTTATATAATACCAACATATTTTTTTTTTTTTTTAAAAGCTCAGCTTTTCTCTCTATCGTGCATGTGCAGCCATGGGTAGAAAGAAGAGGATCGCTTTGTGGTGCTCACTGGAATAACCCCAGGCTGGTGCAGTTTTCTGCTGATAGAAGCACCGGCCCAGGGTGTCAGGTAAGTAAAAGTAATATCACTTGGGGGTGCCTAACTAACTCCCAAGTAGAAAATGCATTTCCTTCTCTTTTAATAAATCTGCAACTGTATTCATTGATTTTTTTTTTTTAGAATGATTTTTATAAGGGTAGGGACAGACAGGGAGATTCGGGGAGATTCTGTCGCCTGGCGTTTTTAGCAGGCGACAATCTCCCCGAATTTCCTTCTCCCTGTCTGCCGCTAGTATAAGTGATAAAGCGCCAGCGCCTGTGCACACGCTGCGCAGCGATTTCCGGAATTGCCCGAAGTTTCCTCACGAAGTATCTTCGGGCGATTCCGGAAATCGCCGCGCAGCGTGTACACAGGCGCTTTGTCACTTATACTAGCGGCAGACAGGGAGAAGGAAATTCGGGGAGATTGTCGCCTGCTAAAAACGCCAGGCGACAGAATCTCCCCGAATCTCCCTGTCTGTCCCTACCCTTAATACTATAACAGCTATGTGGCAATCCTACCGAGGAAGTCAAGCTGCTTATATTTGAACCTCTGGTCTAAAGATAACTACAATCTCAGCCCAGGATACACAACCGTGTTTTACAATCTTGTTGGACTGCACCCATGGGATACATGCTATCAAAAGCATGGGGTGCAACAGCTAGCTGTTAAAGGAGAAGGAAAGGCTCTATTTACTTTGGGGTGCCAAAAGTTAGGCATCTCTGAATAATTGTATCTACTTACCTGACACCCTGGGTTGGTGCTCCTATCAGAAGAAAATTTAACTGATCCGGGGGTTCTTCCAGCGAGCACCATGGAGTGATGGGTGCTCATGTGTAGTGATTCACCACCGGTGAATAAATTCCTGAAACACCTGGAAAAATTCGCCTGGGGAAAAATTTGGCGAAGTAAAACGCCCCCAGATTCACTGATCACTACTTATGCACAGTAACTCAGAAAACTGAGCTTTAGGCTTTATCCGCACAAGCAAATTCGGGGAGATTAGTCGCCCCAGCGACAAATCACCTCTTTTTTAGGGCGACAATCTTACCGAACTGCCTTCTCCCTGCCCTCCGATGTTTTGCATGAAAATCGCCTGAGGCAATTCACCTTGTGAGACAACTTCAGAAAATGATGCACCACGTGTTTAATGCCACCGGCAATATTCGTTAGAGCCAACGGAGGGCAGGGAGAAGGCAGTTCGGGGAGATTGTCGCCCTGAAGAAGAGGCAATTTGTCGCTGGGGCGACGGTTCTCCCTGAATCTGCTCAGGTGGATGAAGCCTTAATGAAGAAGGCATCTATATTCGATCTACTGCACATGCATCTTCCCAGGAAAATTTGAAGAAAGAAGAAGAAGGAAGACAATCAATTTGTTTGGCCCACTGGAAGAACCCCCGGACCAGGGGTGCAGGACCAGACTGGCAATGTATAGGTACTGGCAAATGCCAGAGGGGCTGCTATAAGATGCCATAGAAAGTCAGTATTTAGTGGGCTGTTTGGACCTCTGTGTACCTGAAATGCCAGGGCCTATTTTGATTCTCAGTCCAGACCTGCTGGGGTGTCAGGTAAGTAGATACAATCACTACATTCACAAGTAAATATAACCTTTCCATCACCTTTAAAATGGGATACCAATTTATCCAGAAAACAGGCTCTTCATAGGACAGATGTAGGGAGTGTTTTAAATACAGGTTACGAAAAAGATATGTCAGCACTGGTTAATAGTGATGGGCAAATTTATTCGCCAGAGGCGAATTCGCTGTGAATTCCCGCGATTCGCGGCTAGCAAATAAATTCGCAAAACGCCAGCGAAAATTCGCCAAAAAAAAATTTGCCGAAAACTACGCGACGCACGTCAAAAATCAGCTTGCCGGCGATATCTTTCAATGCCACAATCCTCACAGGAATAAGTGCTAGATGGAATCCGCTGGTCGCAGCTGCACACTGGCTCCCGTAATGGCTTTCGGTTGCTGTCACTTTTGGTCAATTTAACAGAATACAAAGAAATTGCAGTCGTCAAATAGACTATGAAAATGAATGTCAGAAACAAAAAAATCATCTTAAAGAAAAGGGGTATAAGGAAGAATGAATAAATTCAGCAAAGTAAAGATGTGATATCAGAGATCGAAAAGACCTCCTATCAAATAAAAAAACAACAAGAAAATAAACAATTGAAATATATCCGTTTTATTAATACTTTTAATAGTTCAAATAAAAAGCTTGAGAACATAATAAAGAAACCTTGGCACATATTAAAAAAGGATAAGGATCTAACAGAATACCTAACACAATATCCATGCATGATATACAAAAAACCGACCACAATTAAACAAATGCTGGCACCAAACTGTCTGCCAATCCAATTCCAAAGGAGGAAAAATGTTTTTAAATACAGAAAATGGTTTCTTCACCTGCAGGAATTGCAAAGCCTGTAAACTATGTATCAAGAACGAAAGAAAAGTAATGAATTTTACATCAAGTATAATAAAAGAAAAATTTACAATTACAGATACAATAACTTGTAATAGTAAAAATTTTATTTATTTGTTAGAATGTCCATACAGGTTAAAATATAGGCAGAACAAGCAGGAATTTGAAAACAAGAATCGGAGAACATCTAAATAACATTCGGAAGGGTTTACTGACACACAGGGGCAAATTTACAATTATTCCCAGAAAATAGCTCGACCAAATTCAAAATTCGATAAGCATTCGACCATCAAATGCTTATCAAATAATTTTAGGCTATCATTTCGCTCGATATTTGATTTCTCGATGAATTCGTACGATCGGATACTGATCGTTCAATTTCACGAAAAAATTTGTACGATTCGAACGATGGAATGCTTCGATCGTTCGAATGGTATTCGAGCAGGACTAAGTCTCTGAAGCCTATGGGAAGCTTCACATAGGCTTCTATTGCAATTTGGTAGATTCAATCTGGCGAAGTAGGCAGTCGAATAACTTTTTTATAAATTTTTATTCCTTCGATCATCGAATGATCGAATGATCGAATATCCTCATATCATTCGATCTATTCGATATTCGATGATCAAAGAGGCCAAAATTCACTTTACGATTTCACAAAAGATTCTTACGATCGTTATTCGATCGAATTCGATCGAACTTCGATCTATTCACGTGAATTTCGTAAATCGGCCCCACAGTGTTTCATCATATTTTAAATCACATCATAACTGTGACCCTTCACTATTAACCTTTATAGGAATCGTCCAAAAGAGAATTCATTGGCACGAAGGCAATATGTTACAGTTGATATCCAGAGAAGAAACCGGCTGTATCCATGAATTAAAAACCCTAGCCCCAAATGGCCTTAATATAGAAATCAATTTAAAATGTTTTTTAAATGATTAACAAAATTAATTTGTAATTAATTATATTGTATGTATTTATCATAGTTTTAATTCATTATTTATGTATCAAATCATGATTTAATGTTTTTAAATTAGATGAACTAATTCAATTAATTAAGGAAATAAGATTACTGGAAACAGAGACTAGATAAAGACTGCCGACTTGTATTATGTGAAAAAGCCCAGATACCAGATACGAAACGCTTTGGGCAATTACCTTCTTCTTTTTTATACATAATAAAATTGATTATTTATGCCAAACCGACTTCAAGGAAGTGTAATAAAATACGGGGCAAATTTACTATTATTCCCAGAAAATAGCTCGACCAAATTCGAAATTCGATAAGCATTCGACCATCGAATGTTTATCGAATAGTTTTAGGCTATCATTTCGCTCAATATTCGATTTCTCGATGAATTCGTATGATCGGATACTGATCGTTTGATTTCACGAAAACATAATAAAATTTCATTTGAGCTTCCGAAAAATTAGTGCGATCATTATTCGATCGAATTCGATCGAACTTCGATCTATTCACGTGAATTTCGTAAATCGGCCCCTAAGTGTGTTTTAAGGCACTTTGTTAAGAAGGAGAATCAAATAGGAAAGTCCGGCACCTATAACGGAGATCAGTGATCAGTGACAGCACCGGAACAGAAGCCATTACGGGAGCCAGTGTGCAGAGGTGAAATGGCTGCGACCGGCGAATTCCATCTAGCACTTATTCCTGTGAGGATTGCGGCATTGAAATATTTCGTTGGCAGGGTGAGAGGGCTCTGCACGCAGAGGGACCAGCATGGAATTATTTATCATTTACGACCCAGATACAGTCTGGTAAGTAGAATTGCATGTGGATCTCTGAACAACGCTGTATGATGCTGCACTATATGCGTCTTTTTCCTATAGGCATTTCTCTGTGAGATGAGACAATCAAGATAAGAGTTTGTAACTCTACTGATACGCACCATATATCTAAATACCTTGTGAGTACCTCGATTCTATCATATTGAAATTATCCAAAGACTATATTACACCAGTAGGCTTTCCTTTCATAGGTATTGGCAAGAACGGCAATCTGATCAGTAGTGCACAGACTATTGGACTTAAATTATATCAACTGTAATACCAAGCCAGTGGTTTACTTTATTACCTGCTTGAGGTGTCGAAAACAATATGTGGGGTGTACTATCAGGAATCTAAAAAATAGAACTAGAGAGAATTTAAACACTATTAACTCTGGTAATGAGAACACCCCGGTTTTCACAACACTTCATGGAGTGTAATTGTGGGGATTTAAAATGCAGGGCATAGAGAAAGTTACTTTGGGACCTAGATTCGGAGATCTGCAGGCCAAATTACTCAGAGCAGAGGTTAAGTGGATTTACAAGCTACACACCAGACAGCCGAAGGGGTTAAATTTAAGGTTTGATATAAGTTTCTACTTTTAAGTACTATACGCCAACCACATTGGAATCGCTACACAGTTTTATATGTTTACAAAGTAACGATTGTACGTTACAAGATTATACTAAGATACAGTGTATTATGGAATAAAAATATAAACAACTGAAACTAATCATGTAAACCTACAGAGCACAAATTATTTATTTAAATAATTGACTATATTTAGTATATACATGAATTTATATGGTGTGAAATGGGTATTTATACATATAAAAAATTGGAGGAGATTTGATTAACTGGATTGTTTTTAATTAATCATGGTGGAAATTATATTTTTAATAATTGTGAATACTTGATTTGTTGAATTAAGTGTATTTAAAGGAAATGCATGCTTCTGGGAACTGAGGTCTCTGAGGAAGTGCGTAGACACAAAACACATTAGATCTCAGACGCTGGATACTGTTAAACGGATGTTGTTTTAAACATTTACTTTTTAACCATAAATCCTTGAGTGTGTGTGTCCTGTCCCCATCACTATGAGAAGTGAATCAACAGGCAGTTTACTCGCCTTCTAATCACGACACTGTATAAGTTCTGGAACTTGTTTAGTGATGATGGTCAAAAGAAGGTAGAATACAAACAATACAGTGGTATCAGAATACATTCTGGATACATACGATACAGACAAAATACAATAAAACATATATAAACATCTGATATGCGTTATACAGTCCTTATGAGGAAAACACTGTGTAATAAACTACAACCAGGATATGTTACTGTAAAATACCCATAGTATAATGAACAGGCATTTAAGTAAAATGCAAACATAACTGCTTGGATAGGCCTGCTTGGAAACAAAGATGGGTGAGGATTTCACAGACTAGTGAATTGTGGCTGTTACCACAGAGATGACTGGTTCCTTTCTGCACCAGGAAGTGATGTAATCAAAAGTGACAGAGAGAATTTCGGAATGGGAAGTAAACAGATGTCAGGCCGCAATGCTAGAAACGACCAGCAGGTGGGGTACCCTAGATGTTCAATACGCACATGTAACAAATCATTGCATATAGAGATATTGACAGCACTGAAGGAATCATTATACATGTTCATGGAAGACAGCCCAAACTACTGCTGTGGCAGCACAGTGTGATTCATAAAGGACACCGAAGTGCGCTGCTACAAAAACATGGTGTGGTGTTACATGTCTCCTTAGTGAAGGACTCATGGCGGCTGCACCCGGGTGACTGCTGTAGAGGGGTAAGACTCAATTTTTACTATATAATTAAAAGAGTGGAAGTGTTTGAGGGGAGCCCATGCAGACGTGACCGTTTACGGAACTCCAGTGCAGGGCCCAGGGCATTTTGCACCCGTGCCACGAGTCTTGAAGGGTGAGCAACGCCAGGGATTTTTTTGATCTTGTGATTTCAAGTTCCCCGTCTTCCGAGTCAAACCCCCCTCCCTGTGTGCATTTATAAGCCAGTTGAAACTGAAGTATAATGCTGGATTGGAATGCCTGTTGAATTGATATTAACACATCCCCACTGCCTGGCCAGAATACTGCAGGGTCACATATATTCATGAGCGACAAACGTTTTTATTTGATGGCTGTTACTAGATAACTGTTCAGATTATTCTAAAATGTGTGTGAACTCACACAGCAATTATAGTTAAAATCAAAAAATTATTTCAATACATTAAGAGGCAGATTTATCAAGGGTCGAATTGAAAATTATTGAGTTTTTTTCGCGAAGTTCAAATAAGGAATAGTCTAAATTCGATTTGAGTTTTTGAAAAAAAAGTTAAATTTTTTTAATTTATTATGTACTGGCCCTTTAAGAATTCAAATTCTACTATTCGACACTTGCCGTTTTAGCTTATGGGGTACATCCTGGGATCAATTTGGAGTTGTTTGATGGACCACAGACATTCAAGTTTTTGAAAAACTTGAATCTCTACTACATGTGGAAGAAAGTACCCCTCTCCTCACGATCTGAGGCGCAAAGACGTAAACAAGTGCCCTCAAATATGGGGCCATTTATGGTTGTACCAGAATAATATTATCTGTTGAGAAAAAAAAAATGGACCCAGATGGACTGATGAAGTGGCAGATATGGAGGTAGCTGAAAAAATGTTGGTTGGGGATCTGGAAGGTTTCTTTAATTTCCTGGAAGGGTATAAACATCCAGTCAGTGGCTACAACCTTTCATAATAGGTATTCCAGGGTAGAAATACTGTAGGGTTGGCCCTAGGGATTAAGCGTGCATATTTGGAGATATTTGTCCCATAATTTAATACTTTGGGAGGTAGTTAGGAGTATTGCCCCAATATCCCTCCCAGCTGTGGGGGAGAATGCATATTAGCAGTCAAATGGAGTCACATATGGAAATTTTCAGTGCCTTGCCAAGGCATGTGCAGGGTTCTATGGATGTCTCAGATCCATCAGTCTAGCTGCCCAGTAATATCTAAAGATATTAAGTTCGATCACGATTTCTTGTTTTATACTGGTTTTTTTTAGAAGACGGATTTCTTTAACAGGCTGAAGTTAGCGATGAACAAATTTTTTCACCATCTGCAAATTTGTTTTAGCGAAACTGCAGCAAAAAATTGCTGTGGCAAAAAATGGCACCTAAACAAAAATTCACTCCCCAATATTTCCCAAGTTATATATCCATGGCTGAACTTGATCCCTATGAAACATTTTTCATGCAATTGCTCAAAATGAAAATAAAAATTTGCAGTTGCAATTACTCATAGAAAGTCAAGTTTTTTTCTATAAATATGCCCCTAAGTATGCATGTAGTGAATTAGTCTTACACTGAAACAATTCATCTTGTATTTTGATTCCACTGTTATGATCCATTATAATAGTGCTCTGTCTAAATACAGCTGATGTAAAGCTTGTGCCAATGTATGAACCCACCAGTGGGAAAACACAACACCCATAAACTGATCAGATAGCGTATAGCAACATGCATTTTAGTAACTGTAATTTAAAACACCAATACCAACCTATTTGTTCACTGGCTTATTATTATTATTATTATTATTATTATTATTATTATTATTATTATTATGTGGTAAATCCACATTATCCATGTGTAGACCCACCAATTACCCAGCCTGTACCCATGTATTTGAATTTTTTAAGTATATTCCACTTTGGAAATGCTATATATATATATATATATATATATATATATATATATATATATATATATATATATATATATATATGGTTTGCATATATAATATATATGTTCTACCACTAATCCTCGTTGTGAAGAGCTATGGTGCTACTACAAATCTTCAATGTGAAGTGTTTTTTTCCCCTTATGGCACCTGCACCGCAATGTGCATCCAGTATATTTGGACTTACTATCATTTGACCGATAGGTTCACCCCAATGGATGGTTGACCCATTTGCTCTCTGCCATAGTCTGAAGTACACTTTGGTGTCTTGTCCACCTCTACTGTGCGCCATGTGTATATATGTCCATACACACTAAAGAGATGGACAGGTGTCAAACGACCGGCCCATTATTAGTTTTTGGTCCCACGATGGTGGGCACGCACTTGGGAGTGATACTTGATGACAATCACAACACACGGGAGCCCATTGTTAGAACCAGTGTTTCCTTTTTACTTCACCCAGGGGTTTTTATCTTTACTCCATTACATCACCATGTGGGTGGTTTTCACCACTATGTTGTCACTATGTGGGTGGGCTATCCATTAAGCTAGCCTCTTTTTGTGTATTTATTGGGATTTTGCACAATGCATGGTGTTTCCTTGATAAAGGTTCCTGTGTGGGACCGAAACGTTGGATCAATAAACCTGCTTTTTTTGTTTTGACAAATTGTGTCACTACTTGTTTAAATCCTGTGAGTGCCATCATCTACACATTATATATATATATATATATATATATATATATATATATATATATATATATATATATATATATATAAATAAAAGAGGCTGGCAAGCTTAAATACTTTATGATCCTATAGCATGACAAAATATCTTATTATATAAATCAAGTAAAGCCAGTAAATCAAGAAACAAAAATATATTAAAATGTGTGCAATATGGTGCCTTAAGTGGAAACATGTAGAGAGAAAGATTTTTTTAACTTGTTTCTAACTAAAAAACTGTTCTTAATTTTATTAAAGGATTTTACTTTATTAATACTTTATAGTGTTACATCTTTTGTGAACTACAAATTCTGTTTAAAGATATTTTTTTACATATTTCGGATATTATGATGGATGTGTTGAATAATTTTTAGCTTCCCCTTTTGGGTGTTTAAATTATCTTTTAGTAGTATAATATAGCATTTAGGAACAAATACACAGGACAATAATCCAGCTGTAGAGGCGAGAATAGCAAATATCTCCACAGCCACCATGTATTTTCCTTTGGTGCTCAGATATGTTGGAATGAAGGAGACCCACACACTAAAGAACATAAGCATGCTAAAAGTAATATACTGAGCCTCATTATATCTGTCTGGTAATTTTCGTGCCAGAAAGGCAACAATAAAACTAGTAAGAGCTAACACAGCAACATAAGCAACTGCCACATAGAAAGCAGCAATAGAACCCTCATTACACCAGAGAGTCATTGTATTTTGTGTTGTTTTGGTATCAAGTCCCACAAATGGTGTAGCCCATATCAGCCAAGTGCTACAAATGACAAGTTTGCCTAATGAACAAAGTAGTACAAGACAAATAGAAATCCTGGATCCCAAAAATTTCCTTAACCTGGTCCCAGGTTTTGTGGCATGAAATGCAATAACAACAGTCAATGTTTTACCAAGTAGAGAAGAAATGGCAACAGTATATAAGAACAAAAATGATGTTTGTCTCAGGATGCAGGTTATGGGCACAGGACGGCCAATAAACAAGAAAGAGCAGCAGAAGGACAAGAAGAGAGAAACAAGAAGGATGTAGCTGAGGTTCCGATTATTGCCTTTAACAATTAGGCTACTCCTGTTCTTAATAAAAATCCACAGAATTGCAACTGTACATACAGAGAAGAGGAGGGCAGATGTTGCTAATACTATTCCCAAGCAGTTTCCATAGGAGAGGAAGTCCACAGCTTTTCTGAGACAAATATCTCTATTTGGATTGGACCAGTGATCTTCTGGGCACTGAAGACAATGTTCTGCATCTTTGAATAAAGAGTGTACAGTAATATCATAACACTGCTTATTATGATGGGTTATTTACTAAAACTTAAATATATCTAAATTATCAATAATTTTTTGTGAAAAATGTGTAAGGAAAAAGCTGAAACAAAATTAAACATCAATTTGTATCATAAGATTGACGCTCTAAAAACTCGACTTTTATCGGGCAACATTTTTATCAGATTATCCAGCGCAGATCAGTATGTCAAGAAAAAACTTCAGGGGCATCTGCCGTTAACGTCTACACGACCTTGATAGGTTTGAAATTAAGCACTTTTGGATAAATTTTTTTAGCAACTTTGAATTATAATAAAGTTCGACTTTTTTTCCCTCTACAATTTTTAGTTTTCCTCCTTAAAAAACTCAACCAGATACATTTAAGGTTTAATAAATTGGCCCCTTTATCTGGGATGTAAATCTGAACACAAGGTCAGGAACACCTAGCATGGTTCTAGAGCAAGTTAGTTTATTCTAAGCAATATCTTGCATAATTGTATGGAATAATGATTTTTAACTCATAGAGATTGCTCTGTTTCACTATTTAGGTGAAAATGAAAATATAAACCTACTGTACCCTGCAGGCTTTTCATTTCTTTCCCATGAAGAGCTAAATAAAATTAAATGGTGTCAAGGGTGATCTGTAATTGATTTTAACTGTTAACTGAACTACTCATTTCAGGGTGATTAAGACTAGTGTACCTTCAGGGATCTTCATTTCTGGGTTTACTAATATCTTGACTGTATTGCAAAGGAAAGACTACCAAAGTTGCAATATTTTGTTTCAACTGTTCTTAGATTGTCTTAGGTTCCCTCTAAACTATACAAAGCTCATGAATTCCTGCATTCTTAAAGATATATTGTTTCAATATACTAAATGGAATTTTGGGAATGCTGGATCTTATCAAAGTGATTGGACTTGATTGTGTTAGTAAGCTTTAATTCTATGATCCTATTAAATGATTGCATCATAAGAACATTATAAGGCCAATTTATTAAGCCATGACTTTTTTGGATCAGTCTTTTTGATAACAAAAATCTGAAGAAGTTGCTGAAAACAATTGCAACTTTTCCGGATATACTACAAGACAAAACTGTGACAATTCCAAATACTAAAATACTCCAGCTAAAATCCGACTTTTTCAGATCTGGCTTTTTCATGACAAAAATGTGAAGGGATTTAATATGAGACAAAACTGAGACAATTACAAATACAAATTTAAAGATCAATTTTAAAGATCAAGGACACAGGGTATGCCTCTAATAATGGATATCTCGGTTAAAAATCCAAATGTATTCAATCTTTTTTTTAAAAGCATGGCATACAAAAATGGATATATGGCAGGGGAGTGCACATCTCAACGCATTTTGTGACTGTGCTAGTCACTTCATCAGAAGCCTGGAACCTGGAGAAAACATGTAGAAATCAATGGCAGGTGTTCCTTACACCAACTGGAAAATCTTTCTTTAATTTGTGGTTTTAGAGGTTGTTTTTTGATGCTGGCTTTTGTGCAACAATATGAAAAAGTCTCAACTTTGTTGTGAATTTTCCCATTCATGCCTTTTCAGTTCACATTTTTTAATACATTTCATGACATTCGTGGTTTTACAAAAAGTTAATTTTGTTGTGGTTTCAAAAACCTTTAAAACCACTATATCTTTTATAGTAATCATATAAGGAATTTGAGGTCAACAATAAAAATGTATTAAGGGATGTTCAGTATCACTAAGTAAAGCCTTACCTGGAAAGCTGGCTATCTCACCCTCTGAACATCGAATGCAGTCATAGCAGCAAAGTAATTTTCTCTTCTCAAGTGATTTTCGAAAGCCAGTAGGACAAATCTTATTACACAGAGAAACTGGGGTCTACATAAGCATAATTAAATATAAATTAAAGTGTAGTTGGACCTCAAGAAAATAATACAAATAGTCAGAGAACAATTGTCTTCCGAAAGTTTTAACTAAAGATGAGCATGGGTTTAATATCATGTTGTGCAAGATACTTTACTAAAGTTTGGTTTGCCTCAACATATACATCTGTTTTGGAATAAAAAGTAATTTTTTTATAATGGTAAATATATTCATATTAAAGATAAGCTAAATTATCTTCCCTATTTAAATAAATGACCTCTCTAATTCTCTGTGTTCCTCAGACTCTTATATTTGAGGTTGATTCATCTTTTCTGTAGCCCTGGCCATAATGGATTAAACCCACCATTTTTAGATGTACAATACGTTCATGCATACATCCAATGAGTTAGATGTTTTACAAACAGGAATCAGCAACAAGGCATAGACACACTCATACTATGAATGTTCGTCATTCTGTGTAATGGAAAAGGATTTTTCTTACAAACTTCTATTTTGAAGAACCTGAATAAAGAATAAAAAATTATATTATCTTCATTAAAATAAACGTTGTGTGTGTTTTGTTTTTTTGTGGTCACCGATGAATTTTAACTTTCTTTTATATAAATAGGTATATAAATAAATAATAAATATATTAATATAAAGAGTGTGAATTGCAAATTTTACCATTGTAAAATATGGATTCCATACAATAGCACTTTCATTGATAAAAATCTTCGGAGAGGCAGATGACACAAAACTGCCAACAGGAATTTTTCTAATCTGATTTTTTGATTCAATAATTAAATTGAGAATATCAAATTTCCCAGCAACAGATCCTTGCTCATTAAAGGATATTTCATCATACAAGGTTTTCAGGTGAACATTTTTCAGGTAACGGTTCAGCTACAGAAAATGAAAATTATTGTGAGCTTTAGAGAATCCAGCATTTTAATATACATCTAAAGCAGTAGTTTAAGACATTTCCAGTTCACACAACCTTTTATTATATTGGTGATTCTAGCTAAAAATATCTAGGACAAGAAATCATTGTTCAGTCTACATCTCATCCTGCTCTCATTCTACTAAGATAATCAAATGTTAAAAATAATTTTAAATATAAGTAAAAATAAGTAAAAACTCCCCACAAATCTTACTCTCAGGTTGGGCTTCCAGGGTTATCCTCAAGCTCAAATATGCATTCACCTGCAATCTTTCCCTAAGCTGCACCTGGGTTGTGTTTATTTTTCATTTATATTAGAGTAAATAAAACCATGCCTGAAATCTTGCTATCATTTTTTTTACTACCCCATCTAATACATTGCCCAGTCCTAGAGGGGACAGATCCACCTTTAATCTGAAACAATTGTTTTAGTTTAATCTAAAATTAAAATGAGTTCATGTTGCTGGAACATTTAAAACACAATTATTTTGTAAAATTTTTACAAATTTTTTTGTCTTTAAAAAAAAAATGATTTGAAAAAAAGAGATGTCAAATTTCTTTATAAATAAGAAAATTAGAAAAAAATCATGAATTTAAAATTTGCCAGCTAAATTTATAGGCCTGTTATGGAAGTATAGTTAAAGTCATCTGCATTTTAATGTCAGTATAAAAACTGCATTGTGTTTTTTTTATTAAATACACTTTTAAAAAACACAAACTGAAATGAGCAGTAAAATACTTTTACAGTTTCCCAGAGTTGTAATAAAAATGATTTAAGGCACGTAGGAAGAATTTTGCTCATTGCCATTACTTTTTATATTTATAATTTTTTATTGTAGGGATGCACTGAATCCACTTTTTTAGAATTTGGCTGAATTCCAAATCATTTGTGAAAGATAAGGCTGAATCCTGAACCAAATCCAAACCTTAATTTGAATTTAGGGAAAAGGGGAGGTGGGGGAGAGAATTGTGCATGTAGCGCATGGTAAAGAACAGTATTTATCTTGCACTCAATATATTCACCTTGTATTTTGATTCTGCTGCTAAATGCTTAGATCCATTATCAAAAAGCACTCTGTCTAAATGCATCTTATGTAAAGCTTGTGCCAGTATATGAACCGTGTTGTAGATAACAGACGTTATATAATTAGTATTTATCCAGCTGCGAAACAATAAGCAGTGGGATTTGCTATCATTGGAAGAAAGAGTAAAACAGTTAAGAAACATCTTAAAATTCTCTACAAAGTTTTTGTCTGGCATCCTTTCCCAGTCTCTGTGAGACAAATAGCTTTTAAATCCAGGGATCTCTCCTTTGTTAATCGATATAAACAATGAACCATTCAGTGCTATAAAGGATTGCATATAAACATAATCGTTAATAGCATTAAATGCAACTGAAGCCACAAAGACTTTACCAGTTATCCGTGATTCATCTGCACGCCAAAACTTTGTGAGATTTATTATCTGAAGCAAGGTGCAGTATAATATAATGATAGTAGCAGTAGACTGTTGAATTAATTTAACTATATTTATCACATTAACATTTGCAGAAACTGGTATCACAATATGAAATTCAACACAGATTCCCCGATTCTTCAGCTCTTTAATCAGTTCCAAACTTGCTTTATGGTTGCTGATATCATCTGATGATATGATCCCAACCCACCTCCATTTAAAGTGGATCAGCAGTTGTACAATAACTTCAAACTGTAAATATTCATTAGGGACAGTTCGATAAACAGATGGGAACAAGGTACGGTCATTAAACACAGGATCCATGGCTCCATAACTCAGCTAAAAAAACAATAATAATATATAATCTACAACAATATTTAAATTAGAGTAAAAGAGAGGCACTGTAAGGTGAACTAACAAATACTACCATTACTATTGGAAATAATCATTAACAGTTATTAGAAAGAATAGCTTTTGACATTTACAATGATTTGCCACTAGGGATGGGCAACTTTTGCACATTTCGCTTCACCAAAAATTCTACTTCTGCAAAATTTGCCAGAATGCATTAAAGTCTGTTATGCGCAGCATTTTTATTTTACGAGCAACAATTTTTTTTGCCATTGAAGTCTATGGGTGTCATTTCCGCTGTGAAATTTAGTGAAAAAAATTTGCTCATCCCTATTTGACACATGGGGGCAGATTTACTAAGGGTCGAAAAAAAGGTAATATAAAATTGAAATTAAACCATCTAATTTTTTTTGGGGGGGGAGGGCATTTTTGATCGAATAAGGTTGTGAATAGTCAAAGTCAAAAGATTTTTAAAGGGCCAGTACTTCAAAATTTTAAAATACTAATTCTCTAATTTTGTCAATTCAAATTGAATTTTTGGGCTATTCGATAGTTGAAGTAGCCCAAAATTACATCGAAATTCGAATTTTTAAAATTCTAATTTAATTTGAATTTTCACTTTGACCCTTAGTAAATGTGCCCCATGGAGTATTTCTTAGACATTCAGTCATTAAAATGGAGGAAACATCCATATAAAGTTTAGCATTATAAATGGTAACTGAAGATGCTTTATAATGGTCTTTTTGGGGGGGGTTTGCCAAAACTTATATTATAGGATACGAGTTATTAATATGTTAACATACACAGGTCTTGAATACCATTTACTAAATTAGAGGGTATTGAGAATTTATCTCCATGGCAGTTTCTTTACTTTATCTGCGCTGCATCTCAGCTCTAGACACTCTTGATCGAGCTCCTAATGCTTGGGGCCCCATACCAAAAACCCTCCAAGGGCTACACCATGCCTTAGGCTTACATCTTTGATAAATTCCTGCACTACCTCCTGGAGTGAAAGTAAAAAAAAAAAGGAGGATGAGCACATGGCAGATCAGCTTTTTACAGAAATCACTCAATAGTGACACCTTCTGGCCAAATCTGGAACTGTCAGGGCACGCTGTACAGGGGAAAAGTACTCACTCCCCCTACCATATCCAATTTAGGTCCAATATTTAGCTTGCCACAGCAGGTGATTTCCGACCATGTGCGATTTTCAGACCATAGGCAAACAACATTTTGGAAACATAAAGTGCGACAAAAAGATTTGCCGTGCAGAGCACAGTGAATTATTTTTGACTGCCCCCATTTCTGTGGTCCCTTAATTACCATGTCAATTTTACAAAATGTGTCAGGTTATGAAAGTTTGAACACATTTCTATGGTTTTTATGTGTTATTACAGGTTTGCTAATGAAGGTGAATTGCCCTTTAAGATGTGAGTCCTGTTTATCGTAATTGTTACAATTACTCATTTAAAAATTCTAAAAATTGCTACAAAGGTATCTTAGTGTACCTGGTGGCTGTTCTGGGCTCTCTGCCAAAAGCCAATTGCGTTAGAAACTTTGTATCTTTTTCTGGCTGTTCAGTGCAGGAGATCAAATAGAAAGTCGAGTCATTTCAGTAGAAATGCAGGACTGCAGATTGATCTGTCAAAAACTGGACTGTCTTGCTCAAAACGGGACAGTTGGGAGGTAACTTAACCCTATGGATCCCGACAATTGTAGTAGAGTGAAGCAACCTGCTTGTGACAGAAGTAACAATTAACATTCCTATGTTGCATCTAGATAGATAGAATGTAATAAACATAGCTTGGGTATCCTTTGCAGATAGAGATTCATTAATAGCTAAGGAATTTACTAAATAAGGACTTCCTATATATCCTATTGAGTTATTGAATGGACAGATTAGAATAGTTTGCCTGCTAGGGATAATAAGAGACTGAGAAAACATTCACAGATAAAACTGAATTTCAGTTTTCAGTTTGCCCTTCTTTGGACTTACAGATTAAAGATGTGCGGGTGGAAAAATGTCAACCCAACCTGGCAAGCCTTCAGTATTGATAGACCAACACCAACCCACCCACCTCTGATACTAAAGGAGGTGGAGTGGACAAATGTAAGTCCATAAACACAGACTGCCAGAAAAGGAAGTGGGTCATAGTAAGATCTCAAGCAGGGTGAGCAGATGGCAGATAGGTTTGGCCTGAACCCACCTGCGACCTACAAATGGTCTGCAGATTCTGGCACAAATCCACATGAGTCGCACTAAAAACTAAATTAAATTCTATTGACTAGGAATGAGCTCTATAATTCATGAATTCATGTATTTTTAAACAACAGTAGCCATGATAGCTTGTTAGAGTCAATAAACACATAATAAAAAAGTAATTCACGGTATGTGCAAAGTGATCATCGCTAATCTTAGTCCCTGGGCTAGTGCTTCAGTTCACTGAGAAGTGCCCTAGCATGTGTTTATGTTCTTGCTGTGGCTCTCTGCCATATTGCATAATTCCTCAGAGATCCATCCAGATCGCACACATGCATAGTAGAGTTAAACCTTCTACTTTACAGTACATATGCGATGTCCAAGACACCTGAAGAGGATCACTGGGGCATTGGTTGTGATATTCAAGAGGAAAACCAACCTGCACAATCAAATGTATGCTGTGATGTTCACTGTATTTCAGGAATAATTTTTTTTTAAAAAGTCAATAATTGCAATCAAATAGAGATATGATTTATTTTTAAGTTTAACAAACATTGCATTAAAACTAAAAACTTTATTGCAATAAACTTAAATTGTTCCATTTATTCTTAATTATTGTCCCTATAACAGAGGCCTATTTTGCCAGATTTAAGACTAGAATATTCACTGATAGACAGCAGTACTGGTGTACATGGCTACCATGTGTCATGCTCCACACTAGAAGATACAAGTTGATGAATGCTGGCAATTAGCAATCATTTTAATATTGGTGCCACATTAGCAACTAGGTTGTACAGCTTGGTCCTATGATATCTACAGTAGCTCTGATTAGGAGAAAGGTATATGAATGCTAGGTGATTGTATTGACATGTAATTCTGCACATGTGACCTTCCTCTTTATCTATGGTTTTTGATAAATAACATGTACATGAATGGGTGCTGTGATATATGGAGATAGTTGGTGGTAATTTAATAATAAAATACCTGTGAATATCCATACAGCTGAGTTATTTGAGCAATAACTTTGGTTGTAGAAGACAATGAGTGGCCAATAACCGCTACAGGCTTGTGTGTTTTCTGACATCTGTAATTTGGTATTGCTTCATTTATTTCAGACAGAATCCTGAATATGCGTTCTAGAGCAATAACCTCATTAGAACAGGCATCATACATTACATAGCCCAGACTTATGTTGGGTAAAATCTTGTCATTAGAGTTGATCTCCTCAATAGCATAGATAAATGCCAGTGCATGTCGCATATAATCAATTGATGGCCTGCATGAAGGAAAATATATCAATAAACTATAATGTGTCTTCTATACCAAACCTATTTTACAACTAACTATCACATCTGAAGCATTACTGTAAGCTGATGAAAATAAGATGAGATGAAATTAAAAAGATGAAATAATAATTGCATTCAATCTGTTTGAACCACAAAGACAGATTTCTACAAATATCTACTTACAGTATTAAAGCATAGTTAGATTTAAGAATCAATAAAACATTTTTAATATATCTGTTTTGGTGATATGATTATTTATGAGTGCAGAACTTGGAAATTAGTTTTTATTTTTTGACTTTACAACAATTTAAAGGGGACCTTATTAGACATTTCTTTAGCTTTTAAGACTTTTAGAGGTTTTCTAATCATTGATCACTAGTAATTGTCTATAACACTTTGTTTTGTGGTTATAGAGGTTTTTGTATTTTTTAGGCCATCATTTAGCGTTTTTTACATTTGGGTAATGGGCCTCCCACTAGACAGAAACAAAGTGTTGCACTGAATAATAAAATGAAATAACATCCTGTGAATTCTAGTTATCGTGTACCATAAGTATTTAGATATTTCATTCCCTTGTGATTTTTAATACTTTCAGTTAATTAAGAGTTAAGCTTCACTATAAGAACAATAAGGGGGTTATTTGCTAAAGTTCAGGCTCTCTCGTGCAAAACCCCACTTTTCCAGTTTTTTTTTTAAACTCAAATTTTTGGGGATTTATTAAAGGTCAGTGCTGGAATAAGCCTGGAAATCCAACTAAAAAGAATCCTGGCAAAAATCTGAAAAATTCTGTCAAATCGGGAAAAACCTCCCAAGAAAATGATACGATTCAGGTTTTCATTTGATTTTAGTTTCCCCTGATCTGAATAAATTGTGCTTTTAAATAATAAGTAAGGTCAAATTGTAGATTCTCGTTTGGTCTGATTTTTTTTTATATAAATAATCAGAAAAATATGGATTTTAGTAAAAAAAAACCTCCCCATCTTTTTTGAACTAGCCTTAGGGAGAACCTGGAAATGGGTTTCTATTTTTTTTACTTTACTTCCCCTTTAATGAACTAGAAAGTCTTCCTTTATCTTTATATATGAGTTATTTAGCCAATGACATGAAAGACAAAGCAACTAGGATAAAGGGCAATGCAACCAATCAATAGAAATAAAATAGTGTTTGTAGAATTTTTTTAAACTAATTAAATCTGTACCAACTCTCTTTGTTTCTCACGTAAATCTGTAACAACCCTGTATTACAAAACAGCCACCACACACCTTCTTATAATAGGAAAACAAAATTAAGGGTGTTTAACACTTACTGAAAGCAACCTGGTAAGTATGGTGGTATGCGGTAAAAATAACTGCTGTCTGCAATAAAATAAATCGTGTTCAGCAAGAAAATGTTCATGATTCCACCTATAATGATGTCTCCATCAAGAGAATAACGTGTGTGAGATGCATGAAAATATCTCTTTATCTCACAGAGCTGTGCTTTGAGCATAGATTTTCCTGGAGAAGCAGAAACAACCTCTAGACATAACGGCAGTGTCAGAAGCATAAGAACCAATATGGAGGCAACATTCTTAGTGCGAGAGCACAGCATCCTGTGTTTAATATGCTATAATGAAGGCGGACTCCAGAGAGATTTTTATTCCCAGCCCTTTCAGCAACTAGAGTGAAGCTATTGCCTAAAAGATCTTTATATATATTCAGTGTTTTTATTATTTCTTTATAGCTATTCTATGTTTCAACATGAAAATCTTTTTTGGGGTAATGCTGAATTAGTAGATAACAATTATGATTGAAAAACAAATTGCTCTTCTATTTATGTCAAAGTGAAAAAAGCAACACAAATTCTGAAAACTAAATGGAAAGATACACACACCTTTCACACTATAGGGAAGGTTCAAAATGGTCTGTAAAAAATACTACAAAATAACAGTTACTTAGAAGCACATTACTCCAGTGGTTGGTGTGTAAAAAGTGCATACCCTGAAGGCTTTCCTTCCTATATCATGGTGGCAAGTGTTAGCTAACCTACTTACACCTTACACCTACTTACACCAGGGTGCTTAAGACAAAAGATTGTCTTCAAAGTACTGGCCTTTTAAAATCCTTCGAATTCGACTATTCGCCACATTAAAGCTGCCAAATTGCCATTTTAACCTATGGGGGTTCTCCTTGAGTCAGTCCTGAAAATGTTTCTAAGTCCTGAGAATTCGAAGGAGTTTGGCTGAAATTGTTCGAACGATTTCAATTTGATTGAAAACTGACCTATTCAAATTAATTAGGTACATTTTTGATTGAAAATGACCCCCCAAAAAAATTTGATGGTCACATTTCTAAGTTTTTTCACTTGATAAATCTGCCCCTGAATGTGTTTAGCACATCATGGGTTAAATGATTAGTTCTTGCTTTTTAATATAAAATTCTGAAGTGTCCTGGAGTTTTTGCAAGATAGGTTATACAAGACTCCATCCAGTGAGGAACAGGCTGTTTTGATTGCAAGAGCTGAATGCCATGTTACTGAAAGTAATGAATAAATGCCTATCACATCCATAGGCAGTAGTGATGGGCGAATTTATTCGGCAGGCGCAAATTCGCGGCAAATTCACGCGATTTGCCGCCGGCAAATAAATTCATGAAACGACAGCGAAAATTCATTGGCGTAAAAAAAAACGAGTTGCACGCCAAAAATGACGAGACACGTGTCAAAAACGACGCGACGCAAGTCAAAAAAACATGCCACGACTAATTTAGCTAATTTTTCGCCAATTTGCTAATTTCGCTGGTAATTCGCAAATTTTCAGCGAAGCGAAATGGGATAGATTCGCCCATCACTAATAGGCAGATTTAAAAATGTTTTGAGCAGAATTTTTAAACCTGTCCCATCAATTTACAAGCAATATTATTGGACCAACACTAAAATTTGTAATAGTTTGTTGACTGTTAACTTTCAATCTGAAATAGCCTAGGTAATTTCATGCTATGGCCATAAAGACAACCTATTCTTTGTTTAGCAGGGCACTAGGGAACAACTGATCAATTTTAAACAATTTCTTGACATATAATTGCCAAATATATGGTTTACTAGTTGCTAATGAAAAAAGTATTCAAGATAGTAGACCTATTCCAAATTTCTTTAACTTGGTCCCAGGTTTTGTGACCTGAAATGCAATAATAAAAGTCAAGGTTGTTCCAAGTAGAGAAGAAAAAGCAACAGTAAATAAGAATAAAAATGATTTTTGTCTCAGGATGCAGGTTATGGCCACAGGACACCCAATAAACAAGAAAGTAGCAGAAGGATAAGAAGAGAGAAACAAGAAACATGTAGCTGAGGTCCTGATTATTGGCTTTCACAATTAAGCTGCTCCTGTTCTTTATAAAGATCCATAGAACTCCTCCAGTACATACAGATAAGAGAAGGGCAATACCATTTATTGCCAAGCAGTTTCTGCTGGAGAGAAAGTCCACACCTTTTCTGAGACAAAAATCCTTATATATAGATTGACAATTGTTTGCATCTTTGAATAAATAATACACATGTTGTCACAACACTACAAGATAAATCAGGATTGTAAATCATAAACTTATAGGGGCTGATTTAGTAAGGGTTGAATTTCAAAGTGAAAAAACTTAGAAATTCGACCATCTAAATTTTGTGGGGGGTCATTTTCGATCGAATATGGCCGTATTCAATGGAATCAAAATCGTTCAAATCGTTCGAATCATTGGATCGAACCATTCAAACAATTTTCACCAAAATCCTTCAATTTCTCAGAACTTAGAAAAAATTTCAGCACAAGTTCTGTGAGGTCCCCCATAGGCTAAAAAGTCGAAGGATTTTTAAAGGGACGGTACTTTTTCAATTCAAATCCAATTTTGGACTATTCGATAGTCGACGTAGCCCAAAATTACTTAGAAATTTGAATTTTAAAAATTCTAATTTTATTCTAATTTTCACTCCAACCCTTAGTAAATCAGCCCCATAATGTAGTTTTGTTTATTGACAAATAATATTTCCTAATTTAGGAATTGTCTGGTAAATATTGTAAGCAGATCAAATTATGACATTGAGATGAGCATTAAAAATGAATTAGGAGGTGTACAGTCAGAACAATGAATGCATTCATAACAGCAAAGGAATTTTCCCATCTCAAGAGAATTTAGGTAGCCAGTAGGACATATGCCATAACACAGAGAGACTGGGGTCTACAAAAACAATATGAAATATAAATGCATGGATTTCTAATTGATTCTTAGAACTATACATAAAGAGAATCATTTTGCAAAACAATATCCCAGTACAGCATACAACAGCTTTGTTCTGATGTACTGTACTGCTATATAAATAAAAATGTACATGCATAGATTATCAGTTTTTAATTGAAGATAGGCATGAGCCTGCTGCCGTTTTGTGCAAAGAACCTTTATACCTATTCTGCAATAAGACAAATTAAAGAAAATCAAACACATTTCACACACCTTTCCCTTTTTAATTTACTGTCCTCTCTAATTCTACTGTGGGATATTGTATTTGCATTAACGTGTTCCTCAGACTCTAAATTTGAGATTGATGTATCTTTTCAGTAACCCTTGCTTCAGATTAGCCCAACCATATTTTTGAGTATGTAAACATATTTTTGCATGAATCCAATAAAGTTAGCTGCTTTACAAACATAAATCGATACTGTCCCTTTATAGCAACAAGGCATAGACACATTCTATTAGTCGTTGTTCTATGTATGTGTGATACTGCTCTTCCAATTTTCTATTTTTAAGAGTATGAATAAAACACAAACAAATAATAGTATCCTTATTAAAACAAACTTTTGTATAGTTTTTTATATAGTTGAGTGGGTTTTTTCTTTAAATAGGGTTTTAGGGGGGCGGCATGCTGCCCAACCACACCCACATTGGTTCAGAAATTTTAATTTCCCGTCTGCCAATTCCCATTGCTCCATCCTGATGATTAAAATTTGAGCAAATAAAAGGGAGGGGACAGGGGAGACAAACGACAGCAGGCCTCGGGGCGCCCACTAGGTAAATTCAGCCCTGATTGTAGCTCAGGTCATTCCCTTCTTTATGCATAATCTTAATGTATGCCTCTTTTCATTGCGTTGAAATATTGCTTTCCCTATTTTGATCATTATACAGTTGTAATAATATTGGCAATAACTCTTTTTGAAACAATTTATAATAAAAAGAAGTAAAGCCATTGGGCCCCAGGCCCCAGGAACCTCTTAAATCACTTCTTTAAAAGGTAATTCTAGTTCTTCCATTATCTTTGAAGATATTTTAAGGATTCTATATTTTTTGATTCCCTAAATTAATATTTTCTGAGTCTTTTAAATTATACAATTTCTGGCAGTATGACTGGCAACACTTTGCTATATCATTTGTGTGTACACCATAATCTCATTCTCATCCTTCATTTTCTGAATATATGCCTTTTTATTTTGTGTTCTTAACATATTAGCCAGATGTATAAAGTGAATCACGCAGAATTAAAAAAAGTAATTAATTTTCAATTAGGTGCACTTTTTTTTTAATTCTCTGTAATTCACTTAATGAATTTCTGATTACATTAATTAATTCATACGCACTGCACTTTAAAACCTAGTTTATTTATTACAACAATTAAGTGGTATATTTCAGTAATTTAAGTTAATAAACAATTGGATATTAACTCTACTTAAGTAAATAATATAGTTAGATTGTATAAGTGGGGTACTTTTTCTCTCCTTGATTATTTTATTGTATATTACTGACTTAGGTCAGATCCCTACTGCGATCTTAGGGTAAAATAACACCTTTTTGATTTTTATAGGGATCCTTTTTGTGTCTTAAA
>CM044445.1:108165676-108181037 GCA_024363595.1 Xenopus borealis
CCATGAAGAGTGATGCATCAACAACATGAGTGGTGGGAAATATACTGTACTTTCCCAGAGTATTTTTGTCCCTGAAAACTCAATTTCTGTCTGTCTATCTCCCTGTGTTTTTTTATTTCTCTCTTTTTCTTTATATGCCATTAATTGTTTATAAATTCAGTGGGAATTTATCTGGCCAAGCTTTTTTGGGGCAAAACTTAAATTTTTTAAGATTTATGAAAGCCCGATGCTGTAAAAAGACAGAATCCGAAATCTGCTATATCAGACCTGCTTAGATTGTGTTTAAATCAGTGGCAGAGGTCCTTATCCTATTTTGAAGTTTCAATGGTCTGTGCAGGAGTTAGCCCTAATATCCACCTATTTCAGCTAAATCCGAAAAATTCTGGCTTTTTGGGTAAAACCCTGAAAAAATGGTGGGTTTCGGGAACCCCCCAAAAACATGATGTGGGTTTTCACTTTTTTTTTTTGTTTTACCTGAACTGATTAAATATTTTATTTAAAAAAATTTGAAAAATTTAGAACCTAGTAAATACCCTAAACGTTTTCTAATGTGGAAGTGACTTTATATGATTGTAAAAGATAAATCTGTCTGCTTTGACTCTAAAAACAAACCTGATTTAAAAATGGCTTAGTAATTTATGTAGAGACTTGTTCACACTCCTGTTTCTAAGGGTGTATATGAATGGGTTGAGTAATGGTATAAAAACTGTGTAGGCGAGAGCAAGGAATTTATCATATTGGCTGCCCTGAGGTCTAATATATACAGTTATCACTGTGCCATAGAAAAGACTTGATACTATGAGATGGGATGAACATGTGGAAAAGGCTTTCTGTTTACTCTCAGAACTTTTCATGCCCAAAACAATTATTAGAATAATATGCATGTAAAGTCCCATTATGATTATGAATGGAATGACAACAGTAACTGTGGCTGCAAAACATGTCATCACATTGCTAATGAAAGCATTTGAACATGCCAAATTCTGTAACGGAGCAAAATCACAGAAGAAATGGTTGACCTCATCGGGTCCACAATACTGCAAACCAGCAGTGAAGATAGTAGGAATGAATGAAGTAACAAAACCAATAATCCATGGGACCATGGCCAACACTTTGCAAAATTCATGACTCATTATTGCAGAGTAACGCAAAGGTTTGTTTATTGCAAGGTGGCGGTCAAAGGCCATGATGGCAAGAAGACAACATTCAGTTTCTCCCAGGGCATTGAAGGCATATAATTGTGCAAAGCATCCAAAAAATGATATGCTCTTATTATCTGAAATAAGGTTTGCTAAAAGTTTTGGGATAGTGACAGAAACAAATATAATTTCTAAAGTAGCAAATATGCCAATAAAAAAGTACATTGGCGTTTGAAGAGAATGTTCAGTCCAGACAAGGACAATGATTATAATGTTTCCCACAATGCATATAATATACATCAGTAAGACAATAATAAAAAATACAGTCTGAAACTGATGGAAATCTGAAAAAGCCAACAGAAAAAACTCTATTACACTTGCCATAGTATTGTTTTCCATTTTGAGCTACTGCAGTGTCTGCAAAAGAAATGTAGAATATCTGTTTATCAAAAGTGGTTTATTAAACCAACACTCACTTTCAAAGTAAACAGTGGTCAGAGCATTTTCAGATATGTACTCCAGTCTGTAGGATTCAATTGCCTGAAAATGTCTACAGCTATAGGTAACTCTCATGCATTCCAGAATGTGATAGTAACCTGTTAGATATTCTGTTTTCCTATTATAAAATGTTTATTAATTTTCCATGGACATGTAATTAAAGTCCATCTTATGAAGCATACAGCGAAGAGCCCTGGCTCATTAGAGATCAAGCCATTACTGTCATAGTGGCAATATGTGTTGCTTTGCTGAAACAGAGATATATATATACTGTATGTATGTATTCTGATACAAGCATTAGCAAAATTCTAAAGGGGTATGTATGTACAGTACATGCAACCAGCAAAGGAGCTTAGAGTAATTGTCTACAATTTGATTAGCTCCTCATTAAATCTGCAGTCTCCAGAGCATTTACCAGAAATGAAAATCAAGATAGGTTGAATCTCAAAGGGAAATATTTTGTCCCTTATCTGAATTAGCTGATGCAAAAGTGAGAGGCATTTTCCCCTTATATTAGCAAGTATTTTCTTCTTAAATTGATGGAATGTAGGAAATGAGTATTTAAGCAAACAGCATATAAGGTATCTTTCATATTTTTTTTTATAATATTTCATTTCATCATCATTTGTTATTAAATCTTAAACATGAGTTTCATGACTTTGAAATAAAAATAGATTTTTGTGTGGATTATTCAATGCTTACAAAAATAAAAAACACACAAATTCCATACTAACTTATTAGAGACTGCCTAAACATCTCTAATAAATGTGCCTGTGTGTACAGTAAACTACAATAGAATATACAAACTCAAGTTGATAGCTACAAAATATGGGGCTTAAGGTAAATATAAATGTAACCCCCCCACCCCCAAGCCCAAAAGTTAAGGCCATGCCATTCTTTCTACATCAAGGCACTCCATTTATCTAGAATGACCAAAGCATGCCAGTAATATTACTGCATAAAAGCAATCTTAAATGGGGTTCTTCTACAACTCAACCCTTATATTAATGTCACACATTATAACCACCAGTGATTGGTGAGTTTGTCCCGTTACAGTGAAAAATTAATGAAAGTGAATTTTGATGCCTGCCTACTTTGTCCAAATGCATTAAACTCAATGGGCATCAGAATAATTTAGATACACATCAGAAAAGTTGCAGGTGTCAAAATAGTCAGTAGGCAACCAATTTTTTTGACATGCTGATTTTTCCCCGCAGTTTCGCAATTCTATTAGCCGGCAGTGAAATGCGGAAGTCGACACTAATTCGCCCTTCACTATTAACCACTTACCCATGTGTGTATGCATTGACTGAATGGAATCTGCATGTAAATTGGCCTATGGGGAGGATTCCATTCAGAAAATATTTACAGTATGTGCATTTGCTGTTTAAAATCCAACCCATGCACCACATTGTCATCTGTTACAAATCCGTTCTGCTCTTCTACAAGTCTACCAGCCTCTGCCTTGCTAAATAAACATACTTTACTACTTAATAATAATACTGCCAATAATACTCGCCTCAAAACCTGAAATAGTTTCTTTGTAACACCATTGTGAAGCAATCCAGGATAAAGGATATCAGTTGTGGGGAGATGTTAGTTTCTAAAAGTGCTTCTTCCACCACCCTTATAACTTCATCCTGTGGAATTAACCCTCAAATTAGAATTTTAGTAAATCTGCCCCTAAGATTTATTGGGAAACCTAAGAATGGGAAATTTGCTTGTTTAAATTGTCTATGTTGCACATCGATTATTAAGGGGGATAAAATAAATTACCCCCTTTACATGGTACCCCTTTACAACTGAAACATTACGCTACTTGTGATACGTGCAATGTAGTTTATCTATTAAAATGCCCGTGTGGAATGGCATATGTTGGGCAAAATGCCAGGCAAGTAAAAACACGCATCAAAGAACACCGTGGCTATATTCAAAATGTTAAAAAAGTCACATACACGGATACAGCATTTGCAAGACATTTTCCAACAATGAAACATAATGTTAACCAATTGAAGTGACTAGTATTAGAAGTAGTAAGTAACCTCTCAAGGGGAGATGATGTTAAGACAAAACTGCTACAGCGTGAGATGTACTGGATTAAAAAGCTTAACACGGTAAATCCAAAATGTTTAAATGAGACTTGGAGCGTGAAAAGTTTCCTATAACCCTCTAATATGTTATATTAACTATTTTTTCCAGATATTGATCTATAGAGATAGTCAAGCTATAAGAGAACAATGAAACTACCAATGGTAACTTATGGGCTTGCATTCAATATGTTCTAAATTAATTTACAATTATGTAGCTTCTTAAACTTTTGTAACTGAGTGTCAAGAATAGTATATTTAAAATAGACGTGCTAGGTGGGTGCAGCAAGGCAGTACCTGACACAGCTCATTCTTTTGATTGTTTTTATTTCACACAGTTAATTAACTTGCTTTCCTCTACCCACAAGAGTTTTCAGAAGGAAAGCAAAGGGAAAAAAATCACACACCATTGAGAAAATGGTTTAATAGACTTTACTGGACATTGTCATGTGTTGCATATTGTACACCTTTGCTTTGTAGGGCAAACTGTTTCAGCTTCTCAATAGCAGCAGTGATCCAGAATTTCAAACTTGTCACAGGGGGTTCCATCTTGGAAAGTGTCTGCAACACTCACATGCTTAGTTTGCTCTGAGCAGCCAATGAGAAGCTAAGCTTAGGGGTTGTCACAAATCATCAAGCAGAAAATGAGGTTTTTGTGTAATATAAGCTTATGCTACAGCTTATGCTACAGGGCTGATTATTAAATTCTGATGTTAGTTGCACTTATTTCTGTGCTGGCATGTAGTAATTATCTGTATTAATTATTAATCGGCCTTATACTGTGGCATTTCTATTCTATGTGAACTGTATATTTTGAGTCAGTCCCTAAGCTCAGTAACTGACAACAGCACAGAGTATGTGCAGTGAATCAGCAGAAAAGAAGATGGGGAGCTACTGGGGCATATTTGGAGACACAGATCTTTACTGCTAAAGGGCTGTGGTTGCCTTGGGCTGGTACTGAAGCACAAAACATAATGTACAACATTTCTAGCCTACTTCTTCGGTTTAACTTTCCTTGTCCTTTAAGCAATGATCTCTTATTGGCTAAAGTTAATAGCTGCTTTTAACTACTGAAACTTTTTTCATTGTAGATAACTCTCTCCTCCTCCTGTCCCTCCATGTGCTTGTCCTTTGTAACACTGCTTTGTAGTTATGGGTGAATCTGACCCATTTAGTTAAACAAAAAATTAACAAAACCATGAACATTCACCAAAATGCATTCTACTGGCAACGGAAGTTTTTTTTGATACACAACAAATTCTTTTGATGCATAACAATTTCTTTCACCCATTGGAGTCTATCGGCATACTTTTTGGTGGAAAAACTTGCTTAAAAATTTTGCTTGTCACTACTGGTTCTCTACCTACCTCACAAATCATTCCTTCAGTGTCTCTTCCAATGGAGTATAATCTTCTACCTTACCTCTTTTAGTTGGTGTTCCTTAAGGCTCTGTCCTGACCCCTCGTTAATCTCTCCCAAAACTTCCTTCCTTGGCAAACTAACACTGAAGTTACTTAGCTCTATTTCTTCTCTCCTGATCTCAACCCAGAGCTCTTAACTCATATCTGTTATAGCTGTCTGCTATATCTACTTGGATGTCACAAAACCACCTGAAATTAAACCTCTATAAAACTGAAGTGGTTCCCTTTCCTCCAGCTAACACCCATAACATCCTAAAAGTACCTATTATAATTATTTCCACTATTACCGTGTCGCAGGGAACTTTGAGGTTATCCTAGGTTGTGCCCTGTCCTTCAGTCCTCATATCCAATGACTTATTAAATCATATTACTTTCACCTAAGGAAAAAAGCCAAAATATGTATGACCATTTATCACCCAAGATGCTGCCCAGTGGTGGAACTACTGGGGAGCTGGGGGTGCGATCGGACCAGGGCCTGCACCCCCTCAGGGCCCCTCAGCATCTCCAATAGCTTCAATAATAGTATTGGCCAATTTCTGGGCACAAAATTTCATATGGAGGAGGGGTGGGGGGGCCTGGCTGCCCCCTTCCTGTTGCGTTACTGATGCTGCCCAAATTCGTTTTCACTCTCTTCACTCTCTTATTCTCTCTCTCATCATATCACATCTGGACTAATGTAACTAACTCTCTATTAATTGGCTTTCCCCTCCAGAGACTGTCACCTCTTCTGTAACCCTCAATCAGTTTAGTTACTAAATGTAATACCATCTCTCCCCTTGCTTACTTCCGATCTTGCCCATTCCCAGGCCTTGTGTGTCTACCCTTCTCCTTTTAAGATTGTAAGGTTTGTGGTGCAGGGCCCTCTTCACGTTTTGTATCAGTTACTGGTAGCTATGAATGTAATTCTGTATGTTCTTTGTATAAATCCATTTATCGTATAATGTTGTGAATTAGGTACTCAATAAATACATAACAATAATAGTCGCCGGTGGTGTTTTTCTGCTGTGTTAATTGTTTTTGTTATTGATTACATTTGGGAAGCTTTAGCTAAATAGCTTTTGTTTTTCTACCTCTCTTGTCTTCAATGATAGTTTGGTGAGTCTGAAGAAAAATGTCAGTTTCTCTAAATTCCATTTGGTAAATAAAACAGGTAATGATCTTTCTTTGCTAGGATAAAACAACATGTCTCCTCTTTCTATCTCCCTACAATATGGTTGTAGTGACTATTGTTAGGGATGGCGAACCGCGGAAAAAATGTTCGCGAACATATTCGCGAACTTGCGACAAAATATGCGAACGGTTTGCGAACGTCGAGAACCCCATAGACTTCAATGGGAAGGCGAACTTTAAAAGCTAAAAAAGACATTTTTGGCCAGAAAAATTATTTTAAAGTTGTTTAAAGGGTGCAACGACCTGGACAGTGGCATGCCAGAGGGGGATCAAGGGCAAAAATGTATCTGAAAAATCCATTGTTGACACATGCGTTTTGTGCTGTAAAGGGAAAAAAGTCACTCAGGTGGTGGTTGTGGACACTGTAATATTATTGATATTTAGACAGAATGTGAACAAGCTCACACAGCTAGATGGCAGTTGTTTGAAGAACACACTGGGCAAAAAATGCCTACAGGGCAAATAATGGCTACAAGGTCAACGTATACACTACTACAGCGGTGGATACGGATTACGTAAAATATATTATGGCTGCTTGAAAAAAGTCACTCAGGTGCTTTTTCTGGAGACGGTAATATTATGGATATTTAGACAGAATGTGAACAAGCTCACACAGCTAGATGGCAGTTGTTTGAAGAACAGTAGATTACTAGCCAGCAAACTTACTATCCACTGTCCCTCAAATCACTAACAGCTCTCTCCCTACACTATCTCTTCCAAGCACACACAGGCAGAATGAAAAAACGCTGAAGGGCTTCGGTTTTTATAGGGAAGGGGAGTGGTCCAGGCAGGGGTGTGGGGGTGGTCCAGGAGGGAGATCTTACTCATTGGCTGCCATGTATCTGCTGGTCTGGGGTGAGAGGGCAAAAAAAAAGCCAACTATACGCGAACCCAAAATGGCGAACATCGCGCGACGTTCGCGAATATTCTGCGAGCGCGAACAGCGGATGTTCGCGCGAACAAGTTCGCCAGCGAACAGTTCGCGCCATCCCTAGCTATTGTTATGTAGAAAATGTTCTATGTTTCTCACTTTGTAATCTTTTTACAACAATAAGCAACTGGCATCAGAATGGGTATTAGTGAGCATGTTGGTGCCATTCAATGTACAATATGTGATCTTTGAACATTTGTTCTGGTGATCATTCTCTTAGGAGAGATGCAGGTGCTTGTTTTTGAATTTGAGTTACAGATTCTAAGATGTATGCAAAATTGAGCGGGACTATCAACCTGACAAAGTAGAAATTAATATGAGATAACTGAAATAAAAAAGGGTGATAGATATGTTTGAGTTAAAAGGAATTGACAGAAGACAGAAGGCAATGCAGGCTGACCATGTATTCAATGAGTGGTACAAATAGTGATTATTATTATTAACATGTATTTTTAGAGTGCCAACATAATGTACAGGGTAGCACCACTGAATATATTAAATCAACTCCCAAGTCTAAGATGTGCATTTTTGCTTCTTATAGGAGAAATGTCTTAAAAATATCAAAAATGTAGAGATGATAACATGTGATTGGGCTGTCTTTGGCTGGTTTTATTTTGAAATTGGGCAGGAAGATATTTTAAAAGTTGCCCAAATGATTTACGGAAGGTTTCCTTCACATTCTTGTTTCTCAGTGTGTAAATAAATGGGTTTAAAAGTGGAGTAATGACTGTGAAGGTGAGTGCCAGGAATCTATCATATTGGCTTCCCTTAGGATTGATATATACTGTTATTCCTGAGCCATAAAACATACTTGATACAATGAGATGAGACGAACAGGTGGAGAAGGCTTTTTGTTTACTCTCTGTACTATTCATATTTGAGACTATTGTAAAAATAATATGGATGTAAAATCCAACAATGATAAAAAATGGTGAGGCAACAGTAAGTGCAGCTGTAAAACTTGTCAGTGCATTGCTAATGGATGGATTTGAACATGCCAAGTTCTGCAGTGGAGCCAAGTCGCAATAGTAATGATTCATTTCACTGGGACCACAAAAATCTAAAACAGCAGTAGAGACAGTGGGAATGAAAGAAACAACAAAACCAATAATCCATGGAAGTACAGCCAGCCCTGTGCAAAACTTATGATTCATAATTGCAGAGTAACGTAATGGATTGTGTATTGCCAAGTAACGATCAAAAACCATGATGGCCAGGAGACTACATTCTGTTTCTCCAAGGGAACTGAAGGCATATAGTTGTGCAAAGCACCCAGCAAATGATATTTTCTTGTTATGCACAATTAGGTTGTCTAGCAGCTTTGGGACTGTCACTGAAACAAACAGAATTTCTAAAACAGCAAAAACACTTATAAAAAAGTACATTGGTGTCTGAAGAGAAGGCTCAGTTCTAACAAGGGTAATTATAGTAATGTTGCCTAAAATACATGTGATATACATCAGTAGGACAATTATAAAAAATATTGTCTGAAACTCATGGAAATCGGAAAAGGCCAAAAGAGTAAATTCTGTTACTGTCGTTTTTGTGTTGTTTTCCATTTTAAATTAAACACCTGCAAATGAAACGAAGAACAAGCTTAGTTTCAAAGTGGGTTAAACCTGGCTGACCTGTGAAGACAGGAAATACCAAACAAATAAATCTCCATCCCCCCCATGACTCCCACCTTGTCTTTTTTTTTTTTATCTTGTTGTTCCCGAGGCAGGAGATTCTTCAAATCCCTCGAATTTTAAAATCAAATTTTGGCCGAATTTTACAGCAATCCGAAAAAATTTGATCGAACGATTAAATTGTTCAAATCAAATTTTAACCATTCGATCAAATGTATTTATTTGATCTAAAAACCTCCCCATAGGGGTTTAACAGCAATTTGGTAGGTTTAATCTGGCGAACTAGGCAATCAAATTTTTTTTAAAGGGTAAGTACTTCGACCATCGAATGGTCAAATGATCAAATTTGAAATTGGATGGTTGAAGTACCCAAAAAAAGTTATTTGAAATTCAAATTGATCGAATTTCTAATCATTCATGTGAATTTAGTAAATCTGGAGCAAAGAAAACCGGAAATTTCTAAGGTTCTTCATCCTCCAGCAACATTTTAAAGATCTCTGCTCTTTGGGCTATCAATTGCCCCCAGAACATTTACAAAAGTGTTAGCTCCAGTTATTGTTAACCTAAGACTTCAGGGCATACAGATTTATGCGTATCTGGATGACATTCTGGTGAAAAGTGTACAAGCCACACTAAAACTATACAGAATCACTGTTGGTTAGTAAATCTACAGATATCCCAACTATTTCCAAGTCAGACTTTACACTTTGTAGGGGTTATCTTCAACATGAAGAGGGAAGTTATTTCCCTTGCCCAGGAGAAAATCAACTCAATTTAAAATTTTGTAACAATTTTCAGGAGGAACAACCAGTGAAACAGTGTCAACAGATAATTGGGAAACTGGTGTCTACAATAGATGTGGTCATATGGGCTATGAGTCTCATATTACAACAATGGACCCAATGGAACAAAAATGTAAACTTGCCTCAAATTATATACCTGAATTTGAACACCATGAAAGATCTGAGATGGTGGAGAAAACCTTTCAACCTCAGTCAAGTAGTATCTCTAAAAGAACTAATTTGAGAAAATATTGCCGCAGACACCAATGCCAAAGGTTGGGGAGCTAATCTAAAATGAGTTCATGCCCAGGGAAATTGGACTCGGGAAGCAAAGAACTGGTCATCCAACAAGAGAGAATTGATGGCGGTTTGGAAAGCTTTTCTAGCCTTTTAGAATCAGATTAGAGAGAAATCAGTCAAAATAGCTTCAGATAATTCCACGGTAGTCAAGTACATCAGCAAACAAGGGAGAAAACAAAGTTCTCTAGTGGACAGAGAAACATCTGGACAGCCTTACGGCAGTCCACATCCCGAAGAAATTGAACACAGAGGCGGACTTCCTCAGCAGAAGGCAGATTCACCTGGGGGAATGGGCTCTCAACCAGAAAGTGTTCCAGAAGCTAACAAAAATATGGGGTACTCCCCAAGTGGACCTCATGGCTACAGCAAAAAATCCGAAAGTTACGAATTTTCGTTCCAGATTCCCTCACAAAGGAGCCCTGTTTGTGGATACCTTCTCAAAGAAATTGAGTTTTCCTCTAGCCTTTATCTTTCCTCCTTTTCCTGTAATTCAGAAAGTCCTATAGAAGATCTGTCAGGACAATGCGCATGTGATCATTGTATTACAGTGGTGGCTGAGGAAGCAGTGGTTTCCTCAACTGCTTCTGATGGCAATGGATCAACTAAACCAATGATTCTCAATCTTCTTTCTCAAGGACTTCTCCTACACCCCAATCTGTAGAAACTATATTTGACGACTTGGAGATTGAAAGGCAGATAATGAAATAGAAGGGTCTCTCAGATAATGTCATTAACACTCTTTTGGCTCCCAGGAAAAAATCTACATCTAATATATATTACAGAATATGGAATTTATATTTTGTTTGGTGCAGTTCTCAAGAAGGGAACTTTCTCAACCCAACAGCTGAAACCATTATAGAATTTCTTCAATATGGATTAGAAAAGGGACTAAAGGTACAATATTCGTTGCGTGTATGGTGGGAAATGAGCCGACCGATATCGTCAGAAGATTAAGATATCGGTCAGCTGGTTTATCGGGCTGGACTGAAAATTTTGATCGGATGCCTTTGAAGGCACCCTGAACATCGCCCATTGTTAGTGCTGAATCGTCAGATACAAGTAGAATTCTATTGTTTCTACCTGTATATTTCACGTGTGTGTTGAAACGAACGATCTTTCTTAGAAAGATCTTTTCCGAGAAAGATCGTAATTGTTATGTCTATGGCCAGCTTTAGTTTGAACACTCTTAAAAGCCATATTTCAGCCTTATTGTCCCTTTCTTCAATTCAATGGTCTTATCATCCTCTGGTGATTAGATTTATTCAAGCAGTCCAACTTTTTAAACCAAATATCAGAGACAAAGTACCTCCCTGGGATCTTAAAACTCTAATGTAGGATCCATTTGAACCTACCTAAGATATCCCTTTATATCCTCTTTAACCCTTAAAAATGGCTATGACATCAGCCAAAAGAATTTGGTGAACTTCAAGCTCGCTCCATGTCCTAGAAACATCTCTCAATTCTTCTGGATAAAGCTATCTTAAAACTGAGTGAGGAATTTATTCCTAAAGTGGTACTTATCTGCCATGTTACATCTCAGGAAAGGAAAATTTCAGTATAAATTACAATTTTCTGTTTTTGGTTCTGATGATACAGGATAGATTTGGTTCTGATCTCAAAAGACTGGACTGTTCAGTGATACCTGAAAATTGATTATTATTGTATTAAAATACAATGCAAGATAACAAAGATTGACCAAGAATTTTTTTTCAGCTTATTTTTTCCTATTGATTTTAAAGGGTTACTGCAGGTCTGCAGTTATGCAAAACAGTATTATAATTTATGACATTAGTGTAGATTTGCATAATCTACATTAGTATCTATGCCTTCAGATTTCAAGCAGAGTTTCCACATTCAGTGACAAATGGCTAATATTAAAGGGGTTGTTCGCCTTTGAGATAACTTTTAGTATGACATAGAGAGTGATATTCTGAGACAATTTGCAATTGGTTTTCATTTTTTATTGTTTGTGGTTTTTGAGTTATTTAGCTTATTATTCAGCAACTCTATAATTTGCAGTGTCAGCAATTTGATTTCTAGGGTACAAATTACCCTAGCAACCCTGCATTGATTTGAATAAGACCCTGGAATATGAATAGGAGAGGAACTGAATAGAATGATAAGTAATAAAAAGTGGCAATAACAATACATTTGTAGCCTTACAGAGCATTTGTTTTTAGATGGTGTCAGTGACCCCATTTGAAAGCTGCAAAGACACTGAAGAAAACTGCAAATCATTAAAAAACTATGAAAAATAAATAATGAAGACCAATTGAAAAGTTTCTTAGAATTGGCCCTTCTACAATATACTAAAAGTTAACTTGAAGGTGAACCACCCCTTTAAGTGTGTTTATTTCTGGGACTGGTTCTACTACATCTAAAACTAATAGAAAATACTATAGAAATACACAGGATATTAATTCAGAGAATCATTACATATTTACATTTAAAACAGGATCTTCACAAATGTACATAATGCATAATACAAAATATATTCAAAATGTATATATTTTCATTGACTGTTATCTCCCATTACTTGAATATCAGGAGTAGTCTTTGAATGCTTCTCTTTCTCTTACCTTAAAATGTCCATAGCTATCAAGGTGTGTAGTTTTGAGCAACACAGAGAAGAGGTAAAAACCTAATAGATCTCACATAGTTCCTTCTTATATAGAATATAGATGACTCTACATATGGCTCATAGGAATTCCTGTTTAATTAGAAAAATTATAATTTCTCATGTAAGCATTAACAAGGCCCTCAAGGAGTACATACATATGGTATGTGGTACACCTAAAGATGTAGATAGAAAATAAACAAAATGGTTCTCCGTATCATTCTGTAAATTTAAAATGTATATATAGTGATGGGCGAATTTATTCGCCAGGGCCGAATTCGCGGCGAATTCGCACGATTCGCCGCTGGCGAATAAATTCGCGAATCACCTGCGAAATTTCGCCTGGCGAAAATTTGCCAAAAAACGAGTCGCGTCAAACGCGTCCCGCGACTCGTTTCGCAAATTTTTCGCCGATTCTCTAATTTCTCTAGTAATTCGCAAATTTTTCAGCGAAGCGAATCGCGGGAGATTCGCCCATCACTATGTATATACAGTACATGTATTTTGAAAAGAGATTTGTTTTAATATTGTTCCTGGAGCACAAGTCCAAGATAGGTTTTACTTTAGGTGACTGTGGACAAAAGCATAATAATATTTTTTGATTAGTTAATGAAATATGGAACTGAATACTATAAACTTATCTTGGAACTAAGTTTGTACATAAATACATATAATTATTTTTACTGAGCAATGCCTATATGCAGGGTTTCCTCAAAAGCTTTCCAATGTATAGACTGTCCACCCAGGTCTGAGGTATCTCCCAAACATCTTCCTTATCTGGAAAGCCTCCTTAAAATTCCATATGTAAATGTATTTTCTAGGTCTGGGTGCAAATCTCAGTGTGAGGCCTTGTCGAGGTTCCTGCTTTCCCTTTCAATCATAGCTAAATGACAGTTCATGCAAGGCCTTGTTTGTGTATATATTCATGTAATTATCAAAAAATTTATTTTGAAGCAACATTTTGAAAAAACATTAAGGGTCTGATTTACTATTTTTTCCACAAGTCTCTAAGGGGGAAATTCACTAAGAGGCAAAAATTCGCTAGCGTTGGCTTCGCTAACGTTTGCCGCACTTCACCAGGCGAATTTTTGCCAGAGCTACGCAAATTCACTAAGATGCAAATTTTTGCTCAGGGCAGCGAACATTAGCAAAGTGGCGCTACCTTTACTTCGCCAGGCAAAGCGCATTTACGCTAGAGATGCGAAGCATAATAGAAGTATATGTTACAGCCACTACTTTGCACTACACAAGCCCAGGAAACCTTTCATAAAAAAAAATAAAGTTGTCCTATTGCCCTACATGCGCCCCTTATATAGTTGTGTTGCCATATGTTAGGAAATGTGGGTGGAAGGAGGGTAACCCCCCAAAAAAAATTTTGCTCTTTTTCAGACAATCACCCTAGAAAGGTAAAACACGCCAGCATTTTTTCCAATTTTTTATTTTAAGCTCCTATCTATTGAACTTCGCCAGGTCTGATCTGGTGAAGTAATGTCTAGTGTAAGTGGTAACGTTCAGTAAAATGGTCATCTTTTTCTCTTTGTCAATGCGCAACTTCGCCTGGCATAAGGGTGCAAAGTTGCACAAGTCTATCTACTTTGCTTGCAAAAGTTCGCCAGAGTCGGTGTTAGTGAATCTGCACTTCGCACTTTAGTGAATTTCCTCTTATGACTCAATGGGGCAAATTCACTAAGATCCGAAAAGTCGCTAGAGTTAGCTTCGCTAGCGTTCGCCGCACTTCGCCAGGCAAATTTTTGCCAGCGCTATGCAAATTCACTAAAGTTGCGAATTTATGTTCAGGTCGGCGAACGGTAACGTAGTTGCACTAGTGTTACTTCTCTAGGCAGAGCGCTGTTACGCTAAGGAAGCCTAATTTGCATATGGCAGGAACTTTAAGTTGTAATAGAAATATATGTTACAGCCACTACATTCCACTACATAAGCCCAGGAAACCTTTAATAAATAAAACAAAGTTGTCCTATTGCCCTACATGTGCCCCCGTATAGTTGTGTTGCCATATGTTAGGAAATGTAGGGGGGAAAGAGGGTAACCCCCCCAAAAAAAATATCGATCTTTTTCAGACTATCACCCTCCAATGCTAAAATATGCCAGCGTTTTTTTGGGACTTAAAAATTTTTTTTTCAACCTCCTATCTATTGTATTGAATCTCACCTGGTCTGACCAGGCAAAGTAATGTCTAGCATAAGTGCTAAGGTTAAAGAAAATGTTCATCTTAGTGAATTTGCGAATTTACGATCATTTGTCAGTGCACAACTTCGCCTGGCGTAAGGGTGCAAAGTTGCGCAAGTCTATCTACTTCACTAGCAAAAATGAGTGTTAGTGAATTTGCAAAATGACATCACGCTGGCGAATTAGCGCTAGCGCTAGACGCTTCGCGCTTTAGTGAATATGCCCCTATGTGTGGTATTCTGTGTAGAAACCATGAAAAGGTTTCCTGGTAAAAGTTATTGCAGTCCTATAGAAGTCATTGGAGCTGTGCTGATCCTATTTGCCAGTTTTTAATCAATTTCAAACTTTTAGACATTTTCTGATACCTTTTTGTAACCATTGTTAACTTACATGCAATTTTTATTGGTCAAGTTCAGAAGAGTTATTTTAAGAGCTTTTACATGAAAAACAATACATAGAAGCTTAAATGACCACTATATTATACTGGACATTAAGCCGGGCGCTAGAACATATGTAGTCAAACATTTATAAAAACAGACTTGTCCAGTCCAAAAAAAAGTGGACAACCATGGTGGACACCTAGAGTGCTTCTCAGTAGTTT
>CM044445.1:108183295-108194648 GCA_024363595.1 Xenopus borealis
GAAAAGAAGCCTATGGGGGGTTCCCATAGGCTTCTATTGCAATTCAGTAGGTTCAATCTGACAAAGTAGGCAGTCGAATAAAATTTTTAAGGGGAAGTACTTCGATCATCGAATGTTCGAATGATCGAATATTTGCATATTCGATTATCGAAGTGGCCTAATTTGCATATTCAAAAATTCAATCAAATCGAATGATTGGAATTTGATCGAATCCAATTGAATTTCGAATCCTTCACATGAATTTAGTAAATCTGCCCCTAAGCCACCTTAACGCTGCCGAATTGCCATTTTAGCCTATGGGGGGAATCCTAGGAATTCGAAGGATTTTGCTCAAAATCCTTGATTATTGATTATTTATTTATATCAATGAATTGTATATAAATCAATACTGCACTCACAGACACTTTTCATCACCATTAAATATTAATTTCAGATAATTAATTCTTGATTTAATAATTACAATTTATTTTTAATTATTCTTAGCTATTTATTCAATTAATGCAGTAGCACTTATACCATTGATTAACTTACTCCTATATAAGGTGGGAGAGATTGAAAGTGATTATCTAGGTACCGGCACGATATTCTTATGAATTGAGGTTTTCAACACAAGAAATAATAAGTTGGAGTAGCAGTTCTTTCTCTTTTTTCAAGTTAATTTTCTGACATAGTCAGGCCTCAACTTCAATTAGAGAATTCCTTATATAGTTAATCTCAAGTATCTTTTCTCCTTTTTGTAATGCATTATATACCAGTATTTTAATTGCAAAAATAAAGAGTAAATATTTTATTTTTTTTATTTAATTTATGTGTCTTTTTCCCACCTCCCTTATTTGCTATATGTTCTGTCTGTGTGGTTAAAATATTGATGTTTGCCAAGTTTTCTGTAAAATCCAACTGATCTTTTTCTTCAAAATATCTTTAACATCTTTGTTTCTCAAAGTATAAACGAAGGGGTTTAATAAGGGTGTCACTATTGTGTAAGTGAGAGCAAGAAACTTGTCATATCGACTTCCCTTAGGCCTAACATACACAATAATGCAAGTGCCATAAAACAGACTGGCTACTATTAAGTGTGAAGAGCAAGTAGAGAAGGCTTTCAATTTGCCTTCAGAAGTCTTAATCTGTGATATAGTAATAATAATACGGATGTAGAAAGCTATTATCATTATAAATGGAATTATAAGCATGAAAAAAGCTAATGCAATTGTTACAATATTGCTGATGAAAGGATTGGAACAAGCCAAATTTTGTACAGGGGACAAGTCACAGAAAAAATGATCAATTACATTGGGGCCACAGAATTCCAAACTAGCTGTGAACATGGTTGGAATGAAAGATGCACTAAATCCAATTATCCATGGGAGAAAAGCTAACTTTGAACAAACTTTTAAATCCATTATTGATGTATAGCGCAAAGGGTTGTTAATGGCCAAGTGACGATCAAAAGCCATGAATGCAAGGAGATAACATTCTGTTTCACCTAAAGCATTGAAGATATACAATTGGGCAAAGCATCCAACATATGATATCTGCTTGTTAGATAAAAGTAAGTTTGCTAAGAGCTTGGGCATAGTAACTGAGACAAACATAATTTCTAAAAAAGCAAATACACTGATAAAAATGTACATTGGCTTATGAAGCGAAGGCTCATACTTAACAAGACAAATGATGGTAATGTTACCACTTATACATACAATGTACATCAGTAGGATAATAATAAATAGTAAAATCTGGTTGAGTTGGAAATCTGAAAATGCCACAAGAATAAATTCTTTTACGAGAGTCTTATTTGATGCCTCCATCATTTTTCAAGTATCTCTCCAGTCCTGCACAAAGAGTAGGAATTATTTATCAAGTTTAGTATGTGGCTGTCCTGACTGAATCTTTTAAGATGCCCACACACAAGAGGACCATGCCATGTTATTCCACCAAATAGAGAAAAAATAACACATTGAAACTTGAGGTAAAGGGTTTACTGCTATTCCATGATTACAGTTGGGATCCAGTGATAATTAATATTTGTTTACATGTTCCCTTAATCCAAAGAACACTTTTCAAAATGTCAGTGGTATTGTGCCACTTCTTGCTACAAATCAAGAAAAAGATAAAAAAGGTTATTTTAAATTGATAAAGCTGTTTGATTGGTTTTGCTGTGTCATACCATAGTCTGTTGGCCTATAAATTCCAAGCATTTCAAAAGACTAGAAAATATGTTTTATCACAGTAGGAATGACTGTGTAATTGAGTATTGATCTGACGTAGGTTGTGATAATCCTGGTACAGGTATGGGACCTGGGATTTTCTGGATAATGGATCTTTCTGTATTTTGGGTCTTTGTGCATTGTCTACTAGAAAATAATGTAAACATTAAATACACCCAATAGGCTGGTTTTGTTTGCAATATGGATTAATTATATCTTAGTTTGGATCAAGTACAAGGTACTGTTTTATTATTACAGAGAAAAAGGAAATCATTTTTTAAAATGTGGATCATTTGGATAAAATCTAGTCTATGGGAGATGGCCATTCTGCAATTCAGAGCTTTCTGGATATTGGGTTTCTGTATAAGGTACCCCATACCTGTATTGAGATATTAATGCATTTTACTTGTCTAAAATATTTGTCCTCGTTTAGTTATTTATATTTCTGATAACATATTCTACAAAACCTAGGTAATCACTGCATGCACCAAATCACTAAATGCATGCAGATGTTTACACTTCCTTTTAAACCTATAATTAATTAAGGCTTTTCAAATGTGCAGTGAACAGTAAAGGTAAATGCAGAGAGAGTAAGATAGATGATAGATAGATAGATTGGGTGCAAGTGCATACAGGATAAAATAAAACAAAGGTAAAAGTTGCCCTAATTTATTTAAATAAAAATAAAATGGCATGTGTGTGAATTCTATTGTAGATGTCTCAAATGTAACTTTAACATGTTTTTTTTCTTTTTATTTAAGGACACAGATTCTTTTCTTGCTTCATATACAATACTCAAATATAGATATATTAGTAGGTAAGATTCAACCCTGCAAAATGATACTGTTCAGGTTATATGCAAATTATTCTGATATTATACTGTATAGGATAAATGTCCATTATTTTAATAATAATAATAGCTATTTTGGGGCTCCAGATAACAATTTTTGATTCATACAGTAAATGGAGTACTAATCAAAGGTATAGTAGAAAACACTTTCTGAAAAATATATTCATCTTAAAATTTAACATCAATTGAAATTTTATTAACCCACTGCTTGGTGTCTTTCATCAATATTACATGTTAAATAGGCCACTAAATGGCAGTAGGAGAGAATATAAAAATGAATAAAAAGAAAGAGAAATGCAAGACATACATTTTAAAACTTTAAGTAGCAGAGAAGTGTACTACATATTAGTTATAATTAGCTTTCATTCTTCTTCTTCTCAAACAGAGATGTGTCGAAAAGTGCATGTGCGTAAGGCCCAGCTTCTTACTTACTAACAGAGGTGCAGCTCTTCAAGAGAAATAAAAACTCTAGTCTTACTTACTTGTACTATATCTGCATGTGCTCAAATACACGACAACATTTATAGCATTTTAAAGGCTCGTGGGAAATATAGCTTCTGTGATAATAAGGAAAACAAAATCCCATCTTGGATAAAAAATTATCTAATGGGTACTGTGGTATGTTGACAAAAAGGTCCCCAGTTTCCTGGGGAAAAGTGATTGACAACATGTATGTTGGGCCACGGATTCTCAGACACTTTTACTGAGGTGAGACCAGCAGTGTTTTGGGCAGAGAAACACTTGGTTTCTCTGCAGTTTTTGTAATTGTTGATCCGGGGCTGGTCTTACTGGGAATCCGCAAGAGCAGGGTGGGTGGATTCCCAAATCCATGGGCCAGGTTTTCAGGAGGCCCTAGGCCTATTTGTAGTACACCTGAAGCTGTGCAGGAGGGTTGTTGAGCCTGTGTGTGTATGAGAGAGAGACACGCTGCTGGATTTGCTCAGCTTCAGGAGAAAGAGAAACATTTATTTTTGTGTTAGCCAGGAGGCTTGATATTTCTGTTCCAACTGTTGTTTTCTACCCCCTGTGAGGGGAAACTTCTGCAGCAGCTGAAAAATAAACGCGGGCAGGAAGCCCTTACACCGGTCTTGGTGTGTGAAGTTGCCTCATTTGCAGCCTACCAGCGAGTGAACCCCCACAGTACATTGTTTTCTGAGTAGTATTGAATTATTATTTTTTTTATTTACAGTATTTTAACTTCTGATCATACCTTTTTTCTAACTCAATATCATTTATAAGACAGGTGTATCAAACTATGTAATACCCACATAAAACTATGTAATACGTACATAAAACAAGAAACAAAGAGAAGTGTTTATAAGAGTCTGGATAATGTAAAGGGATAGCAAAACATTTACATAATGGCCTTGCTTCAATACAATGCGATATGGTACATTTTGTATGATCAGTCGCATGTCGTTTGATTGTGCTCCATTCTTTTCAGTGTTGAGGCCAAATCATAATTCTGATTTTCCATTCTAACTCACTGCAAACTTAATTTCTGTTTCTCATAGACTGCTAATCCAACATATTATTATGGTATCTAAATTGTGTTTGCACACAGATAGTGTTGAAAGATTGGAATGCCTTATCAGATACATGGAATGGATCTAGTGTACTAGATCTCATAGGGCCCATTATACTTAAAAATGTTATAGACAATTTTTCATTAAGGGGGGAAAAAAGGATGTTTAGACATTTGAAAAACACTTACTATTTGGTTGAATTTCGAATTGAAAAAAATTTGAAATTCAACCATGTGAATAGGCAGGGAAGTAAAATCCTTTGAAAATGACTACCGAATTCGAAGGATTTTACCGCAGTTCGATTGGTCGAAGGGGAAGTACTTTGACAGTCGAATGGTTGAACATTCGAATTTACAAAATTCACTGGTCGAAGTGGTCTTCAAAAACATTCGAAAATTCAAATGTTTTTGAAAATTTGATCGAACTTCGAATCCTTCATGTGAATTTAGTAAATCTGTCCCTTACTGTATATGCACAGTGACATTAACATTAAAAATTACATTGGCGATACAGATACAATTCAATGTAATTTAAGCTTTCAAAGCAAATATAGCATGGTGATAATGTTTAGCTTCATGTTTTGTTATCATATCATATTTTTGTGTTGTATCATTGCTACTTCTATTTTTCTTCACAAAACACATTTATCTTTTACAGTACTGTATTTGACCCTAGCAAGCAGCCTGGGTTTCTAATGGTAAAGTGGAATAGTATTAGAAATGTCCTAGTCTCAGCTCATGCTTCTGCCTATAACTACAGCCTTTCTCTTTGGAAGGAGCCCTCGGCTACTCAGATGCAGTCTGGTCTTAATGTGAGAGTACCAAGAGGATAGTTCTTGGCAGACAAGTGAACTGTGACATGTACAGGAAGGACAGGGAAGAAGGAGTGTTGCTGAGGGTCAGGCTGAGGTTGTTACCAATTCAGGCAGGGCTGTACAGAATCAGGAGTCTGAGATCACAGGCTGGGGACAAAACCAACAGTAACACATCACAGAATCAGGATCCAAAATAAAGGTACCAAACAGACAAAGTACAGGCAACAGAATAGTGGAGGTCGAAGATGGTCAAGCTCAGAGAAAAGAAAAAACAAGTGAAGTGTACCCAGGAACTATAAAAATAAACCTGTGAATGGCAGTGGATAATTGCTTATGGCCTGAGTGCTATCACACCAGATGCAGTACACTGAAAATATCCAGAGAAACACAAGTGACGCACAAACCCAGAAGCAGAGCAGAAGAAGTGGCACGCAGGAGAGGAGCATTGTTTTTTGGATTGTTGTAGATAGTGGATGTTACATATATCATTGTTTAGATGTGTTTTTTTGACACTCAAACTTTAAACCTCATTTTGAAATAAACAAAAACACAAAAGAAGTTGATCACTTGCTTATATAAAGATAGATGATTTGTCTGGAAGGCTGGCGAAGTGCTTTTTCAGCTGGTGTGATGTACACTATAAGATGATATAAAGGTTATGGTTTAGGGTGCAAGTTTAAATTTTGGAAAGTCAATAAAATATGAGGCTGAAGTAGTTTTTGTACAAAGTTAAGTTAACATGGTTATTTTATGGGCTGTTAGAATACAGATGGCTGCATGTTTTGCAAAGCTAAATGTACCTGGAATAGTGGAGCAAACAAGCGCCTGCAGCATGGAGGGTAAAGGCAGCACCAGAAAAGAATATCTCTCTGGAAAGTTGGAGAGGGTACTTTTCAGTACAGTCTTGGGTACATTATAAGACAATATAGAGTAGTTGGTTAAGAGCACAAGTGGAAAATAGTGGCGAATAAATTCGCGAATCACCAGCAAAATTTCGCCGGAAAAACGAGTCGCGCGTCGTTTTTGACGCGACGCGCCAAAAACGACGCGACAAGCGCCAAAGTTGACGTGACGTGCGTCAAAAGCGTCCCGCAACTCGTTTCGCGAATTTTTCTCGGGAGATTCGCCCATCCCTAGTGGAAAAATGTGAAAGTGTGAAAAATATAACAGAATGAAGTTGAGGTTGTTTTTATACACACAATTTAATATGGTGGTCTTGTGGATTGTGAGAATGCAAATGGCTGCATGTTTTGCAAGGCCTGGAATAGTTGAATAGTGGACTTGGAGCACACAAGCCCCTGCAGCATGTTTTCCAGAATAACAAGAATAGTGTTGCTTTGTCTGGGTATGGTGTTTAAATAATACAGTACATTTTGGTTGTGATGAGCCAATAAAAGATGCTTATAGAAATTTTATACAGTATTGACTTTTAGAGGGTAAGTGGTAAGTTATTTTCCTCATCAAAAAAATAAAAAAGTTATGAACTTCACACATGTTGTATTTATGCAGTTCTAAGGGGCAGATTTACTAAATTTGTGTGAACGATTCGAAATTCTTAAAAAATTTAGAATGATTCGAATAAATCAAGTAAAAATCTATTCAATCATTCAACCATTCGATGGTCGAATTAGTTGCCCTTTAAATTTTTATTTGATTGCCTAGTTCTCCAGATTAAACCTACTGATCGACTTTTTCTTATTCAATTGTTCATTTATTCGAATTGCGTTAAAATCCTTTGAATTCGAATATCGAATTTGAAGGGTTAAAATACAAATCTGCCCTTAGATGTAGGTACAGCATGATTTGTGAAAAAAAGAGTGATTAAAAATGTCAGTCAAAACAGGAAACAATGATAATGCAGTACTGCTAATTTTCTCAAATTCAGCAAATTCCAAGACGCAATAAATTGAATTAAGTACAATATTACAATAACATATTATTGCTGGTAATCACAGTCTGAAAACTATGTGTACAAGAAAACTCATGACTAATTAATTTAGTTAATGACTTTGCCATATACGCTAAAGGAGTAAGCACATAAAGCAACCCTAAGATATTGAACAGAGGAAGAGAGTCTATAAGAATATTTACTATAGTTAACTACATCTGGGCCATGTTTTTTCTACTTAAAATCTATTTTTGTGAAACATGTTCTGATTTATCTCTGTCCATTTATCTTTGCATTTTGGGACTGTTAAACTTTCATTTAAATAGCAAACACAAAGGTAAGGCTTTCCAGTTATTAAAACACCACATACTAAGGGCTAGTCCACACAGGAAGATTCAGGGAGATTTGTCGCCTGGTGACTAATTGCAGCTTCTTTGGAGTGACTAATCCCCCTGAATTGCTTACCTGAGTCTCATGCCCACTAGACAAATCTCCCTGAATCTTCCCGTATGGACTAGCCCTAAAAAACAATTGAATTTGATGTTATTTGGTATCTTTGGAGAAATTATGTGAATAATTAGTCTTGAGAATATTCACTAATATTTTAAGGTTTTGTTTTGCTATACAAATAATTGATTATGCACTTAAAGATGCTCTTGATTCTATACTGGAATAAATGCTTTAAATATTCATATACCTGCAAAATAAATAGTTTAACTGTTATAATATGTAGAGGAAACAGTGTCGTCCGGCACTCAAACGGATCCACAGGACCAGAGAAAATTTAGTTAAAAAATACTTTTATTTGTACAAAGTTAAAAAAAAATATATTAGCATCTCCATTGGCAGTACGTGTTTCGCACCCACTCAGGTCATTACATTTTGTCTGATTCTGTGGATCTGTATGAGTGTCAGTTGGCCCTGACTCTCTAAAGCTGGGGGTCTGGGGCTGATGCACCCGGACCACTTTCATTACTCGGTTAGTCATTTACAATTTATTTTGGAGCACCGTCTCTATAAATTATTGTAATCTAACTTTTATATAGGAAGATAAATCTGTTTAATATAATACACTTGGCTATGTTTGTGCACTTGCATTGGTTGCAAAAAGCAAAAAATTGGTGCAAGATGCTATGCATTTTGTAATTTACCCCTACCCCTTCATTAGTGCCTGTGGCCCTAGGTCTATGTGCATGCAGGCAAATTAGGCTTCCCCTGCTCCATGTTAATCCATTACACAATAGCTCTTTAGTCTGTGTGAGTAAGAGATCACAGTGGAAGAACCCCCACCCTTTTTTCTTTAGTGGAGAACAGTAACACCAAAAAATAAAAGTGTTTTAATGTAACAAAATATAGTGTACTGTTGCGCTGCAAAATTGTAAAATTGGTGTTTGCTTCAGAAACTCTGCAATTGTTTATATAAATAAGCTGCTGTGTAGCCATGGGGGCTGCCATTCAAAGTTGAAAAGGAGAAAAGGCACAGGCTACAAAGTAGATAACAGATAAGCTCTCTAGTATACAATGAGATTTTTCAGACTGTATCTGTTATCTACTATGTCTCTTGTGACTGGCTGCCCCCATGGCTAAATAGAAGCTTGTTTATGTAAACTATTGAAGAGTTCTTGACATTTTACTAGTGCAACACAGCAGTACTGATGTTTTTATTACTTTTAAAAACACATTTTTGGTGTTTCTTTTCCTTTAAGGCTCTAAATGTCACCACTGGATCTCGTATGGCTGCATAGTATAACTTACTATCAAATACCCTAAAAAAAACATAAGAATGCTTGAGTATAAACAAATACAAGAGGTCCTCTGCACTCAACCCATTGTTAATATAGTTAAGACATTCAGATATTTTGAGCTTACAGCTACTAAAAAATGCCTTACCCTTTAAACAAAACAGGATTGTTTGTCCATATATTGCAATATATTTAAGCTGGCTAACTACGTCAAAGTCATCCCATATCTGGCCAGTCCTACACTCCAATTATATCTGATTCATTAAGAATTCTATTACTTCATTATACATTTTACAAAGAGACTAAGTTTTACCTGCAACTTACTTGCTGCTTTCAAAGTAAAACTCCCAAACTTGGTTGCACTTTTATTAGACACCAGTGGGATCACCATGACCTGACTATAGCTGGGAAAGGTGGGAGCTACAACTTGGAGCTGGCCACAAGAATGCTTACTTGTACTATGTACTAAGTACTATGCTAGGATATTAAACCATCAATATATAATTATTAGGAAAAATAAATATATTTTTATTTTACAAAATATGCTACAATACAATCAGCCATTTAATAGAGAAATATTACATATATATATTAAAGATACCTTAAAATGGTTATGTTTTTATACACCATGGCCCTTCCTATTTTGTTAATTTGGCCCCATTTGACTGACAAACTCTCCAGAGCATTATTTAGTTATATATTTATATATATATATGTACATATATATTAGGGTAAATGGAAATTCATATTGTGCCATGAACGAACTACAGGAATTTACAATACAAAAAAACGTTTATTTTGCAGAAAAAGGCTCCATTGGTGACATTTCTCAACATCTGTCTACATTTGTAGATAATCTTTTAAATTCTAAATCTATTATTCTGACCCGGAAGAATACAATAATCTACATATATAGTAGCATAAAATATGCAGGAACTTCTGTCAACATCATTAAGGAGCACTAAACTTTATCTTGGTTCATTGCGTAATAATATACTATTTCCCCTGCCTTTAAATGGCTTATTTTCTTACTTATTGACTATTTAAGAATACACTAACCTTCCAATGCAATTTTCCACTGTAGATTAGAATGGGAGGCTTTACTCCACACTGTGATTTCAGGAAAAAATTACAACATATTTTTATTTTATCTAGGTTGTAATTCCAGCTTCACTGGCTTGTCTCCTCCTAGGGTACACAAAGCATTTGACATTGGGGCACAAACTAAAGGAAGTAAGGTTTGATTATATATATATTGGGTGACTTTCTACCTGTCTTTCTCTAAATGTGTAATGATCTATGAAGCTAAGAGTGCACTGTCCAAATGTTGCACTTAAGCCATGCAAGGGAACAATACTGACATTATGGTCAGCATTTCACATGGAAAGCATACAATCTCATAATAAAATCATTCTCATTGGAGACAGAAAAGAGCTGCAGTTTTAGCTGTTCCTGGGTCTGCCTTCCATTTCCCCTTAAGAACATTTAAAATTTTTTATTCTGTGAGGGCCTGTCAAATCATCTGTAAATATAACTGGTAGGTCTCTTTTCTCTGTATTTACAATCAATGTTACTATCGTTACAAAATGTGAAAAAAGGATATAAATCTATGATACTAAATCTAAAATCAAACTGATGGCTAAGGTGTTGTGGGAGGTCTATTCCAAACAACCACCGATATGTCCACAGATATTGTTTATTACATAGGGAGAAAATTTTTTAGGCCAACACGCTCAATTAAAAACAATGCAAGTAAACTCTGATATCTTTCATGGTTTGTGTTTGTGCCCAATAACAACATATTGAGAATCAACATTCAAATTACTTTAGATATTTTTAGATTATATATAAGGATGCTTTATTAACTTACATTTTATGTATTTATTCTTTATATTTTTATCATGATCCTCTTGGCTTTGGCTAGAAAAGCCATGTTCCTTAAATGGATATATGAATAAACCACCACCAGTAGACACTGCTGTAGATTGCATGAATGACTTATGTGAAAATGAACCTTTCCTATACAAAAAAAAGCAACCCAAAACTGAAAAAAAACAACAAAAATGGAACCATTTAGCAACGAAAAGGGTGCTGTTAACAAACTTCTGGAAAAATGATTTCCCTTTTTCTATTAATCTTATACCTTTTTTGACAGAAATTGAATTGAATCTAATATTCTTTATATTCCATTATCTAGTTATATATGACATGCTATATTAGCTCACTGTTTTGTATATCTATAAATTACCCCCTTACCCTCTTAAATTGATGTAAAAAAATGTAACATGATGTCAGAATCTTTTCTGTTAATTATATATAATTAGGATCA
>CM044445.1:108194663-108205956 GCA_024363595.1 Xenopus borealis
AAATTTGTATAGCAAATATCCATTACATGCAAAATGGAAGAGCTAAACCAGACCCTTGGCAGTTACTTTATTCTTTCGGCTTTTTCAGACTTTCATCAGTTACAAATCCTGTTTTTTATTGCATTCCAGCTAGGATACATGATATGTATTACAGCCAATATTATAATTATTATTTTAGTCAAGATAAAGCCATCCCTCAACACTCCAATGTATTTTTTTATCAGCACACTTTCTGCTTTAGAAATCATGTTTTCATCTTCTGTTGTCCCCAAACTATTAGATAACCTTATCTCTGGTAACAAGACAATTTCATTCATTGGCTGTTTTATACAGTTGTTTATCTCAGACACATTTGGAGCAACCGAATGTTTACTTTTAGCAGTCATGGCTTTTGATCGGGACTTAGCTATTAACAATCCCATTCGCTATTCAGCAATAATGAACATGGAATTCTGCATTAAGCTTGCAATAATACCATGGATTATGGGGGCTGCTCTTGTATTTATACCTACTGTTTTTACTGCTAATATGGAATTCTGTGGCCCATTTGAAATGAACCATTTTTACTGTGATCTAATTCCTTTACAGATTTTGGCTTGCTCTGATAAGTTTATTGTCAATATCATTACAAGCTTATCTGCTGTTTTTGCTACACTTTTTCCTTTCCTATTAATCATGGGTTTCTACGTACACATCATTCACACAATCTTAAAAATCAAAGGTGTTAAGGGTAAACAGAAGGCTTTCTCAACTTGTTCATCACATCTCATTGTTGCCAGTTTGTTTTATATTGCAGCAATTGTTGTGTACATTGGACCTAAGGGTAGTAATTATGATAAATTCCTTTCACTCTCATATACTGTGCTCACGCCACTGTTAAATCCCTTCATTTATGCTTTAAGAAACAAAGAGGTGAAAACAGCATTTTGGCAAATGATTGAACTGTGAAGTCATAAATAATGCTACTTACTTTGTATAAACATGGTATCATGCATAAATTACTTTAGATAGTAACAGCTTCATAGTCGCTGAGCGTAAACAAAACTAAAGAATAATGTTGAATTGTTGGCTACATGATTGACTATATTCTTTGGTTGTGAGTGTATGCTTTTTTATTGTGTTGTTCACTTGTTCTCCCAGTTTAATTTAAATGGAACTAAAGAAAAATTAGGAGAAGCTTCATCAGTGTGAAATTAAAGTTCACCATTTGATGAATACACATGGAATCTCTTAGGAACGAATAAAAAGTGTATGATTTTTTTTTTTGTGGTGATCTCTAATCTCATATTTTGATAAATCCACCCCATAGATGAAACCAACTAGATACACACAACTAGATAAACACATTTTAATACTCTTAATCAAGTTATTCTATGTTGCACTGCTTTCTGTATTTCTGTACTTCTGTATACGAAGATAAAAATTTCCACATATTTCAGAGGTTGCCCCTTTATAATTGGATTCTTATATAATAAAATAATCCAGTTCTCTAACTTAAAGCATCTACCCATTCCTTAGTAAAAATAAAACTATAAATAATTTTTTGAAAATATAATTGCCCTTATGTGTGCACTTCCATTCTCATTTCCTTTAAAGTTTAGCTCAACATTCTTTCTTTATTTTTGTTCCCTTCCTCTTCCACACTTTTTTTTGTAGTTTTTCTCCTCAGATTTTGTTTTTCTCAATTGTTTGCATGTACATAGAAGTTATAAGCTGGTTGAGGTGGACATTACTATGCATGATTTCATCCTTTCTTAGGTCCTGAAAAGCAATATTTAGTACTTGTCAGCTTATCATAAATAGAGGGTCTTGATGTTGTACCCTTGCACATCCTAGATTGATGGTCCCACATTAGTTGTGACTCTATCTACAGTTCTGAAACTCCTGCATTGCCTCATTGTAATGGAGTTGGAATTTAGGTCAGCTGGATGCATATAATAGTTTGCCCAGATAGAGATTCCATCTAGCCTGGAGAACCACTAACATTGCAGGAGGAAAATAAAAGTTAAATAGTTAAATGCCTTGCATTTGCCTTAATTTAACTTAGACAATCGAGTTTACCATCAATTAAATGGTCTGGATTTTTTTAATTCCAATAATATTTAAAATATAATATATATGTAAAATAATCATCTCATCTGTAATTACTGAAAATGGGCCCTGGTCAACAAAGGAAAAGTGAAAAGTTGAATTTCCAGTCCTGTATAAACAATTCATATCCAACCTGTTATTTTGTTGTTAAACTAAAACTCTTGACACCGTTAAGGAAAACTGAAGGGCCAGAAGGTAGACATATTAGGGTTCAAGAGCATGCCCCATAGTGCTCATGCAGAAAGACCACTGCTGCCTGTGTTTGTGCACTGAAAAATTCACTCACATATTTCTATGGAATTTGTAGAAGCATAGTTTTCAAATGTGAATTCTAACTTTCACCTATTCATTAATACATTTCCCCTAGGAATGAAAAGAGAGTGGTTAAAATGTTCTCTTAATAAATATGCCCCTTAGTAAATGTCTTCTTTTATCTTGTCTTATGGTCCATGATTCCACATATTATGGTTACCACTCATCAGGTTACTACACTTCTAGCAAACTCAGCTATCTGGGCTGCACTGAATTATGGTATTTGGTTTCAGTATATCTGGGCTGCACTGAATTATGGTATTTGGTTTCAGTGGTTTCACCTTTTAGTATTTAGGATGTCAGTGACATATCTACAGCTCTGGCCCTCCTAGCCAGAGCTGTAGATATGTCACTGACATCCTAAATACTAAAAGGTGAGGAATCAAGTTAGGTTTTAAAACGGGGCACACCAAGGTACAGATGGAAAAAAAAATTGGCAGGTGCGTGGTACACAATGTTTTCTGACTTTCCCCTTTTTCAAATGAACCAGTCCAACTGTTATTGGTTTGTCAGTCAAAGGATCAGCAAATAAATGTGTTAAAGGCATCACTTGGCTTAATTGGTGTGCTTCTTCCCCAATTGGAATCTGAGTGAATGATGGGTTCATCCATTAGTGACAAAAAGTCCATTCAGAACAAGAATCCTTCCCTGTGCAACTAGTGAATTTATACAAATTTCTCTCTATAAACGTTACAAAGTTGCAAAGTCAACATTATCATCCAATGTATCAATAAAAAAATATATACACAATTTTACCATTCATTGTGTTCAGTGAATATATTATAAAAAGAAGCTCAGAACCAACTGTCCATTTAACCCATTAGCAGCCATGCAGTTTAATTTATGTATCCAAAAGGCTTTTCTTTGAAATATCGAAATTACCTCCCCTAGCTCTCACAGGGACATGTTCAATTGGCATGCATTTAAAGGCCGCAGGGCTATGCTTAGCCTCTGCCCAGTGTTTAGCCACCAATTGTTGTGTAATGTCTTTTTTTTTACTTTTTCTTTGCCCTTGTCCTACTTCTCTGGGGTGTCCTACTTCTCTTCAGTCCCTTTGTAAAATGTATAATGAATCTATGGAATTCTTAATGAATCAGATGCAATTTGAGAATAGGACTGGCCAGATATGGGATGTATTTGACGTGGTTGGCCAGCTTAAATATATTGCAATATATGGAAGTGTCTTGTTTTGGAGGTTTGCGTCTTGTTTTGGACACCGGCGCACATTAATTCCAAAGAAACCAGGAGCCAGTGTCGGAAAAATGGGCCGTCGCAAATTTATATGCCTGTGGCGAATTGCAGGAATTAGCAGCAAATTCGACCCAGGTGAATAAATTCTCCCATCACTATCAGGATTCTCTTGACTGCAGCTATCAAAGAGATAGCCAGCATTATTAGACACTGCTGTATATTATGAATGACTTGTGTGTAAAGAAGTTTTCCAATTCAAAATCAGCAGTTCAAAAAATTGCACCATTACCAAAATTGTAGCCAAGGTTATATTTTCTACTCTTCTTAGCAGAGGATGAAAAGAGTTCTCTGTTCTATATTAAAAGTCATGTCAACCATGAGATTCTACTCTCATAATTGAAATCTTCCATCTCTTTAACCAGTTTGGTTGCATGACTCTGCAATCTTTTCAGCTCATTTATACCCATCTTAAAGGAGAACAAAACCGCAAAAATGAATATGGCTAAAAATGCCATATTTTATATACTGAACTTGTTGCACCAGCATAAAGTTTAAGCTGCTCAATTGCAGCAATGATCCAGGACTTCAAAACTTCACATGGGGTCACCATTTTGGAAAGTGTCTGGGACACTCACATGCTCAGTGGGCTCTGAGCAGCTGTTGAGAAGCTAAGCTTAGGGGTTTTTGTAAGCTGATGCTTCAGGGCTGATTATTACATCCCGGTGCTATTTGCCATGCAGTAAGTATCTGTATTAATTACTATTCAGTCTTATACAGTGACATTTATATTCTATGTGCGCTTTCTATTTTAAGTTGGTCACTAAGTTCAGTACCTGACAGCAGCACAGAACATGTACAGTGAATCAACAGAAAAGAACTTTATCACTATGCACTTATCAACTTTGAACCTCCCCTTCTCAAAATTGAACCTCATTTAATCCCTTTTCCTGGTTTGCCCAGTCTGGAACTTTCATTTTTAACTTGGTTGTTTGGTGTTCTTTACCATTTTTTTCAATCCAATGACCACTGAAAGGACTTTCCCATGTATAAATTGTACACAATGTAACAACATTATCAGAGGTACTCAAGTAATGAATCCAAATGCAGGATCAGCAATACCAATTTTAGGATACTGTACATATTTCTGTACATATGTTGTATTTTACCCATTAATGTCCATGCCGGTTGGGGTATGTGGGCAAAACCATTCAGTGTGCTGAGGATAGGATGTCCAATCTTAAGTCTAATATTGCCACAAGTAAAAATATTTTAAGGAATTTTTAAGGAAATGGGCCATAATGCCTCCCAACTAAGATTTCAAATACTTGAACATATCTCTAGACCTAGGAGAGGTGGGAGGAGATAATGTTGCTACAACATGAAGGAAGCTGGACATACAGAGGCAAATTCAATAAAGGCTGCAACTTCACCAGTGCCTTTGCAACACTTCACCAGGTGTAGATTTGCCAGGATAACGCTAATTCACAAAAATGCAAAGTTGAGTCCATTGTGCCAAGCGATGGCTGCGTTACTTCAGCAAGCAAAGCGAAGTTACGCTATCGTTGGTTAATTTGCAGATGGTGGGAAGTGAAGTTTCAATGCACATGTATGTTACACAAGCCCAGGGAACCTTAATATAATAATATAGAGCTGTTATAATGCCCTATACATGAGCCCAGTGTCTAGTTTATGTGCCATATGTTTGAAAATGTAGGGGGGAACCCGGGTACCCTAAAAATGTTATGTTTTCCAGGCTATCAACCTGAAAAAAGTAAGACTCCAGCATTTTCTGGGACTTAGAAAAAAAGTCCTGTGCACTCTGTTGCATGTTGGCTGGTCTGAGCTGGCGAACAGCTAATGTTCAGTAAACACAGCAGCTTATTTATATAAACAATAGTGGTGTTTATGAAGCAAACACAGCAGTTTTACAAGGCAACACTACATTATATTTTTATTAATTTAAAACAATTTAATTTTTTTTGTTACTGGTCTTTTAAAGGGCAAGGAAATAAATAAAATCCCATTTCTACTTTCTTTAATGAAAAAGAAATCTATCTCCAATATACTTCAATTAAAAAATGTGTACAGAAACCTGACTGTATGCAGTGAAATTCTCCCTTCATTTAGTGCTATGGATAGGAATTGTCAGACGCTCCCTAACTTCTGGCAGGGAAACAATCATACTTATGAACAGCAGGGGGAGTACCTGCCTTACTTACCAGCCATGCAGAACTCAAGTCGCTTTGTTTTTAGATCATTTATGACAATCCCTAAGAAGCCTAGACCACACTGAGCATGTGTATGTAGTCTAGTCTTGCAAAGATTTATAACAAAGTTACAAGATGACAGCCCCCTGTGGCCAACTTTGAAAGCAAAAATCATTTGTTTGATTAGGCTTGTGGTGCAGTAAGTTCATGTGTATGTTTATTATACAAAATACAGCATTTCTAGTCTTATTCTATTTTAGACTTTCCTTGCCCTTTAAGTCCAGACTATTCTGTAAATAAATATATTAGATATTTGATGTCCATTAACTCTTTGCCTGCCAAGAAAGTATTAGTTACCCGAAACACAATTAATAATTGCTGAATGCTGTCATAACAATTTTCAGTTAATCAGAATTTGTCAAAAATGTATGGTTTTTCTGGGGTTATCATACTACTTAGTCAACCCGTGATGTTCACATTTAAGCTGTTTTACAGTTTGGTAGTATGGAGCAGAAAGATATTTACTCATTTTGGATCCATTAAAATGTGAACTTTCTAAAAATATATGATTTTTTTGGTCTTTATATTGTTGTGGGGGTCTTACAACACACAATGATTACAATATATGGACAAACAATCCCTGTTTTGTTTAAAGGGAAAGACATTTTTAGTAGCTTAAGGAACAAAATGTTTCAATGGTCTTAATATACTGATAATTGGTTGAGTGCAGAGGATCGTTTGTATTTGTCTATGTGAATGATGTGTTCACTAGTGATGGGCGAATCTCCCGAGATTCGATTCGCCAAAAAATTCGCGAATTTCCAGAGAAATTCGCAAATTGGCGAAAAATTTGCGAAACGAGTCGCGGGACGCTTTTGACGCGCGTCGTGTCGCATAATTTTCGGCGTGTCGCGTGGTTTTCGTCACGTCGCGTCAAAAACGACACGCGACTCATTTTTCCAGTGAATTTTCGCTAAGCGACATTTCGCTGGCGATTCGCAAATTTATTCGCCAGCAGTGAATCGCGGGAATTCGCAGCGAATTCGCCCATCACTAGTGTTCACAACGTCATTGTAAACAAGGGGAAGACATTTTTAGTAGCATAAGGCACAAAATGTTTCAGTGTCCTTAATAGATTGACAATGGTTTGAGTGCAGAGGATCTTTTGTATAAACTTAATGTTGGTTGAAGTTTGCAGATTCATATAGGAGAGTTTTGGAAATGCTTTTGCCTAATGGAGCCAGATACGTGCATAAACGTTTTTTGTGTGGAGAATTTGGGAGCTATTTTACTCTCCAAATTTAGTGGCTTAAAATGTTTTTGACATCACTATTAAATTTACTTTCTCTAAACCCAAGAATGTCATGACATTTATTAAAAGATCCAAATAAAAAAGGTAAGAATGGAAAATAATGCTTAATGACATGCTAAAAATCTGAATACCTCTAAAATCTGAAAAGAATTCAGATTTTTGGACAATTCCTAGTAGAAAAAAAATCCGAAAACCTCTACACTTTTAGAAACAAGGAGGTCAACTTGATTACAAATGGTCAAAGAGGATCAGTGCAGCACCCACGCTAACCTTGATAACTTTTACCAAGCAAAGTTTTGCATTAGAGGTATTTATGGTTTTTACAATCAATAAATCTTAATTTTTAGAGCTTTTTTTAAAAAAAGGAAAACCAAACATTTTTAGAGATTCATGGAAAAAATTAAATTTGATTGTTAGTAAATCAGCCCCTTAGAAGCCAATATCTTTTTAGAGAAATTTCACAAATATTTCAATGTACTTTGAAAGGTTATGTTGTCCAGATATATAGTTTTCCAAGGTAACCTAAAAGTCCCCCCAGGAAATGCTCCTATAGTGGTGAAACAAAAACTGTTAAAATATTTTGTGGGAGTACACATAACTAAGGTATGAAAATATTCCAGCAGTGAGACAGTTAATATAACCATTCAAAGAAGTAAGTGACCTTAAATATAATTACTTTACATTGATGCTGACCCTTTAATATAGTTTTTATGCATGGGTAATACTTGAATATTCAAATTAAAAAAATCAAATTTGGAAGTAATTTTTGGCTACCTCGACCATCGAATAGGCCAAAATTTGATTTGACAAAAATTTTTTTCAAAGTTTAAAATTCGACCATTCGAAAATATAAGTACTGTCTCTTTAAAAAATTCAAATTCAACCCTTCGCCACCTTAAACCTGACAAATTGCCCATTTTAGAATATGAGGGACCTCCTATTTTTGAAAAATTTTCCCTCCAGTTTTTGAAAAATTTAGAAAATTTAACGATTTTGGTGAAAATCGTTCAAATTGCTTGAATCAAACAATTTTATTCGATTGAAAATGGACCTATTTGAACGAAAACAGTCAATTGTCAACTGAAAAACTCCTTTAAAAAAAGTTTGATGGTCGAATTTCAAAGTTTTTTCACTTTGAAATATGACCCTTCCTTAATGTGCCCCTTAATGCACTTTAAGGGGCAGATTTATCAAAGTAAAAATTTGAATAAAAAAAAATTCAAGTACTGTATATGGCCACCATAAACCTGTTTTAGCCTATGGGGGACCTCCTATTACCTTTATGGAGTCTTTGGCTGCATTTTGAGAATTCAAATGTGTTTTGTGTGTTATCCTTTGAATTGTACAATGCAATTTTTGTACGATTTGAACAATTCGAATTTGATCGAAAGCGGACGTATTCGGACCCTTGAGAAATCTACCCCTAAGAATTGTTTTTAGAATTTCACCTGGGTTCCATATTATTCATTCTTTCTCGATGATTTAATCGGAATTTTTCTTGAATAATAATAACATTTTCAAAACACAGTGTAGATAAAAAAGGATGAACAGAGCAGGATAAGTTTTTCAATTGGTGCCAATGCTTTTTAACAAGAGACAATATAAATGGACATTATATGTGAAAAAAAATATTTAATATAGTTATATGTCCATACAATTGATGATTAAAGCTTATTGGCCTCTGTATGGGGCAATAAGCAGACCTGGCAATAACAGCAGCTGAAGAGTTTGCTATTTCAAAAATAAAAGTCAAAAATAAATTTTCTGAAGATCCTTAATTTTCTCTCTTAGGCTTTATCGCTTAGTTAATTCAATGTCAAAGGACATGTTTTCCCAATGGTGTTATAATTCCAGTGGGTGTACTACCAATAGTATGATGAGACTGAGCCTTTAAAAACACAGGATATTTTACTCTGTGAGACGTCCTTTCTAAACACTTTATACATGCTGAAGGATATGCTGCTTCAGGTATGAAAACTCTTTTTAACTTTGTATTAAGTTATTGTATGGGGTTGACCACAATTTCACTATGCCTTCTACCTACAATGTATTAGAAGTGCTAACTGAAATAAGGGGTGTGCCATATTTACTACAAGTTATTATTTCATTGTTGCTACAGCATTATTATTAATGTCCCCATATCACTTTGCTTAGGATCTTCTATACAAAGATTTCCTTCAGTCTTTTAGAATGCATGATCAACACTGGGTTTCCTTTTATGCAATGGTGCAAGGTCCTTCTTGATGTTTTGCATGAGCTTGTTCCTCTTAACCTACATGAAAAGTAAACATTTGGAGGTGAAATTTCATCAAAATTAAAAAATTTAGGAAAGCTTTGATGGTTAGTTATTTGAAGCACCTTTGATTCTGGAAAATCTTATATCTTAATTCATATTTATTATCTTGGTATCTAATATTGTAAGGGAAATAAAATGCTTCACAATGTCCAGAAAATCATTACATGCAAAGCAAAAATATTCACCTACATGTAATAACAGAAAATGAGATAAGAACTTACTGGGTTCATGTTTAAAAGCTTTATCAATGTGATTATCTTGTAGATTTCCACTGAACATAAAATGAATCAGACCAATGAAAATACAGTGGAGCAGTTTATTTTCTTGGCCTTTTCCAACTTCCACAAACTCCAGATTTTTCTATTTTTTGTCATCCAACTGGCTTACATTGGCTGTATCATTGGAAATATTTCAGTCATTGTCTTGGTGAGGGTAAAATCTTCACTTCATACTCCAATGTATTTTTTTATCAGTACACTTTCTGCATTAGAAATTTGTTTTGCCTCTGCAGTCATTCCAAAGCTGCTAGCTAATCTTGTTGGTGCTGACAATACCATTTCTTTTGTTGGCTGCTTTGCACAATTGCTTGTCTCTGATAGCTTGGGGGCTACAGAATGTTTTCTTTTAGCAGTTATGGCCTTTGATCGTGACTTAGCTATCAACAATCCTTTACATTACAAAGCCATAATGACTCAGAATATCATTTTTGGACTTGCTGCACTCCCATGGGTTCTTGGCTTCATTACTGTGTTGATTCCTACAATTTACATGGCAAAATCAAAATTTTGTGGATCCAATGAAATCAACCATTTTTATTGTTATTTAGCACCAATCAAGAATTTGATTTGTTCCAATCAGTTAACCACCATACTTATAACAAACGCAGCTGCAGTTTTTACAACTATTTTCCCATTCATTCTAATCTTGGGATTCTACACCCATATTGTTTTTGCCATTTCAAAAATTAAGGGTACAAAAAGTAAGCAGAAAGTATTTTCTACCTGTTCCTCGCATCTCATTGTAGTTAGTCTCATTTACTTTGCAGGAATTTTTGGATACCTTGCACCCAAAGATGGCCCTTATGGGTCATTTTTTGGACTCCTGTACACTGTGGTCACTCCAATTCTGAATCCTTTCATATACACTTTTAGAAACAAGGAGGTCAAAGCTGCTCTTTGGAAACCATCTGTATTACTTGTGTGATTTTGAAGTAACATGAAAAAGCAATAAATTGTAAGTACTGTACCAATCACAGTATTCATACATTTTTAATAAATAATCTTGTGGAATTAACTTTCATGGCATTGCACAAGTTAAATTGTTAAATAAAAGTTACTGGAGGATTCCAAAGGCATGGAAACAGTTGCAGTTATAATTGCAAAATGGGGGATTTATCTAAATATCTTGCCACTTAAGCTTCCTGTTACTTGTAGGTTGTAATAACAATTATGTCAAGGGGGGTCAATCAAACAAGAATCTTCCAAACTTTCTGTGAACAAAGTTAAACTGACATGAAAGGATAGACCTAACTGGTTGCTAATTGGAACTCCCCTTGTTCAAGTAAGCACCTACATTTCTCTTCAATCTGCCATCTCTCAGAGATCAAACAATAGTCCTGTATCTAATTCTTTTCATTGAGATAAAATGACATGTTACCAATACAGTTTATTTTGCCGAGAGAAGCAATCTAAGAATGGCAAATCAAACCTATATGCAGTAATGGGCTGTATTTATTTAACAATAACAATTATACTATATTGATATACATATCTTCATACTTCATTCTATAATAAGAAATAAGTTCAATAAGAAATACTATAAAAGAAGAAGGAAAGGCATTTGTACTGGGGGTGCACCCCACCCTTAGTGATAATATATACTTAT
>CM044445.1:108207364-108252727 GCA_024363595.1 Xenopus borealis
CTGCCTGCATCTGACCTTGGCCTGAATTACTATGAACCTGAGCTGTCTGCCTTTGACCCAGATCTGCCTGACCTCTGCTGTCCTTTACCCTGATTACTTCATCCGGACTCTCTGGCCTCTTTTCCCGGTGCATTCTACCTGTCTCATCTCCAGGTCAGTCTGTCGCTGGTGAAAGCTGCTTGTGAGCCCTCCTCTACAACTTGATCTGTAAAAAGCCTAACAGATATCCTACATTAGGGAGCAGATTTAAGTGTGAAATTATAGTGCTCCAAAGAAATATTCACCCACTTTTTATTCATTCCTGTGGGATTTTCAGAAAGTTTTTATCAAATGGTAAACTCTACTTTTCATACCTTAATAAATCTGCCCCAATTTTTGCTCACTGGGCTGTTCACTGTACCTCACAGTGACATCTTTTATTGGAACAGTATAGTGTCGGTGGGTACAAGGCAATCCTGTCCTTACTGCCATTAGGCAGGTGATAAGTATAGGACACCTTTAAGTTATGTGCCCATTTGTGCCCTAATTGCACATCTGAATGATGCATAAGTTTGGGTATGGGCATAGGACGGGTAGGTAGACTCCTAATAAGAGTTCAGATTGTGTCAGTTCTGGCTCTAAGCAACTAAATGACATTTGCATGCAATTTACTGGGCCCTTCTCCTGCGCCTGTTGATACTGGATGCCATTGGAACCCTAGAGTTACCTTATGCTTGAAGAATCACAGTAACTCCAGGGTTCCATCTAGTCAGAACAATTACAGATATTCTTACTTTTCTCAGCAATGACCTGTTCGCTTGCATATTTACTCACAGTTTGCAAACCCGGGCTCAAATTATTACCTGCCTTGGTGAATGCTCTGTATGTTGCAGTTATCCTTAGACAATGTATGCACATAGCTGTAAGCCAGTTGCCCCTCTGTACAACTGGAAGGAACACTTCCTCAAAGTTTCATTTTGTTTGTCTGCACTTTACTTTGCACCCTGCACACAACTGGTGACATCTCATCAAAGTAAGCTGAACCAGCACAATGGTGCTCAGAGTCAATACCTTTTTAAAAAGTGTTCAAGCGCCTACTTTTGTGCTTTGCACATGGCAATGTAATGCAAGCCTAAGAGCATTTATAACTATGAAAAGATTGTCCAAGCAGGCATGTAATTATGGAGGAAACAGACCATGCAGCTATGTGTGTGTGTGTGTGTGTGTGTGTGTGTGTGTGTGTGGGAGGGGGGGGGCTGGGGCAGGAGGTATAAGGACCAAATGAGGCCTTAATTCATTTATGATTTCACTAAATATTGGTAAAACAGGGGTAAATTAGGGTCACTCTTTGAATAGTTCTCTCTGTAACATTATTATTATTATTATTATTATTATAAGGAGACCATGTTATGACTGCTGTTCTCCAAATGCTCAGCTCATCTACACAGGTTTTAGTCACAAATGTAATGGTATTAGGGAAAAGGAGACCATTTCTAAATTAGAAATGGTGCGCTTTTTTAGAGACTTGGTTATTCCATTACTCCTCTAGGTAATTGAAATTACCAATAATTGAAAACTGACCAATTTATGTTTTCTTTTATCTTTTGCAACTGTAGCTTGGCTTATTCAAAATATATTGAAAAATATTCAAAATACATGTTTCTTGCTCTTCTTATGTCTAGATTTCCACCCATAAATAATCCATACTGTTCCTACTTCTAGTCTAGATGACATCTTTAATTTATAACTTAGCAGTGGAATAATGCACCCAATTTGCACAACAAGCCCCAAAAACAATTATGGTTGTGGGATAGTCATATGCCAAACACATTCTCCATGCATGAACTAAATGTTATTTACTGTCCCTTCTTCAACAGGATGTGTTACATAGTTACATAGTTACATAGTTAAATTGGGTTGAAAAATGACTGAGTCCATCAAGTTCAACCCCTCCAAATTAAAAACCCAGCATACATACACACACACATCTCCACTCTTTCAAACACAAACCATATATGCCCATAGTTATACTAACTGTAGAGTTTAGTATCAAAATAGCCTTTGATATTATGTCTGTCCAAAAAATCATCCAAGCCCCTCTTAAAAGCATCAACAGAATCAGCATCACAACATCACCCGGCAGTGCATTCCACAACCTCACCGTCCTGACTGTGAAGAACCACCTACGCTGCTTCAAATGAAAATCCTTTTCTTCTAGTCTGAAGGGGTGGCCTCAATGCAGATATTTTCAGGCCAGAAGGAAAGCGATACCAAAAGTGCAGCCCACTGTGTTCTTACTGACTCATACCTGTGGTGGCACTGATTGGTTGTAGTAGGTATAGAATCCCTTATATGGAAACCGGTTATTCGGAAAGTTTCATATTGATGGCAAAAGATTCATTTTGGGTTTAATATTTAAATGAATTTCAGCAGCTTTAGGGTTTGGAGATCCAAATTACAGAAAGATCCTTTACCCAGAAAACCTCAGGTTCCAAACATTCTAATCTAGATAATGCATCTTATATTGGTAACACAAAACAGCTAAATGTTGTATTTATTAAATTCAATATTAAAAATACTATATATATAAAATTTCACCAAATATCTATGCACTCTGGTTTGAATTTTCAAGATGTAGATATGTTCATGCATAGCTCAAAATATTTACAAATTACAAAAATATAAAACTAATTATATTGAAAATAATTTGTCCTCTGCTCCAGCCACACACAGGTACACAGGTACACAAACATTCAAAATACAGACATTTGTTTCATGTAATGGACCACACTCTTTTGTTCTATAGGGTGTGAAAGAAAATTTTTTGTTTTTACTGAAGGAAACATTCTGTGGAATGTGGGTCTTCTTAATAGCATGCTGTAATCTGTATGTTACATTTAAAAAGGCCTATACACCAATTAAATAATTTACTTGTGTCAAGAAGCCTGTCAGATTAATTAACTAATTCTCTTGGCTCAATCTGTACACCAAATTATCTCAACTGGCAGTGTTAAACATAGAATCACTAAGGACCTTATTAGGTTTTAGACTATGTCTACAAAGAATAGGCAACAATGGGCTCAAATTGCCTTTGGAGTACTGGAAACAATGAAAACATATATGGGGTTATTTCTTACACATATATTTGTGTGTGCGCATTGCAACATGTTAATGAAACGCTACCCTTGTTTTTAAGGTAGCACAATGTAACATTAATGTTTGTAATATATCATCTTTAATTTTTAACACAGTTCTACTTCCTGAAGTCACAGAATTTCAGATATGAGATGTTCTATTAGTGGGTTATGCACCTACAGTATTTTGGCATGTTGAAGACAGATCTCCTTACATCAATAATTTTGTCATCGATGTTGACTGATTCTTCTTCTTAATATATAAATATCTTGACAGGGTGCATTGAAATGTGTCTTAAGCATAAATTTTCCAACCAGAAACACATATTTTTCCCAGAATTAGCACAAAGTAATTTTAAAATAAATATATGTTTATTGGATGCCTACCTATTACACAAGGGTGCTATTGTTTCTGACCTTCTGATCCTAGATTTCATGCATCTTGTCAAAATATATGTACAAGATCATAATCATATCTCCTGGCTTCTAGTATTTCTTTTTGTAATATATTCTCTGCTGTTCATTTCTGGGTGCAGTAATATTATGTAACATTTTGGCAAAAAAATGCAAACCAGAAGCCCAGCACTTGATGATAGAATGGCAAAGATTTCTACGGCCACTGTCTGTTTGCCCTTGGTACTGAGATAAGCGGGTATAAATGTCACCCAGACACTAGCAAATACCAACATACTGAATGTAATGAACTTGGTCTCATTAAATGTGTCAGGGAGCTTTCTAGCCAGAAAGGCAACTAATAGACTAATAGCAGCTAACAAACCCATGTATCCCAGAACACATGAAAATAATACCTTAGAGCCTTCATTGCACTCAATCACTATTTTCCCTATTTCTGCTGTCATATTGAATTCTACAAAAGGAGCTGCTGTTGTCAACCATACAATGCACAGAATTATCTGAATCATTGTGCACCCAGGAACAATATAGACAGGAATTCTAAACCCTACCAATTTTTTAATTTTGCTGTCTGGATTTGTAGCATTAAATATCATTATGACGGTAATAGTCTTTGCTAGTATGGCAGAAATGCAAATTGAAAAAATGATAGCAAAGATGACTTGGCGTATCATACACATTATCTTGTTGGGTCTGCCAATGAATGCCAAGGGACACAGGAAAGCAAACATGAGGCAAATGAGAAGTAGGTAACTGAGCTCTCTGTTGTTTGCCTTTACTATGGGAGTCTTCCATTTAATAATGAACAGGTAGAACACAGACAATGTAAGGAGACAAAATAATATTGAAATACAAGCTAAAGTGGAGCCCAATGTCTCTTCATAAGAAAGGAATTTAATGGGTTTCAGTAGACACTCTTCATTTCTGCTGTCAGGCCACTTATCTTCTGGGCACCTGAAGCATTCACTGTTATCTAGAACAGAAACAATATGTTAAGTTAAACAGATGTTAACATGCAGCACTACTTCTGACTTTGGCAACCATTTAGCAATTAGTTTAATTTAATCAGATTAAAGGTAAACTGCTATATGCAACTGCATTGGTGCAATATGACTATGACGATTTTCATTCATCCAGGTCATGGTATATCTAATATAAGTAATTCTAAAACAATTTGACTTGCTGAGTAATTACTGAAGACGTTTTAATACTCATCCGAGCAGCTTCTTCATTCCAACTGACTGGTATGGGAAGTTCTTGACTAATCACAATGACACATTGTAACTCTTCAAAGAGGTGACATCTGGATTTGATTCTGTGTAGTTACTGTGATGGGATTACCAATGTGTCATGCAACTCCTATACACAGGTGTTACTTGTGAGAGTTGCATTCTGAAAGCGCTTGGGTACCGATGTGAGAACAGCATTGTATGTAGCAGACAGGTGGTGTCGAAGGCTGCAATTGCTGACAATTTTTTCATTAAAAAAAACTTTATACATTAACCCACACAATTTAATAAGATTCCATTGCATAATTTCACCTCACCTCAACATCCACTTATATTGTCTACCTATCACGGGCACCATGTAGCCATGGCTACATATAACAACCATCTAGAACTTCTGTGTTTCTCCAGCGCCAACATTTTTCTTAAAAACTTTGCCCGATTGCTCATTTTGATTTGCACCACAAAAAAAAAAGATGCTGGACAAATACATATGTCAGTTTATCCTTCCCCTCTCCCTCCTCATGATCCAAATTGATCTGAGCTGTCCTTGTGTATATATTAGGACATATAAGTACTGTATATAGTTTATTAATTTTAATGTGGGGTACAAAGCACCCAGATAATATCTTTTGTTGGTCAGATTTATTATTAGTTGTGCCTGTTTGTAAGCACCATAGTATATAACAGTATATCAGTAGATATGTAATGTCAAAAATCACAGTCATGTTTTTAAAGGGGCTGTTCACCTTTGAGTTAACTTTTAGTATAACCTAGAGAGTGATATTCTGAGACAATTTGCAATTGGTTTTCAATTTTTATTGTTTGTGGTTTTATAGTTATTTAGCTTTTTATTCAGCAGCTCTCTAGTTTGCAGTGTCAGCAATTTGGTTTCTAGGGTACAAATTACCTTAGCAACCCTGCATTGATTTGAATAAGATACTGGAATATGAATAGGAGAAGGACTTAATAGAATGATAAGTAATAAAAAGTGGCAATAACAATACATTTGCAGCCTTACAGAGCATTTGTTTTTAGATGGTGTCAGTGACCCCCATAAGAAAGCTTTAAAGAAATAGAATAAAATTGCAAATCATTAAAAAAACTATGAAAAATAAATAATGAAGACCAATTGAAAAGTTTCTTAGAATTGGCCCTTCTACAATATACTAAAAGTTAACTTGAAGGTGAACCACCCCTTTAAGAAATTGGCAACATGGGAGCTTTTATTCTATAGTTTCCTGAATTTTTCAGCGATGCAAAATGGGACACATTCACTCATCACTATTCACAACTTGAAACCATAGATTCAAACAGACACCTTAGTTTCTCAGCATTTCTCCTAAATAAGCCTCACAATGCTATCATGGTGGCAATAACAAGTCATTAAACATCTTGCACTGTTTTGGCATAGTAACTCATGCAGCTTAAAGCCTTATTTGAAATGTAGGATACTAAGCTAATGAATGTAGCTTATTTCAGTTGTTATATCTTACTGGATCAGGGTATACTAAAGCTATAATAATAATGACTGTACCAGCTGCAAATACTTCCTTCCTGCCAATCATGCTGATAATTGCATGATGCATTCAGTGTGGGGATCCAGAAGTTCTGACCTGCAACATAGTGAAGACCTGCAGCCTGTAGCCTTGAGCTAGTAATCTTGCAATACTGCCCTAGGAAGTGTTATGTGTCTTGGGGGGAAATTCACTAAAGCTAATTTTCGCAGTTTAGTGAATTTCCCTCTATGTGTCTTGGTGTAAAGCCTATCACTATGGAGAGATGAATGAAAGGAAATCTACCATTTCCAAGGACTTAAATAAATTGCTTATTATTTTCAACTTACACACCATTTGGGTTAAGAATCTCTCCTTCAGAACATGGCAGGCAATCAAAGCAGCATTCCTTCTGCCCTAGAATTACAGATCTTCTGTAGCCATTTGGACATGGATCACTGCAGACTGAGACAGGCACCTGCAGAACAAAATATTTGAATATATATATATATGTATTTAGAAACATATACGTATAAATATATATTATTAACATTGTAATTAGCCTGTATTTACAGTATAAATATTTAGCACTGCTATTGATTGTATAAATTAATAGTTTGTGAAGATTATCATTCATCCAGGTAATGGTATATTTATAGAAATAAGTCAAATCATTCCAGAGGATATATTCTTGAAGGAAGATTTACAGTTATACTTAACTGAGAAAGCCAGTTGGATGACTAGTGAAACGTCTTCAAGGAAAAAACACAGCAAGTCCAGTTGATTTGACTTATTTTATATTTTTTTGTGTTTTCAGATGTAAATAAAAGCTACTTATAAATGTAGACTGTTGGAGGGAATCAGATTTAGGTTAGATTAGGCACAAATATCATGACATACTCTGCACCAGCATATAACACTTGTATACGAATATGTTAGTTTTATAGCTTTTTACTTTCAAGAGGAAGTGGTATACTGAAGGTCAGACGCAGTAGAAGTGAATATTAGAAAATTTTGTAATATCTATATTTAAGAAGCAGAATTATGGCAGTTGATTATAAGGATGCACTGAATCCAGGATTTGGTTTGGGGATTCGGCCTGGATTCAGCCTTTTTCAGCAGGATTCGGATTTGGCTGAATCCTTCTCCCCAGCCTAACCGAATCCGAACCCTAATTTGCATATGCAAATTAGGGGCGGGGAGGGAAATTGCATGACATTTTGTTACAAAACCAGGAGGTAAAAAATGCTTTCCCCTTCCCACCCCTAATTTGCATATGCAAATTAGGGTGCGGATTGGGTTCGGTATTCAGGATGGATGTACTATATATGAATGTACAGTATATAGCACGGTGCTACCTCTGGGATCCTGTAAACACTACAGTGGAAATTAAAAAATTATTTTGTACCATTTAATTAGCAATAACAAGTTATTTAAGAGATCAGGTTCTCTTTATGAATTCAGTGTGGTTAACCCTTCCACCAGTACAGCGAGGGTCCACCTGAGAAGAACGTTTTAGATGTAACCTGTGCCAGAACTTGCCAGGCTATGTAACTATCAGAACTAATTAAAAGGCACCAGTAATTAAGTCTGTTGCCAGTGGTGACAGGTTTCAGCCAGAAATGCATGCCTAAGCTTTTTTGATAAAAGGGCAGTTTTGTCACAAACCTGCACATGTAAATAAACACATTCTTCAGGTACTTGCACAATTGTTACTTTAATTACTCAAATGCCTCCCTGGCATGATTCCCACTATGTGATCTAAACATGAGGCAAACCAGTGGGTACAATAAGGTATTAGCAACCCCACATAAGGCCCTTCATGCTCCTTAAACTTGTGAGTACTTCTAGTTTAATAATACTTACTTTACTGTTTCCTGAATTCCATAGAATTTTGTTTAGCTGAATACTGAATTGCTGACCCTTTGGAGCTCCGGCGTCAATGCTGCCAATATAGACATACTGATTGCTTCCATTAGGGAACAGCTGCCAATTCAGGATATCCACATAGATAGGGACATCACCATTCTCATCAAAAAATATCCGTTCCCCTGCAGTGTTTCTGAAGTCAACTCTCTTTATGTAATAAAGCAGCTACAAGGGAGACATTTACCATTTATAATGCCTGTATTTGAAAGAATAATGTACCAAGAATGTGTACACTTTTACTAAATCAACTGAACTAAATGAATGAATGGCATGCAATGCCAAATAACTAGAAATTATTTAGTTGTACCTCCCTATTTAATATATAAAAGGACAGAAGAATAAAGTTTACATAAAATATAACGTAATTGTAAAAATACAGAAGAACAAAACAAAAAATAATTTAAACAAACTGAACTAGAGTTTATTAGATTATTCTGCAAGATATTATTGAAGAGGAGCCACAAGGAACAAGTTACAGATAACTAGTGATGGGCGAATCTATTCTGTTTCGCTTCGCCAAAAAATTTGCGAATTTTGCTGAAAATTTGCCAAAAATTCGCAAAACAAGTTGCGTCACATTTTTCCGGTGCGTCACGTCATTTTCGGCGCGACACGTCATTTTAGGTGTACGCCGCGTCACTTTTTTTGTCGCCATTGAATTTTTGCTGGCGTTTCGCAAATTTATTCACCGGCGGTGAATCGCGAGAATTTGCTGCAAATTCGCACCTGGCGAATAAATTCGCCCATCACTACAGATAACCCACATATCCATACTGATCCTGAGGCGACTGGAAGTGTTTAAGTTGGAATTGTTATCACTGAGACATTCTAAGGGGGAAATTAACTAAAGCATGAAGCGGCAAACTTTAGCGCTAATTCGCCAGTGTGACATCATTTTGGAACTTCTCCAATTATTAACGCTCTCTGGCATAACTTCGCTGATTTACTAATGCTCCCTGGCGTAATTTTCGCTAGCGAAGTAGGCCGACTCTAGCGCTACTTCCCACCCCAACTGCAGGCGAAGTTGCACACTGACTAAGGGACATAACTACACTAATTCACTAATAATAACATAAAAAAAACATTTTGGAAACATTATGTGAAATCAGGAAATATCACCCTCTGAAATGCATTATAAATTGAAAGAACAACAAAAACATGTAACGTGCAGGAAACTTAAGATTCAGTGTACAGTATGTAAATTTGAGGTCTTAATGTATTTTGTGGAGCGTTGTTTATAGCTATGATATAGAGTTCTAATATGCATTGTTATTTCTCAACACACCTAAAGAGAATATGGGCACATACTTCCAATCACTGCTGGCAATGTTTACAAAACACAGATACACTCTTCCATATTTTCTTGGAATGCCCCAGAATTCACCCAAACTGGGAGAGGATACTAGAAATCTCTGATGAAATGCTGGGATCAGCCTAACCCAAATAACCCAACATACATTCTGTTGTTCCACCTGGATAAACCCTTTTTCTCTATGACAGAACCCTTCCTATTAAACTCCAGGAAATTATTAATCCCCTTGCAATGGAAATCTCAGCAAACCCCCACCATTCACAAATGGCTGACAAAAAAACTGGAATTTTATGCTTTGAGAAGCTTTCCACACTTGCTGCACGCCAGTTTACTACATTCTCAGCAGATGGATAAAATGGACTCTTTTTTAAGGAATAACACACATACCAATCAAAATTAATTAATTTCTTCTTCCCCCTTTCCCCTTCTATCCTCAAGCCCTCTTCTGCTATCCCTCTTATTGTATCCCATTGTTGGATTTAAGGGGAAAATGCTAAAGTATGCATTTATGTGCTGTGTATGCAACCTGCATGCCAATAGCCTTTGGGTGCAACACCTAGTGAGTGGAGGGTAGCTTCTAAAGTTAGTAGTTAAGGATTTTTGATTTAGAGATAGTTTAATAATGGATCAGACAGATTCATTATATAAGTATATTTTTTTTTCAACAACATAACTCATCATAGACGGCACTTCTGGACAGTTTAATAAAGCATGTAGCTGGAAAAACCTAACACGTTTCGGCATCAAACAACTTAATCATAGGGATTCGATCCCAAAACGCTTTAGGTTTTTCCAGCTACCTGCTTTATTAAACTGTCCAGAAGTGCTGCCTATGTTGAGTTTTGTTGGCTACAGTGGAGACACTGGAGACTGAGCACCTGGCAGGGGGAGTAATGAGCGGTGAGCTTGAGCAGTCTCTCTTTTTTTTGTTTTTATTTGTTATATTTTTCCTCACAAGCATATGGATTGTGTGACACAATATAGAACCCTCATACACATATGGCTGTCAGTATATGGTACCTGCCAAGGCTGATGGTTATAAATATTAGCACAAGATCCATTCTTGAAAGGCCCTTTGCCTGGAACACAGAGCTTCATCTGGTGCAAAGCATGAGCTACTGCAAATACTGCGTTATATGTTCTGTATGTATATTTAAAGTTATAGACGTCATATATATTGGAATCAATAATGTCCAGCCTCTCCTTGCCTGTGCAAACAACACCATTTTTAAGCAGTGCTGTGGCTGAATCATTGTAGGCATTGTTTCCTGGCCAAACACAGTGAAAAGCATTCTCCCAAAATGTCTTCATGAAAGGATCACTTGCATATATGGAAGGATGGATGCTATAAAGAAATTCCTTAAATCCTGGTATTTTCCCATTTTGAGTTGCTAATCCAAGGCTCCCATTTAAAGTTGTTAAAATGTCTCTTCTAGGGAAATCCGAAGTAATGGACCAGCCAGGGGTTCCCAGCCATACTTTGTCAGTGATATTGTGAAAAGAAGCCTGTTCCATTAAGGAGACAAGGTTTTCTGTGGTGCAAAATAAAACTATCACTGTTGCTTTGGATGTTTTAACAACATCAACTATGCGGAGAACAGACACCATGGAAGGAAATATAGGAAGTATCTCTTGAAAAGCGATGCATCCACCATTTTTTTCATGCTCTCTTGTTACTATTTGAAGACCTGTTCTCCCTAAGTCATTATCTGAAACTATTATACCCACCCAGGTCCAGTTAAAATACTTTAACAAGTCAGCAATAATAAAACCTTCGTAATAACTGTTATGTATTGTCCTGAGGAAGGATGGGAACTGTGTTTTATCACTCAGTAAAGGTGTGGCTGAAGCATAGCTAATCTGTTAAAATATAATTTAAAAAATTATAAAGTAAAAAAATGCAATTGTTTTATTCTGCACATACACAGTCACATGCATTAATGAAAATATAAAAGTAATTTAAGTGGGAAGGCAGGTATGTTATTCCAGAAAAGTTGGTGATCCTACTTATAGAAGTTCATATTTTTGTCAAAACAGCCTTATTTCCTCTATTTAATATATAAATGTTTACTAGTAGAATCAAGACATGCTGATCCAAATTATAGAAAAAATATTCTTTGTTTCATATTTATCTATAGTAATTACATACCTGTGGATATCTGTACAATCCCAAAATCCTAGCAACAGGTATTGAGGCCTTAGAAGGCATATCACCAATGATACCCAATGGCATAATACCCTCTTTGCAACTAAAATTTGGAACACCATTTTTTATTCCTGATAAAATCCATCTTGCTCCAGTTAATGATCGCACCTCGTTGTAACAAGAATCATAAAGTGTGAAGCCCAGAGTCACATTTGGCAGAAGATAATCAGAGGCATTAATTTCCATTATGGCATATACCATTGCAAGGAGAAACCGGTAATATCTGATGTGAAACCTTTAGAAAAATAAATTTGTCACTGCTTAAAATTGTGTTCAATGGACTTGAATATGAGATTTTTTGATGTATTTCCATATCTACTAAGTACATCAAGGCCTTTTCCAATTAACCACACCTAATGTTTTTTGTATGTGACGCAATGCTGAACACACAGCCAAAACCAAACTTTTTTGTCATCAGAACTGAAAAGAATTACCCTTCCCCAATTGTGGTTGCTTCATAATAACTCCAAGGTAGTTACTGTTGGGTATTATTGCTCTAAAGGTGGTCAATACACAGTAAGATTAGCCTAATTGGTGAGGTTACAAAGGGAGCAAATCTTTACCCAGATAAGCCCACCTCGGATGGGTGATCTGATGCTGATGCAATCATTAGGCATTAGGACCAAACATTTGCATAACAATGAAGGAAATACAAAATATCAGAGCAAGGGACACATCAATGAACCAATGAGGTCCTTGATCTGACAGAAAAATCAAGCCTTTTCATTTGGTAAAGTAATTTCATAGAGCCTCATATACAGTATGGGCAGATAAGCTGCCACACTTGTCTGAGGGACTGAAACCAAAAGCTTAGATCTGACTAACTCTAATACTGCAAGGTGACACCAATCTAAAGGTAATGGACGGCCCATTATTGATTCAAGAAAAAGATAAACACTGCTCCTCACAAACAGTGCCATTCCCACCATGGTGCTGTCAGCAAAAAAATCCAAATTAAATCAAAGACCTTACCTGACACACTGAAAAGGTTGTGGACGTTCCCTGTAAGTTACAGAAGGCTGAGTTACTTCCATATGGACAGAGATGAGACCTCCTAATGTGATATCTCCAGCCACAGAATAACCAATTATATCTTGAGAAGACAGTCTGCATCCTTCTCTTGAAGTGTTACATACACCATCTTTATGCCATAAAAACATTAGGAAAAAATACAGGTGGCTAAAGTAGATGGGCATTAAATACATATCCATTCTATTTGTCTGTTGGTTGGAGCCAAGGGATGTTTACTGTAAACAAAATCAAGTGACATGCTGTACTATAATATTCATCATAACATTTGCTATGTACTGATCTTGAATGTAGGGATCATTTATGACCTCTGAGGCAGTGTGTAAATTTGAACTTTGCACACTGCCATTGCCACTTGTGCTGACCATATAAGTCAGCTGTACTCATGAGGGGAAAGAAAAGTAGACAGCCACCCTCTAACCCCAACTTAAACCAGACATGCAAAAGAGTGGCAGGAGGTGCAGGCTGCAATTGTGCCCTATACTTACCACCTGCCCTTTGACAGACAGTACAAACAGGACTGGTCTGACCCTCTTGATACTGCTCATTTCTTCTCAGGCCAGATTTTTACTGGAAAACAAGCGCTTGCTAGGAGCATGCCCCTTAGTGCTTTAGCACTTGCCCCAGGGAAAAGTACTGTAAATGTTTATCTGATATAACTGTTAAAGACACTGGGGGTCTAAAAGTGATTGGCTTCAGTATTGAAGAGTTTTAATCTGTCATCTGTCCATACATACAATGCTGGCTATGAGTGTAAGTAAACGTTTATTAAATCTTACAGCAATTTAATATATGTATTCAATTTGTTAACCAGTTAAAATATGTTCTTATCTATACTAATTGTTTTGAATTTCAGATATTCCCCCAATAGTCTCAGTACTGTAGATACTCTTTTGTCTATGTATAATTAGCCAACATGATGTTCTGCATCTCAACTTGACAATAAAAGAGCCTAAATCTTTAGAGGAATAGGGTACAGCACAGGAGAAAAATTATAGTTCATTATCAAGAAAAGTACTGGAATGATGATTCTGTCATGGTTATGCTTATAGGGTTTTTTTAATCACATTTTCAATTTTGTTATATCTCAAATTAATTCACAACTCGAATGGTTTTTAATTTAAGAAAAAAACTTAAATGAAAAAAACTGGATTCAGCGAGTTTGAGGTTAACAATCCAAGAACTCAAATTAGTCAAGTTTTTGGCAGCAATAAATTTGAATCGCTCAAATTTAGTGAGTGAACATCGTGAAGGCTATCAACATTTTGTGATGGTTCAAGGGACCTTTGCCATTGACTCCTACATGGCCTCGACATTAGAGATAAACAATTTTTTTCGTTCAGTTTTGCCATGGAAATCGCGCCCATAGACTTGAATGGTGTAAAAAAAAAATTGCTGTGCGTAAAAATATATTTGACGCCAAATAGATTTAATGGGCATCTGCAAATTTTTGGTGAAGTGAAATGGGTCCAATTTGCCAATACCTACTCGACAAGTTTTAGATGATGGATTTTCGAATTTGCAAGAATTTTTTCCACTTGAAAATTTTATTTTTGATCAAAAAACTAAACTTTGTGGAAAACATAAGTAAAACCTTGATAAATAACTCCTTAACATCTGTCTGCTCTCTCTATTACCCTTTTACATTTTCATGGAAAGTATTTAGTCTCCAGCATAGCATGAGAGAATCATGATTCAAATGGCTGAATAGGACTCTAAGCTATCCAACTGGTAGAACATATGAGGGCGAAGGTCCAGCAATCAATTTCTTGCTGCCACTTGCCCACATATACAGTACTTTTCAGGTTGACTGGCATGGCAGGTAGTCCACAGACCCCTTGAGGTGTTGTGTGGCAAGCATTCCATGGAGGGGGGCTAGATAAGTTATAAAGTCCTATATGTTGGCTCTTGAAACATTTTGAAATTTATTTTATAGGCAATTTTTGTAAAAGTCTGAATCAGTCATTGCTGATTCCTGTTTTTAGTCTTACACAGATATACTGTAGGTGGCTGCAAATAGGAAGGCAATTCTATATACTGTGTGGTAAAAGGGAGTCTTATTCACAAAGATAAGGGAGCTGCTTCACTGCCCACATCACATGTTGTCCTTATATGAACATAAAATAATATTTATCAATTATGGCTTACCTCAGAAAAGAACAGCTCTGCCGATAAGGTGTTTTATCGTAGTTTCATAGAAATGCTCAAATTGCTGCAACTACAATAAATGTGATTATCAATTTCTAACCTTCTGGGCTCCTTCTTAAGTTCACTTTTTGCCGTAAGCACAGCACAAATTCATAAAGATGTTTACTTAAGGCTTTATATGTAATCATAGCGATTACACCTTTGAAACTGACAATTATAATAATTTCAATTAATTATATGCCAACACTGTTGTTATTTTGTAAAAAATGTTAATTACATTTCCATTCAGGAGTAACAATTGATGCATTTGTGGAAAAAAGTTAAATGAGCATGTCCCTAATTGTGAAAAGCTCCTACAGGATTATTCATACTTTTAAGTGACCAGAAATAAACTAATAATTAGATATTAAAAGAACCCGCTGGGTATATAGCCACTTATTTGGAATCTCATATGCGATGCATTTTAATTAAAATTGGTGGAGAGACAAATGAGAGTCAACTGCTATATAAGCATATTCCACTTGAAAAATAAATAAAATTAAAAAATAAATCAACAACCAACCAGGATTTTGAAAAAGTAAGTTTGGTAAAGGTCTATGTGCAGGAACAACTAGTTGCTCATACAGTCCCTTTCTCAGAAGAGTCACCACAGACAAAGTCACACCTGGCAGGATCATTGGAACACTTCCCACACAAGGGAAGTCCAGACTAAATAGGGAAAACCCTTGGGGTGCTATTTCAGGGTTATGGGAGCTTATGGCAGGAAGTTCTTAAAACTAACAATTATATTTCTGAAGGAGTATAAATCTCAATGGGGCAAATTCACTAAAGGACGAAGCGTGTAAGGCTAGAGCTAATTCATTGATGTCAATTCGCAACTTCGAGGATAACAGTGTCCCTGGTGAAAATGCGCTCGCAAAGTAGATAGACTTGCGCGACTTTATATATGGTTGTGGTTAATAAAATTAGCTGCCACCTTTTAAACTCATTAACATGTGTCAGTTGGTAAAATTAACTTCAAGGGGTGATGATGGTGGGAGGAAGGTCCAATAACTTGATGCTGCCATGTTAAAATGGACCTGTCACCCAGACACAAAAATCTGTATAATAAAAGTCCTTTTCAAATTAAACGTGAAATCCAATTTCAAATTTTTATTAAAGCATTCATAGCTGTTTTAAGCTCATTTAAAAATCTCAGCTGTCAATCAAATATTGTCTGCCACTCCTCTATGCCTTAGGCATAGAGGTGGGGCAGATAATTACTTTCACTTTCTATTCAGCACTTCCTAGATGTCACTGCTCTCCACACATTTCCCCAGTTCTCTTAACCATTTAATTGTGTAGCCAGGACATGGGGATAGACATTGGGTCCCCCAATCTGGTGCACATAGAAGATTCTGAGATGATGCAAGGCTTGCCTTAATAACAGTGTCCACAAAATGGCTCCTGCCTGCTTGCAATAATTATGAATTCACAGACTGAAGAAAGAATATTAAAATAATGTATATAGTGTAATTAATGTTAATTTTGCTTGACTAATGTGATAAAATATGATTTTATAGAGTTCAGCCACAGGGGAGCACAGGATTAGACAAAATCAATTCTTTTCGATGGGGCTCACACAAGCGCATGTAGGTGCTGAATGCAGGAAAAATGCAGCATGTTGCGTCTCAACCTACGTTCGGCGCCTACATGCGCTTGTGTTAGTATAGCCCCATTGAAAAGAATTGCTTGCATCAATTCCTTTGCTCCCCTGTGGCTGAACTCTACAAAACGGAATGCAACTCTGCGACTCTGCAAAACACATTAAGGGGCTTTTTTACTAAGGGTCAAATTTCGAAGGAGAAAATACTTCGAAATTCGACCATCTAATTTTTTTGGGGGGTCATTTTCGATCGAATATGACCGTTTTCGATCAAAAAACACCCCTAAGTGTGGATACCTTCTTTTTTATGACTGTTTTTAAAAGGTTAATAAAAGTTATGTTTATACAGTATATCCTTCTGTGCTCCATTAATTGTTAAGTTTGTGGACTAGATGTGAGCTCCAAGTGGGGGCATGTGTGGCACGGAGTGCTAACGTGTATAGTGTTAATGTATTGACATTAGTAAAATTTACAATAATGTTAGCGTTAGTGCTAGTGTTAATGTGTAGCTCAGAGTGAACTGATATAAGCTGGTTATGTTTGCTCCTTCAATTAGTGACTTTATATACAGTACCTACAGCAAAAAAAAATAATTACTCACAGTATTCGTGTTATTGGTCCTTATTAAATAAAAACAACCAATATTTTATATGTATTATTATTATTATAAGTATTTTTAGAGCACCAACATATTGCACAGTGCTGTAAAATAAATGAGTTTATGCAAAGAAATCACCTGAATTATATACATAAAGCATGCATCCATAGTGTTAGTCTACCCACACTGTAGAGACCATGATCTGTGGATCCTCAATTCCTGGGTCCTTCTTTCTCCCTCAATAATTGACACTGACACCAAAATCTGTGTGGAAAGGTTGCAGCTTAATATACTGTTCATGTTACTCTAAATACCCTCAGCATACAAATGATTAACCAACCATAACTATATCCATAACCAAATGCATAAAGATACATAAACCATTGCTGGCTACATACATTATGACTACATATAATGAAACAATCTGAGTTATAAAATTGAGACTAGTTCCCAACACACCCACTTATTATGGCACCTAACCCGACCTAGCCCCCAAATGCTTATCTCTCCTGCTTAAACTACCCTTTCCCATTTCAGCTAGCCATAGTGCAGCGCACCACACACACCCCCCCTTGCTGCCACAATACAATCATTATGCCCTTTTCCCCTTATACTCATGCCACCAAGGCGGGAGGGTGTTACACTGTCTCCACATCAGGTAAAATGGCTGCCCCTCACTCTAGCCGGGCCCTCCTATACCCTCTGTTCCTCCTTCCTCCTATACTAACTACAACTCCTATAATTCCATGCCATTGGTGAAGGCCCTATTTGTCCCCTAGTCATGTCCCTGTCCCTTAACCCTTCAGCTGAGAAAATGTCCTGTAGATATGTGGGCATTAAAGTGCATTCACTGTTGTTGTCTTTACTCTGTTCCCCTTGCTGTCAGTCAGGCACACTTCTGCTACACCAGAAGCCTTTTTCCCATCCTCCAACTCCATAGTTATTTAGTTACACAGTTACATAGTTAAATCAGGTTGGAAAAAGACAAAGTACATCAAGTTTAACCCCTCCAAATGAAAATCCAGCATCCATTGACACACTCTTACATACCTTAACACATAAATTATATATAGCCATATCTATACTAATACTATAGGGTTTAGTATCACAATAGCCTTTGCATTTATGTACAGTATGTACAAGAAATCATCCAAGCCCCTCTTAAAAAAGCATTAACAAAATCACAACATCATCTGGCAATTAGACAACTTTTTATCTACAAAAACCTCTTGATCTTTCTCACTTAAGGAAACTCCCAACACACCAGTTTGCTGCCCAGTTTTCCAATTTAGTCAAATCACTCTGCAAAGGGGCAGCATTCTGCTTGGGAACTATAGTTCTGCACAATTTAGTTTAATCTGAAAAAAATAGAAACAGTACTTTCAATGCTCACAGGTCATTAATAAATAAGGTGAAAAGCAAAGGACCTAGTACAGAGCCCTGTGGTACTCCACTGTTCCAATTAAAAAATGTTCCATTTACCACCACTCTTTGTAGTCAATCTCTTAGCAAGTTCTCCGTCCAAGTACAAATACTTTCCAGGCCACCATTCCTTAATTTAACCAGTAACCTTTTGTGTGGCACAGCATTGAATGATTTAGCATAGTCTAAGATAATCACCTTCCTGCTTCATATTTTTACTATTTACATATTCAAAAAATAACTTTGGATTTTTTACTGCTTGCTGCAATATCCTTTTCCATATTGATTTTAGTTTACCTTATAAAGGATTTGGCTGTCCCAGCTAACCTGAAAGCCTTACTCTTTTCTTACTCACCTTAACACCAACACTTCTATTGAACCAAAAAGGTTTTGCTTTTAATATTTATTAAGCAGCAATTTAAAGAATTCCCATTTTTGTTCTGTGTTTAACCATGTGAAAAGCATTTTCCACTTAATATGTGGCAGAGATTCCCTTATACTGTCAAAGTTTGCACCTTTACAGTTTTGTGTTTTAGTTACTCCCTTATAGAATTGCCTCTGCAAAAGAATCTCAAAGGAGACCATGTTATTATCACTATTCCCTAAATACTCACCCATGCAAATGCTAGAGATGAGTTCAGTATTAGTTATTATAAGATCCAAAAGAGAGTTATTCCTAGTAGGATCTTGAACGAGCTGGAATAAAAAGTTGTCATTCAGCATATTAACAAACCTACTAGCTTTTTCTGTCTTGGCAACCCCATTACCCTAGTCAATGTCCGGATAATTGAAGTCACCCATAGTAATAACTTGACCTCGTTGTGAAGCCAATTCTATTTTTAAAAGTAGGTGGGCTTTATAGCATACACCAATGATAATTTTCTTTGTAACCTTTTGCACAGTCAAAATCTCTACCCAGAGGGATTCCACACCCTCACCAGTGTCAGCAATGGTTATTTCTTTAGTTATTTTTTTAATCTGTCTGTCCCACCTAAAAAGGGTGTTGCCATTTAAATTCACAGTCCAGTCACATGTTTCATCCAACCAGGTCTCAGTGATACCAATTATATCATAATTTTTTAGTGCCTATAGTGTTTCTTTGGCTCGAATGTCTCATCAAATTGTTTAAACTTTTTAATGTTTGTAAGTATATGTGATGTTGCTTCTGTATCCACCATTTGTCCCTTTAGTGTTAAACTGTTTGACTGCCTCTCACTTATTTTAAATGCAAATGTTTACTTTGTTTTATCAGCTGCTTGCTGTCAGGCTCTGCTGGGATTCAAGCCAGGAACCTTTGGGTTTCTGGCTCAATGCCTTATCCATTAGGCAAGGAGAGCAGCCTGTAGGGTTGCTAACTATAGGTTTCCTGGCCTCTGCAGCCCAAGCACATGCAATCAGCCAATCAGGGCTGACTCAGCCCTATTTAAGGCCAGCCCTCCGAGCACACCTTGCTGGAGCATTAATTGGCCTCTAGTACTGTGGCAGTGTCCCTGATGTTGCTTGTTCTTGATTCCTCTTATGCCATGCATTTCTCCTCCTCTGCTCCAGCACTCTCCTATTCTCACTCTCCTCCTGCTCTCGCTCTCCAGTCCTCTCCTGCTATCCTGTCCTCAAGATCTATGACCACACTGTCCTATCCCAATCAGTCTGTTCCATTTTTGCTCCATCCAGTCTGCAACTGTCCCGAGTCATCACCCTCTTTATCCTGTTAATCCAGTTCTCCTGATCTTCACCCTCTCCATTCTGTTCTGTTCCAGTTTGACTACGCCCTCATCTCCCTGTTCCTGCCTATTCCTTACCTGTTCCCTAGGCACAATCTGCCCTTGCCTAAAGCACTCACCCCTTCCTCATCAGATTCTACAGTGCCCCCTACCCAATCCTTGACACTTGCTTTACATTGTCCCACTGCTTGCATCTGCAAAATGTCTCTTTATATGTCAGGCTTTTGCAATAGTTACACCACTGTGACCTTCTTTTATTTGGTTAGCTTGGGCATGCGTTAGCTTTGGGGCCCTTTTGGTTGCAGTTGTAGCAGACAGGGTTAATATTGCCTCTCTCCCTTACTGTTGTAACCTTGGTGATGACTTGCATCATATTATCAGCTTTTGGCTGATTTGTGGCTTACCTTTTCCAGCATAGTGGTTTCTCAGGATTAGAGGCACTTTCTGTCCTTCATCAGAATATGCCTCCTTTTTCTTTCTTCTGTCCATCCAAATCTGTGTCCTCTGTGGGTTCATGCAGGATGGTCTCTTTAAGATTCATCAAGCACATGTGGCCTAGAAACTTTGGGACAAATTCACTAAGGAGTGCAACTTCACTAGCGATGGCTTCACATCCATTACAACATTTTGCCAGGTGAAAATGAGCTCAGGCAACACTAATCCACAAAAGTACAACGTTGTGTCCAGGGCGCCAAATGCTGGCAAATTTTCTTTAGCCAAAAAGCGAAGCTGTGCTAGTGTTCAATTCTTCGCTAGAGTTCAAGTGCTCAGGCTAATTTGCATAGGGCGGCAATTAAAAGTGATACTGATAACTAGACATGCCAATACACATAATCTAAATGTTAAATAATAATGTGCCATATGTTAGAAAATGTATGGGGGAAACTGGGTACCCAAAATGCCTTTTGCAGCCTATCACCCTGGAAAATTGATGCCAGTATTTTTTGTACTTGAAGATATTACACTCAAAAATTATGATGTAAGTAACTGAAGATTGAGGATGTTCTATGCACTCCAATGCACTTTGCTAGGTCAGAGATGGCAACGTCAAATCTGGCGAAAGAAGTAACGTGCAGTAAAATCGGCATATAAGTGAGTTTGTGGAATTATGTCCTTTCACCAGAGTGAGAATTTGCTGGCGTTAGAGTGCGAAGCAACGCTGGCGTTCATCTCCTTCGCTAGCGAAAGGGGTGCCTGCACTCGTTAGTAAATCAGCAAAGTAACATAATGACGTCAAGCTGGAGAATTTTCAATAGCATAAGTCACTTTGCCCTTTAGTTAATCTGCCCCTTTGTTTCCCATAGTTCAGAGTTAATTTCATCTCCATCAAATATCAGCCTGATCCATTAGTTACCTCCACCTCTCCTGGGCCCATAACCTGTTGACATTCTGCTTAAGAGAGGGGAACACTGGTAGCTCAATCCAGGATTTCTCCTGTCATGAGAAAAGGTGAGAAGCTTGCCTCAGGCTGTAAGGTTCGGCCAGTTACTAGGGGGGCAAAAGCTGCCTCTTCAAACTTTAAGAGACAATTTCTGAGTTTTAACCAGGGCATTTGGCTGCATTGGTGCAGAGAGAACAATTGTGCTCAATGCACCAGCGATGCTGCCCCCCACCTTTAACTCGCTCTGATGCTGATTTTTAAGCGTGGAGCAGGAGAGGGGGGTCAGCATCTGGGCTGCTGCATTAGTCGGCAGCAACCCTGGAATTGCTGCTGGCTCAATCTCATGTGAGCCTGCAGCTTTCTTAAACTGTACACTGACACCATGCTTCTCTTGCTTCAAGAAGACAAAACTTCATTAACACTTCTGCAGCAGCAGACAAAGATCATGTTACATAACACGGTATTAGAATCAGATTACTATGGGATCTGTATGATAGCATGTTATAATTGAGCATAGCACAATTTTATGACATGCTTAAAAGGGGCGTACTCTTTTGGAGCAAAGATAAGTTTCATTACATACACTGCACACTGGTGCAACCTATAACGTGTGCAATCTTTCTTCCAATGTCAGACGTGGTCATTAATCAGTCTCCAGGTTTGCAAAACCAATATTAAATAGTTTGCCTTTGTATATGCAAAGGCATATATTTTCAACATTGCAAATATTTTCCTGTTACTGGCTTTTATTACATTTGCTTCTTACATTTTAGACATGCAACCTTTGGCATGGTAAGGGCATCTCTGCAACCTTTTAAATTTTCTCAGGGTTAAACACAGAAGCAAAATGCAATGGGAAAATGTTGGTTGCTAATGCAAAAATCATTTGAATGCAAATAAATGTTTGCAAAACAAACAATTTTGCCTTTGCAGACACTTTCCCCTCACACTACAGAAGAATAGTGTTTGTGATGAATTTTATAGTTTGTGAAGTGTGCAGTGTGCAGTGTATGGAATAAAAAATGAAAAAGTTTACCTTCAAGCAGGTGTTAAAGATTTGTAGTGCACAATTAAGATTTGCAATGCTGTAAAAGCCTAATGATGAATATTACATTACAACTTGCAAATTTTATTTCACAAATTTGCTCTTTTTGTGAATTTTATTACCTTTCCCCCCAATATCTTTAAAACGTTGCTTAACAAATATACATCAATATATATAAGTAAGGAAAGATGTCACAAAGAAAAACCATTATGGTTTTATAGAAGCATTAGCTTCAAGGGTAGTACTTTATTAGGTACAAAGAGGTTAATAAAGCAAAATATACTATTTTGTCATTCATGCTACAATATATATGTAACTGTAATATATACAACAGTTATATGTCCAATCTGATATCATTGTTCACTGTCTGATCAATTTTCAGATCAATGTCGACTAATTGTAAAATACGGAAAATTGGATTGTCAGCATATGTAATGTGTAATAAGAGTACTCCCTTTTCCTAGATAATGAGATACCCTTGCTGAGTGATGATTAAAGACTTTAGTTTTTAAGAAGTATATAATACACAAAAGCCATGAATGTCCTGTAAATGATATCCTTATAAACGTTGCTTGGTGATGTCATTGGTTATAATTGGAGTTTAGTATTGATGGGTGGATCTGGGGCATTTCGCTGAAATGGCAAAAAATTAGCAAAACGCCACTGTTTCTCGTTTTGACGCAGGCATCCATTTTTGGATGCTGGCCTCCAAAAAAAATAGACACCAGCAATGGGTGCTGGCATCCAAAAACGGGATTCCAGCATCGAAATCACAAATTGTCAGCCATTTCGCGAAGAGCTGGAATTTGCCGCAAAATCCCCCCAGGAGAATAAATTCTCCCATCACTAGAGTTTAGTGATGTAATTTCTGTAACATGGCTCAGTGTTGCAAAATATGAGGATATTAGAAGTCACTTTGGAGTTCCATGACCTGAATAAAAACATGGTGATGGAACTCTTTGCCCTTGGTAACTTATCCTTATATTTTACAAGAGGGGGTATTTTATTCACTATACAGGTTTGTATAGTATGTGAGGTCACCAATGCTGTCCAGCTGGTGTGGATGCTGTGGATTGTTTCCACAAAGGTGATTAACTTCTTTTGCACAGATACTGCATGTGTGGTCACTGAAAATCATGATTTATGGAGGTCTGAAAGCAATCTGCAAAGCAAGTATAAGTCCAATAGGGAAAGTAAACACAAAATACCTTTCATTTTGGTCAAATTGATCCTTTTAAGTGAAAGGGATATTCATATAGGTTTCTAAGTGTTCCACCACATGGGTTAAAATGGGTGGAGAAGAAGGGACATAACATGGTAGGATTAGCTTTTGATGAGATCACAAGCGTTAGTAGTTAGGACACACCAAGTCTTGGCTTGTGTTTTATTCTATACAGTGTCATACAATTCATCTTTCAGTCAGGAAAACATAACTTTGACAAAATCAGCACAATGTCACATGAATATAAATATTTGCATATCTGTCTATACTGTATGCCTTCTGACCTACCAATTCTAGATTCCATGCATCCTATCACAATAGGTACTGTATGCATATGTATGTATGTATGTATAAGATGACCATAGCCCTGATCATATCTCCTGACTCCTAGCATTTTTTCTTGTGATATATTCTCTGCTGTTCATTTCTGGGTGCAGTAATATTACATAACATTTTGGGGAAAAATGCAAACAAGGAGCCCAGCACTTGAACATAGAATGGCAAATATTTCTACGGCCACTGTCTGTTTACCCTTGGTACTGAGATAAGCGGGTATAAATGTCACCCAAACACTGGCAAATACCAACATACTGAATGTAATGAACTTGGTCTCATTAAATGTGTCAGGGAGCTTCCTTGCGAGAAAGGCAACTAATAGACTAGTAGTAGCTAAGAGACCCATATACCCTAAGACACAAGCAAATAGAACCCTGGATCCTTCATTGCACTCAATCACTATTATTCCTATTTCTGCTACCATATTAAGTTCTACAAATGGAGCTGCTTGGACCAACCAAACAATGCACAACATTATCTGAATCATTGTGCATACAGGGACAATATAGACAGGGACTCTAAATCCTACCAATTTATTAATTTTGCTATTTGGGTTTGTAGCACTAAATATCATTATGACAGTGATAGTCTTTGCTAGTATGGCAGAAATGCAAAGTGAAAAAATTACTGCAAACATGACCTGGCGTATCATACACATTATCTTGTTGGGTCTGCCAATGAATGCCAAGGGACACAGGAAGCCAAACATGAGGGATAGGAGAAGTAGGTGGCTAAGCTCTCTGTTATTTGCTTTTACTATAGGGGTCTTCCATTTATTTATGAACAGGCAGAACACAGAAAATGTAAGGAGACATAACAAGATTGAAATACAAGCTAAAGAGTAGCCCAACGTCTCTTCATAAGAAAGAAATTTAATGGGTTTCAGCAGACACTCTTCTTTTCTGCTGTCAGGCCATTTATCTTCCGGGCACTTAAAGCACTCACTGTCATCTAGAACAACAGAAACAATATGTGTTTTAGGACATACAAGGGACTGTCAGTTCCTCTCTCACCAATAACTTTTCTATTATACTAAATATATATATATATATATATATATATATGAGAGGAGATTGATCAATGCATATTCCCTGGTCCCCTGTTTTATAAGTAATTTAGTATCTATGCATGTGCGTGAATTTACAAAAACAGTGGGTTTTAGTTATAAAATTATTAAGACACCATACAACGTCAAAGTGAACCCCACTTGAGGGTCCTAACTATTTACCTCTGGTCATAGTATTCAAAGGGGCAATTTCACTAAAGGTCAAATTTTCTCCAGTTACCGATTCGCCACACTCCACACCACTTCTCCAGGCAGAAGTTCTTTACAACTATGCTAATTCAATAAAATGTGACGTTGCATCTCAACAGCCAAATGCTGGTGAATTTTCGATTTGTTTCATTACGAATTGTAGCTAGCATTCATTTCTGCCTAGCGAAACTAAAAGTTGTATGAACGTCTTTAATAGTAATGTTGGTGCAAATCTTTGAAGTGTCCGCTTTTTCAAACATATGTCTAATGAGCCAAAATAAAGACAAAAGAGATCCTCTCATACCCTAGACATGCGCCCACCCTTAAACAAATGTAGCATGCCCCTCAAATGCATATTAAAAAAAATCCTCACATAAACATTTTTAATAGTTTGGACTTTTGAAGGCAATCCTGCTTTAAAAAAAGTCGCCAGTATTTTTTAACAATTTTAATGCATTTGCAGCATTCAGGATATTATGTCACTGACATAATATTGAGGAAGATGAAGCCTGGTTTTATCAGTTCGCCTGGTTTGAGGTGGTGAAGTAAACTCTGGCAAAAGAGGTAACATTCAGTAAAATTCACATCTTAGTGAATATGTAGAGTAACGTCCATTCACCAGAGCGAAAAGTCACCTGGCAATAGTTTGCAAATGAACACTAGCGACTGTCTAGTTTGCTAGTGAATTGTCCTCTATGCCTGTTGGCAATGTACCAGTGGATGAGATTTCTAGTGAAATGAAGCGAGTGTTGGCCAATTCACCCATAATGAATCTGACCCAAAGGCTGGCACCTCCCTGCATTGCGGCATTTCTTGGCATATATGTCTCCTGGCCTGGGCATTCGTTTAAGTTTAAGCTTTTAAAAGAGAGAGTTTTCCAAGAACACAGCATTGGTTTCCAGTTCAACCAGTGCCCAATATATTATACTGTTCTAATGTATAAAGAACTGGACAGCCATATGCTCAGGGTCAATTTTGTGTAAGCTATGGCCTGAGCAGGCAGGCAGGGTGAAGTGGAACCTAAACAGATCAGGTCTAGTAAGGATAGGCTACTCACCCTAAGGGGTCACTCTAGGAGTGACAGACAGCCAGATTATTTAGCTGAGCAGCCTAAGACTCCTATGAGAATTGTGAACGAGATCAAAACCCCAGAGTACTGACTTGGGGGCAGATTTATCAAATGTCGAATTTCAAAGTAAAGTTTAAAAAAATTTGAATTGAGGGGGAATAGTCAATATTCAAAATTTTCTAACCAAATTAGTACCCAATTGAATTCAAAGGATTTAAAAAAAAACTTTGAAACTTCGAAAAGTCCACCAAATAACTTCAAATGGCTTTTAGGAGGCCCCCCCTAGGCTAAAACAGTAATTTGGCAGGTTTTAGATGGTGAATAGTTGAAGTTGAAGAGACAGTACATGATAAATTTCAATATTCCATTTTTTTATTCAAATCAAATTTTGGACTATTGCTTAGTCAAAATACAATAAAAATAACTGGAAATTCAAATTTAAAAATTTGAATTTTCAATTTGACCATTGATAAATCAGCCCCTAAGTGTACAGACCTAGGGATGTAGAGATTCCCCTGGGTTCTACTTAGGGAAAAGGCTGAAAGCTGGGTGTACCTTCAATGCTGCTGTATATGTTCTCTTCCCTGCGGGGTCTAATACTGACCAATGGTGCTGTGAGTATATGCCTATCCACTGCGGCTCTATGTTCCTGCTTGATCTTTATGTACACTCCTTTGTGGATTATGCTGTTCAATAAACATGTTCTCTGGTTAAGTTACAAGAACCCAGTCATTGTGTGCTGCACTTAGTTTACACCCTGCCTCCACACCATTTGCGAGGGCTTACCCCGTAAAAATTAAGGTCTCATCTGGAGCAAAGTATTGGGGTAAAGCTCATAGTGAGAGAACAGTGCCACTCAATTTACTATAATGTTACACTATAATAGTACACTCACAGATTAGGGGAAATAACCCTTTTTCATCCTTTTTTCATGTCAAAACTATTTAACTGCCAAGATAATGTAACAACAGTGCCACCTGCTCATCAGTTTTTATAATTGTACAGTCAAAACAATAATACCTTAAGATGGAAAACAGAGAGGTGTTCTCATGTTTTTCTCATATGGAAGGGGATGGAAAAGGGCATCGGAATCTTCTGGTCTATTTCCTGAGCAGAAAAAACATCAGAATACCTCTCTGTTTTACTTCTGAAGGTATAACTTTTAAAAACCTTAGTTGTAATGTGCTATACTATACTAAACTACTGTAATTTATTTCAGGCTGTTATATTATTGTTCTGTCTTTCCTATACGTTACATAGATTGACAGGCAGGTGGTGCAGTCAACACAAATAACAGAACAGTGCTGGAGGCATAAAAAATATAATGCATCAGAATATAATAGGACCTAACCTTCTTTTAAGTGGCTCTCACCTGCTTGTCATGAATACAATGCTGCTAAATGAAGGTAGTGCTATTTTTATTGGTGGAATCACATGGTTCTTTACACAAAATGAGGTGCAGAGACTTCCTGAGAAAATGTAAATGGCTCCTCATAGTTAGTGAACAAATAGCAAGCAGCCATTGCCAAGATTTTTTTTCTTTTCAAGTAAATACATTAAATTATACAATATTAACAATAAAAAATTAACAATACGCACCATTTTGGTTAATAATCTCTCCTTCAGAGCATGGCAGGCAGTCAAAGCAGCAGGCCTTCTGTCCTTGAAGTGCAGCTCTTCTGTAGCCTTTTGGACATGGATCACTGCAAACTGACGAGACAGGGACCTGTATGCATAATTTCACTTGCTGTGCTATCATAATTCTTCAAAAATATTATCAATCAATAGATTTTTCAGAAAATAAAAATCATTATAAATGCATGAGGGGTCATTTTTACCCAGAATTTACATACCCAGCATTGATCCGAGTGCAAAACAGATACTATACAATATCTCTTCTATCCTTGCTGCTGGATGATATGCAGTGAAATAAGTATCTATGAAATGGTGCTAACCTAGGATTTATCAAATGAATTGCTCAAAATGCCTGAATGGTATCATAATGACACTGATAAAAAGGAATAACAAAGGAATGAGAAAATATCGATTAATACATTATCACTTATAACTCCAAAAGCCACCTGAAACCAATAGATACAAAAGCAGCTCTAGATTTACAATTAAAGGACTAACGTTGCCTTCAACTTTAATAATATTTACTTGACTGTTTCCTGCCTTCCATAGAATCTTGTTTAGCTGAATATTAAATTTCTGGTCTTTGGGAGCTCCGGCATCAATGCTGCCAATATAGACATACTGATTGCTTCCATTAGGGAACAGCTGCCAATTCAGGATATCCACATAGATAGGGACATCCCCATTCTCATCAAAAAATACACGTTCCCCTGCAGTGTTTTTAAAGTCAACTCTCTTGATGTACTGAAGCAGCTACAAGGGAAAAAAACATAATTTATAGGGTTTGCTTTTAATAAGATCAAAATAAACTAGAAACCACTTAATTATGGCCCCTCATTCAATAGAGAAAGAGACAGAATAATGGCTTTACTTGAAAAACATTATAGTAAAAATCTGAAGAAGGAAACAGAAAATAATAATTAAACACAACAAACAAGGGAATGACAGACTCTCCTCCCAGATATTAGTGCATTGGAGTCACAAGGGACAAGTAAAAAATGACCATATCTAAGAGGCCTTGTCTGTGTAATGAATGGTAAAAATGGTAATATCAAGGTTCCAATTGGAGACGTGACTATATAAATACCTATTCAAATCAATGAAAGTATAAACTACTTCTCTTCTCTATTGGATAGAAATTCTCTATTGGATAGAAATGGTAACATAAATTATACTTAATGTAATAACATTTTCTAGATGGCTAAGAAGGATTACAAATACAATAAGCAAACAGCCAATCTATCTATAATTATCTGTAAAACTAGTGTGAATGGAATTAAGTTTCAATTAGCATTCAAAAATCAATAAACCACCGACCAACATAGCTCATTCTGTGTATGTTCTAAGTATGGCTCAGCCAGAATCACTGTTGTCTGGCAAATTGCTATCCACAAAACTCTATCCCTTATTATGTGCCTTACTAGCATTGAAGTGACATGTTATGCACAGTCGGGCAATGATTGTTTTCACATAGACAAATACTAGAGGTCATCTGCCCTCAACCCATTATCAATATATTAAGGCCATTGAAACATTTTGTGTCATAAGCTACTAAAAATGCCTTGCCCTTTAAACAAAACAGGGTTTGTTTTTCTATATATGCAATATATTTAGGCTGGCCAACTACATCAAAATCATCCCCAGTATGGCCAGTCCCACACTCAACTTTCATATGATTATTTTATTGGCCACCAGTGAACAGCCACCAGTGACTATAGACACCTGACTATAGCTGGAAAAGGTTGGAGCTACAACATGGAGCTGATCATTGCTCTTGTATAAATTATAGCAAACAAGGGAAAGTTGTGCTCAATGTCCTTAATATATTGATAATGGGTTGAGTGCAGAGGACCTCTTGTATTTGTAAATGTGAATTCTGTGGTCACAACCACCCTGCTTAATGTTTTTAAAAACTAGTGGTGAGCACAACTTTCCCTTGTTTGATATAATTTATATTATAGGTGGTTTAATAATGGATCTGAAAGTTATTTATCAGCAACATACTTTACATTTAAGGTATTTTATTTTTTCACATGAAATCTGGATTGTTTCACTCAATATAGAAGCCTCATAAAGGTCTGTCTGTATACGTTACCTTCTTGGTTAGTTGAATCAGCTAATTCTCTACACCTGAGTGTCCTGGTATACGTACCTTGAATAGCCACTTTCTAATTTTGGCAGGACCTGGATAAGCGACGTTTCAGGCTTGAAAAAAGGCAATGTGTAGCCTGAAACATCACTTATCCAGGTCCTGCCACTGTTCTAAATAAAGACATTTTATTTAAAGAAAATTTGTGGTGCTGTACTTCAAGAAATCTTTTGTATACAGTACCTGCCAAGGCTGATGGTTATAAATATCAGCACAAGATCCATTCTTGAAAGGACCTTTCCCTGGAACACAGTTCTTCATCTGGTGCAAAGCATGAGCTACTGCAAAGACAGCGTTATGTGTTCTGTATGTATATTTAAAGTTATAGACGTCATATATATTGGAATCAATAATGTCCAGCCTCTCCTTGCCTGTGCAAACAGTGCCATTTTTAAGCAGTGCTGTGGCTGAATTATTGTAGGCATTGTTTCCTGGCCAAACACAGTGGAAAGCATTCTCCCAAAATGTCTTCATGAAAGGATCATTTTCAAATATGGAAGGATGGATGCTATAAAGAAATTCTTTAAATCCTGGTATTTTCCCATTTTGATTTGCTAATCCAAGGCTCCCATTTAAGGTTATTAAAACATCTCTTCTAGGGAAATCAGAAGTAATGGACCAGCCAGGAGTCCCCACCCACACTTTGTCAGTTATATTGTGAAAAGATGCCTGTTCCATTAAGGAGACAAGGTTTTCTGTGGTGCAAAATAAAACTATCACTGTTGCTTTGGAAGTTTTAACAACATCAACTATGTGGAGAACAGACTTCATGGAAGGAAATATAGGCAATATCTCTTGAAATGCAATGCATCCACCATTTCTTTCATGCTCTCTTGTTACTATTTGAAGACCTGTTCTCCCCAAGTCATTATCTGACACTATTATCCCCACCCAGGTCCAGTTGAAATACTTCAATAAGTCAGCAATAATAAAACCTTCGTAATAACTGTTATGGATTGTCCTGAGAAAGGATGGGAATTGTGTTTTATCACTCAGTGATGGTGTGGCTGAAGCATAGCTAACCTGTTCAATTATAATAAAAAATTATACAATGCAACTATATTATTCCGCACATATGCATTGACTATAATAATACTTAGGGGCAGATTTACTAAGGGTCAAATTTGAGGGTTAAAAGCCCTCGAATTCGACCATTGAATTTTTATCGAATTATAACCCTTCGAATTCAATATTCAAATTCGAATGGTTTTAACACAATTTGATAAATCGAACAATCGAATAAAAAATATTCGAGCGATCAAATCGTTCGGGTCGATTTATTTGAACCATTCGATCGAATTTTTTTTATTTGATCTAAAAAAAAGCAGAAAAATCCCCATAGCGTTAAACAGCAATTCGGTAGGTTTAATCTGGCAAACTAGGCTTTCGAATAAAAATTTAAAGAGCAATTAATTCAACCATCGAAAAGTCGAACAATCAAATAGATTTTTATTCGATCTATTCGAATCATTCAATTTGATCGAATTTTAAAAATTCGATGGTCGAAGTGGCAAAAAAAACTATTCTAAAATTAAAATTCAATCAAATTTCAAATCATTCGCACGAATTTAGTAAATCTGTCCCTTATACTTTGGCCCGAAAACTCAGTGGCAGTAGGTAAAATTGATTCATTTTTCCCACTTCCTATATTCAATGACTTGATGAATGTTCTAAGTTTCAGCCCCCTTTTACCCTCACTTCTGACTTCCTCCTCTTCAATTTTGCCTGTGCTTGAACTAATGTTCTGTCATTATATAAAACATGGGGACTTACAGTTGGATTTTATGCTGTGCATTATTATCTACATGTACATGCACAGCCTCTTTGATGAGTATAACTAATAAATCCAATCACAACATGTCTTAGCATATATGGATTACTTCCACAACCATCAAGATTGTCTGCGACAGACATGTCATAATACAGGGAATCCCAAAATGCATGCTGCCGCTGTCCCATGGTCATTATTTTTAAACTAATGACTTGAACAGCAAGGTCCAAGTTTCGAGTTCCCAGCCCCCTCATGCCCTAAAAATAATTGGCTCTTATTAGAGTAATAAACTCTCAGCATTCCCTGTAAATTTATATATACATTATATATATATATATATATATATATACATTGTAATAAGGATGCACACCAAAAACAAAAATTGCCTGTGTACAAGTAATATAGGTAGTATATAAAGCAAAAAAAAACAATTTATTGCCTTCCTAAGTCTTATAAATATCTGTAGCAAAAGTTAGATTGAAATGGTTTATTCACAATATGGTGTTTGTTTACATGCGAAGTAATTACCCACTTGTGGATATCTGTACAATCCCAAGATCCTGGCAATAGGTATTGAGGCCTTAGAGAGCATATCACCAATAATAGCCAGTGGCATAAGATCCTTGTTGCAATGAAAATTTGGAACAGATTTTTTTGTTCCTGACAAAATCCATCTTGCTCCAGTTAATGATCTCAGCTCATTGTAGCAAGAATCATAGAGTGTGAACCCCAACGTTACATTTGGCAGAAGATCATTAGAGGCATTAATTTCCATTATGGCATATACCATAGCAAGGAGAAAACGGTAATATCTGAAATGAAACCTTTAGAAAAAGAAATAATTCACAGCTTAAAATTGTGCTCCATAAGCTTGGGTTGCTTACCTCATAACTGTAGGTGTGTTCCCATAGCTACCCAGTTTCTGGTTAACCATAACTAAGATTTTCAAAATAAACCATAAGACAAGGAAAACAAAATATTGTTCTTTCAGAACTGTGCACTCATCATGTTACTTTATCATCTTATATAGAGCAGGCAGTAGCTACATGACCCTTGTACAATTATTGGACCTGGACCAATGGCAGCTTACTATCTTGGGGATAGGAAGCAAAGACAGCACATCGGTGAGTCAGATTTGTACACCAGATATTAAAGAGTCACAACCATAACTGAACACTTGTTTATCCTACACAGGCATAGTAATAAAACTATAGTAAAAAAATAACTAATTTAATGAGACCAGAGGAACTTACCTGACACATTGAAAGGGTTGTGGACTTTCTCGATAAGTTACAGAAGGTTGAGTAACTTCCATATGGACAGAAAACAGACCTCCTAATTTGATATCTGCACCCAAAGAATAACCAATTACATCTTGAGAAGATAGTCTGCACCCTTCTGTTGAGTTATATTCGCCAACTTTATGCCATAACACCATCAAGAACAAATACAAGCGTCTGAAGTAGATGGTGCTTATATATATGTTCATACTTATTGTATCTTGGTTGGAAACCAAGGGATGTTTACTGAAAACAAATTTAAAGGATATCACATATACTGTGCAATCATATGACATTGATACATTTACTATGTACTGATATTTATCTCTATATTATATAGATTTTTATTTGACCATGATATGATATACTTGACTTGCTACTACACAATAAATTGGCATCACATGGAAAAATAACTTTACCTCTGGCCCATGTATTCTACTCTTAGACCTAATCTATCTGCAACATTCATCCTGTACAATGTAAGCAATACTAATATGTTACTATTAAAAAGTACAGTCAGTCATGTATATGGATAAACTCTTGTTGAAGGAACAGTAACACCAAAAAATGAAAGTGGTTTAAAGGAATGACAAAGTAATGTACTGTTTCCCTGCACTGATAAAACTGGTGTGTTTGTTTCAGAAGCACTACTATAGTTTATATAAACAAACCGCTGTGTAGCCAGGGCAGCAACCATTCAAACATAGGATACACAGTAGATTAGAGATACGTTCTGAAGAATCCCTATGAAGTTTATCTGTTATCTGCTATGTATACTGTGCTCTTTTTTGGTTTGGATTGCTCCCTTATGGCTACACAGCAGCTTGTTTATATGAACTATAGTAGAGTATATGAAGCAAACACATCAGTTTTACCAGAGCAACACAATAGTACATTATATTTTCATTACATTTTTGGTGTTACTGCTCCTTTAAGTACTGCTTAATAAACATGGAAGTCTATCTAATCTATGCCAACCATAAACTTTGTCCAATTAAGGCTTTACAGAGTTCAGTGTGTGCAAAGTTCTTAGGACCACAACACCAATATTTTTGCTGAAGAATAGAATGACCGAAGCGGAAGCCTCCCATTACTGGTTGGCATTTAAACCTTAAAGTAATAGTAACACCAAAAAAGTATTTTGAAGTAATCAAAATATAATGTACCATTGCCCTGCACTGGTAAATCTGCTGTGTTTGCTTCAGAAACACTACTATAGTTCATATAAAGTGGGGCAGGTTAAATAGTGGATAACAAATAACACCATTATGTTCCACAGGGCATATCTGCTATCTGCTGTGTAACCTGAACCCTTTCTCGTTTGAATGGCTGCCCCATTGTTACACATCAGCTTTGTGCCTGTGTGGATGAAATAGTAAACCTTCTTACTGGAAAAGGTATATTTGCTCCAACTTTAAGCTGATTTGAAAAATATGTGTGTAAGTCCAGCAAGGAGATCACCATTGGTTTCCTACTTTCTCTTGTCCACCTGCCCCATTCTTTTTTGTATTTTTATTATTTGTCAAAATGCACAGCTGAGACTCACTTTGGCAAAAAGGTTCTAAATCTTTAAAGGAATATGATATAAAACAGGAGCAAATTTGGATTCGACACAAAGAAAAACAATGAAATTATTACTTTGTCTGCACTTGTGTGTGTGTGTGTCTTAAACAGGTAACTGATTAATAAGACTTATTACTTACTAAATAACCAATTGTAATAAACAACCATTACATTTTTAATATGTAAAACTCAAACAATGCTCAAATTGGCTTTATTTGTTTAAGTAGTTTTAAGTAGTTTGTTCTTTTTTTCCATATTCATGAAACGTTTAGAGATATGTGTTATTATCCTACATTATTTACCAATGCCTAGTTTATCACACATGTACCGTGGGCTATTTGGCATACAAAGGGCCAAATTTACTATTATTCCCCGAAATTCCCTCGATTTTCCTCGATATTTGATAAGCATTTGATATTCAAATGCTTATAGAATAGTTCTAGGCTATAATTTCCTTCGATGTTTGATTCCTCGATGATGATCGAATGATGGAATACCAATTGTTCGATCATTCGAATGAAGTATTCTATTTAATTCGATAATTTGAATAATTCATACGATTGGAACGATCGAGGACTTCGATCATACAAATGGTAATCGAGCAGGACTTAGCCTCAGAAACCTATGGGAGGGTTCTCATAGCTTCTATTGGTAGGTTCAATCTGGCGATTGATCATTTGATCATTCAGTATTGGCTTCTTCGATCCTACAATTATTATTATTATTATTAACATGTATTTCTATAGCGCCAACTTGTTGCGTAGCGCTGTAAAGTGAATGTGATTATACAACCAAATCACATGAATTACATATATAGAACATAAAGAGTTACATACATCACAATAAATATGGAGTTACTGTGCATGCATCACAATAAATACTGGTACAGGAGGTGAGGAAGGCCCTGTACAGAAAAAGCTAACGGGAAGGGAATGATACACAAGGTGTGGGAGAGGGCAAGATCAGAGTAAAGTGGGTGAGAGATGTAGTAATGTAAGCGGTATTGCATTAAGTGGTTAACAGTGAGGGTAGGCTTCTCTAAAAAAGTGGGTTTTTAGAGATTTCTTGAAAGCTGAAAGATTGGGAGAAAGTCGGACAGACCGTGGGAGAGAATTCCAGAGGAGAGGTGCAGCTCTTGCAAAGTCTTGAATGCGAGCATGTGAGGAGGTAATGAGAGAAGAGTTGAGTAGCAGGTCAGTAGAGGAGCGTAGTAGGCGGTTGGGTGAGTAAGTGGAGATTAGTTCAGAGATGTAGGGAGGGGCAGAGTTATGAAGTGCTTTGAATGTCAGGGTCAGTAATTTGAATTTAATTCTGAAGGGGAGTGGAAGCCAGTGCAGGGATTGGCAGAATGGTATGGCAGAGGAGGAGCGGTTGCTGAGGTGTATAAGCGTAGCAGCAGTGTTCATTATGGACTGGAGAGGTGACAGTTTCTGGAGGGGAAGGCCAATTAAGAGAGAGTTACAGTAGTCTAGACGCGATATGATAAGAGAGTGAATCAGAATTTTGGCAGCGTCTGGGGTGATAAATGATCGTATTTTGGAAATGTTCCTTAGGTGGAAGTGACATGACTTAACAAGTGACTGGATGTGAGGAGTGAATGTCAGGGCAGAATCTACGATAACCCCAAGGCACCGGGCCTGGGGAGATGGGGTGATAGTGGAATTGTTAACTACGATGGATACTTCTGGGATGTTAGTGGTGTTAGTTGGAGGAAAAAAACCATTTCTGTTTTGGAGAGGTTTAGTTTAAGGTAGCGTTGTGACATCCAAGTAGAGATAGCAGACAGGCAGGAGGAGACACGAGTTAGGAGTTCAGGGTTGAGATCAGGAGAGGAGAGATAGATCTGAGTATCGTAAGCGTAGAGGTGGTAGTGGAACCCATACGAGCTGATTAATTTGCCGAGGGAGGAAGTATATAGAGAAAATAATAGGGGTCCCAGGACAGAGCCTTGAGGAACCCCGACAGAGAGAGGTAGGGGGGAAGATGCTACTCCGTTGTAGGAGACACTGAAGGAACGATTGGTGAGGTAGGAGGAAAACCAGGATAGGGCTGTGTCACGAAGGCCGAGCGAATGGAGGGACTGGAGGAGGAGAGGGTGATCTACAGTGTCAAAAGCAGCTGAGAGATCAAGCAGAATTAGTAGTGAGAATTTTTTGTTGGCTTTAGCTGTTAGAAGGTCATTAGTTAGACGGGTCAGAGCAGTTTCAGTGGAGTGTTGTGTTTTAAAACCAGATTGTAAGGGGTCCAGCAGGTTATTGTCAGAGAGGAATGAGGTTAATCGGTTGTAGACTAGGCGCTCAAGTAGTTTAGAGATGAAAGGTAGCAGAGAGATAGGTCGGAGGTTGTCAAGATTAGAGGGATCAAGAGAGGGTTTTTTCAGAATGGGGGTGACAAGAGCATGTTTTAGTTGAGATGGGAATAGTCCAGTTGAGAGCGAGAGATTAAATAGATGAGTTAGGGCTTTAATAAGACACGGGTCGGTATTGCGGAGAAGTTTTGAAGGAATTGGATCAAGTGGGCAGGTGGTAAGGTGAGAGGAGGCCAAAAGTTTTGAGACTTCCTCATCAGTAACAGGGGTGAAGGAGCACAGGAGAGACTCGGGAGTGTGTGGGGAGGGTGGTGGAAGCCTAGGTGGGTTTAGTAGTGTAATGTCCCCTCTGATAGTGTCAATTTTGTTTTTGAAGTGCTCAGCAATGTCTTGAGCAGAGACAGATGTGCATGGAGGGGGTGGAGAAGGGGAAAGGAGGGTGTTAAAGGTGGAGAAAAGTTGTGCCGGTTTTTTGGAAAGGGAATTAATGAGTGAAGTAAAGTATGTTTGTTTGGCTTGGGAAAGGCTGGTGTTAAAGGAGTGCAGGGCAGATTTGTAGCTCCAAAAGTCTGAATCTAAGCGGGATTTGCGCCAGCGACGCTCAAGTGCGCGTGAGCGTCTTTGGAGTGCTTTAGTACCAGCGGTGTGCCAGGGTTGAAGTGGTTTGGGTCTAGAACGTTTAGTTTTTAAAGGAGCAAGCTCATTAAGGGCAGTGGTGAGTGTGCTATAGTAGACCGAGGTCGCTGCATTAGGACAAGAGATAGTGGAGATATTAGAGTGAAGAGAGTCAAAGGAAGAAGAGAGATGCGACACATCCAGTGCTTGCAAGTCAAGGTAGGTACGTGTTTGGGGTAATTTAATTGTATGATCGGAATTCGATCGAATTCGATCGATCTTCGATCTATTCAAGTGAATTTTATAAATCTGCCTCAAAGTGTTAAGGGCTTGCCAGATCAGATGAAAATGCATGAATTTAGCTGATCCAAAATGAAATGGCTCCAAAAAAAATGTAATTGATCTCGGAGAATTTTGTCATTGTGCCCCTATGGGAAATTCACAAAAATTCAATTTTCATGGTGAACATTTTGTCACCATTATCCCCATATATGATTTGTATGAGAGACTCATGATTCAGATTGGTGTTTTCTGAGCCCTAGTACCCTAAGCTAGCCAACTGGTAGAGGATTTACTCTCTTTGGGTGAAGGTCCTGCAAGGATATCACAATCTTGGTTTTATATTGCCATGTGTACCTTTCATGTGCCTGGCCTGGGGGGGGGTTAAGTTATTCAGTCCTATATGATGACTGTTAAAAAATCCTAAAACTATTTTATTATTTTTGTCATTAAAATAAAACAATTCATATAGAACATTTCTTCCATGGAAAGCAAATGGGACTTTTCCTTGTTGTGGATTTAATCATTGCAACAATGTATTGAAAGGTAATTTGATATATCATCCTCTGAAGGGGACTCGGATTCCGATTAAGGGGTATTATACTTGTATGTCAACATATGTGGTTTACAGTATCAAATGCACCTGTGGTAAAACTTATATTGGAAAAACTATTAGAACCATGAGGGAAAGATTGACAGAACACAAATTAGATTGACAGAACAGCAATTAGGAATAAGTTAAATCAGTTGCCCTACATTTTAATGAGTATGGACACACCATAAGTCAACTACGGTTTCAGATCATAGATTCAGTCTCAAGAAGGAGAGGTGGGAGAGATCGTGAGAAGGAACTCTTGCGTAAGGAAGCACAATGGATGAGGAGATTAGGGACTTTGGCCCCACATGGTCTTAATCGGGATTATGATTTTAGTCCATTTGAAGTGAAATAGTCTTTTTTAATGTGACAGACGTTCATTTCTAAAAGCTTTTTAATGTTAAGTCTTCCCATTGTGAACCTAAGTGGGAAATGGAAAGTTTTGTGTTAAGTGAATAAGATTATAGATACATTGTATTTCGCTATGGAAGTGGTTGTAGATAGTTACATATGTAATTTATTGATGTGCTTGTCAAATTGATGTTATAATAGGGGTAAACACCATGGGGGCATTGTATTTAAAGTCACATGTTTGAATGGTGTTTCTTGCTTGAAAAAGCGTGGCGTGCCACTCGAAACGTTGCACTATTTTTGCTGCTGTCCTGTGATGTAACGATTAAAGACAGTTTTATTTGATTTGGAGTGCTGTCGTTGGATCAAACAAGCAAAGCACTTTTACAGCAATCAAGGTAGGCACACCAAGTATGCCAGGACACTGGGATATTAAGTGATTTGTCCAGGGTCACAAGGAGTCACCACGGGAGTTCAACCACAATCTCTTGAATAAGATCCACATCAGGGGGCAGATTCACTTGAGGGCGAAGTGACTAACACTAGTGAAAATTTGCCAACGTGACCTAATTTTGTCACTTCGCCGATTTACTAAGGAGTGCAGGGGGCACTTCGCCAGTGAAGGATATAGATGGTAGCGTTGCTTCACACTCTAACGCCAGGTGAATTTTGGCTTTGGCAAATGGACATAACTCCGCAAATTCACTAAGATGCATATTTTACTGATTGTTACCTCTATGCCCAGACTTGCCTTCACCAGCTCTGAACTGGAAAAGTGCATTGGAGTGCATAAAACAGCCTCAATCTTCAGTTACTTACATCATCATTTTTAGTGGAAACGCTGGCATCTTTTAATTTTTCAGGGTGTTAGGCTTGAAAAGGCATAAAAAAAATTTTGGGCACCCAATTTCCCCCATACATTTTCTACTATATGGCACATTATCTAACAGTGGGATTATGTGTAGGAAATTAAAAAACTCTATTGACTTTATCAAGGCTCCCTTGGCATCTCCAATTATCAGTGTCAATATAATGTATTAGATGCACCATGTAAAAGAAATAGCTCCATTCATCTTTAAATTTCTCACCGCATGCAAACTAGCCTAAGCTCAATAACTCTGGTGAAGTTGCACTAGGCAAAATTGAACACTAGCACAGCTTCTTTTTGATTTGCTCGCTCTGCCGAAGTAACGCTATAGAAAATGTGCCATAGTTTGGCGCCCTGGATGCAACTTTGCACTTTAGTGAATTTACACATTGTGAAGTGTCAGGATGGCTGTTAATCCATTGAGGCCAAATTGGCACTCTTTAGTGATTTTGCCTAATATTTTGATCACTTAACCTCTAGGTAATGTTTGAATCTGATATTAAAGCTGTGGCCTTTTAATGGCAAACACCTGATTCCTACTTTTTATCTAAAAGAAGTAATCAGTGCTTCAAATGGAAAGGCAATTTCTATAAAGTCTGAAGTAACTTTGGGTGTTATTGACAAGGGAATCAGGGTTGTCTCCCTGATACTGCCTAATATCCCTATATAAAGGATAATAATTTATGATAACATCTTACCTCAGAAAAGAACAGCTCTTCAGAGAAGGTTTTAGTATCAACGTTTTATACAAATGCTCAAAATAGTGGACTTCTGCAACCTCAAGAAATGCAATCAACAAACTCTATCCATGTCAGTGAAGGCTCCTTCTACAGTTCACTCTTTATACCTCCAAGCAGACATTTACATAAAGCTTATATATGATCATGTCTTTCATCTGATAAAAATTTAATTATTGCATATAAATTATATGTGGACACTATTATAAAAATAATGATAATTACATTTACGTTCAGAAGTAGCAATTGATTTCTTTGGGGAGCAAATTAAATGAACATGTCCCTGGTTACGACAGGTTCCTGCAGGACACTCCATTGCGTTAAATGGCTACTAGAAAGAAACTAATGTCTATAATCACAAACTATTGGGAAGATAGCTCAATATTTGGAAAATTATATGTAATGTATTCTTGTGTCAAAATTCATGGGGAGACAGAGTAAAAAAAGTGTATTAAATTAGTAAATTAGGTAAGTTATTAACCAGCCTGTAAAAAAGAGAAACCAAAAATGAAAGCAGGCAAAAATAAATTTACTGTATATTGTGCAGCATGACAATTGAAAAGAGAAACAATCCCCCCTAGGCAGTGCTGATATCCAAATTCAGAGCCCCTGAAAAATGGCAAGTGTACAACAGTTAAGCTGGCATACACGTATAGAGCTGAATCATCAGATATACATGTAGACACAATATAATTCAATCTGTATCTGACAATTCAGCACTAACAATGGCCGATGTTAAGGGTGCCTTCAAAGGCATCCAATCAAAATTTTCCATCCAGCCCGATCAACCAGCCGACAGATATCTAAATCTTCTAACAATATCAGTCGGCGCATTTCCCAACATACACACACCGAATATCGTATGAAAATTCATTTCGTACAATATTATCTGTGTGTCTATCAAGACTGACAGTGTCAGACTGGTGAGTCCAAGGCCCATCCTTTTCACTCACTCGCTCTATCTCTTATTAGAATGAGATTTCTGAGGGGTCTCTTGTGTAAGGATCTACCGGGATTTGAACCAGGTACATTCTGATCATCTCTAACCACTGGGCCAGGGAGGCTGCAAGAATGTTAATGGTGAATTTTGCCTGCCTTTTTCTTTTGTCAGAATTCCAGTCACCTTACTGAATATTTAGGGCTAGATATTCTGACCTACAGTAGGTATATTCCATTTAATCCCTTCTCCAACATCCCTTTCCTTAAGCTTGAGCAATACGACTTGTCAAGGGGGCCTATTGGCTTCTAACGGGAAAAGTCCTGACAAAGGAGGAAGCACAGGGTCAAAAGTGCAGATCATGGTAGCCAAAGTGTTAAACAGGAGATGTGGTCAGGAAACAGGCAAGAGTTCACAAGGAAGGCAGCAAAGGGTCAAAGTCGGGATCAAAGCAAGGGTCAAAGTCCAGGAATCAGTCAATATAATAATAATGCACCCAGGTACTCACAAGAAACAAGACATTTAATTGGGCATTGAACCAGCATCTTGGGAATCCTTTTACTTTGGATTTGGCGACATTTTTTGAATGTGACCTCATTTCATCTGCGTCCTGATGCCAGCATCACTGTGCCGGCACCACTGCTACCCACGTGGTAGCTATTGACTTTGGTGCCGAAGGGAGAAGATGAGCTGTTGAGTGCTTGTGACAGTCACTTGCTTTTGCTTCTGGCTCTGGCTTGTTCTGCCAACGCTTGGTACCACAAAGGTTGTACAGCACTGCTCTAGAGTATCCCCTGGCCACAAAAGTCTGCAAGGGCAGTTATTCTGCAATATGCCCTGTGTTATGGCTACCACTACTGCCAATACTTTGAGATGCTTAGATGGTCACCCTGGCTAATTACAAGTCTCTAGAGAGGAGGTTCAACTGCTTTCATAGACCAAAGCTTTCTGGACATCTATCCATAGGGAACACATATCCCAAATCATCTTCCTAGAGGAGGGAGAAGACTATTTATGTGCTGGCAAACATAGCTTCATGTTACCCTTGGTTTTTAAACATGTATTTTTTCTTTTGGAAGTGCAGGAAGAATTTGTTCTGAATCCCTGCCCTGTCATGCACCAGCTTTCTCCCAGCAGCTGTGTTATTCAAGGTCAGCTGCAGAGTAGCACCTCTCCACTCCTGTTTCAGTATTGGCTCCAGCACCTATAGGAGAGGGACTCCAACCTTTTCCAGTGACCCCAGGAGAGGTGTCTTAGCTATTTTCTTTACTTAATCCAGGGGTCTCTGAATCTCAGGTTTTCACAAGGTTAGCTCTGTTGAAGGCCCTGATTATTGGTCACCCACAAGAATTGCTACTTGAGACTCCACTCAAAACCTAGTTAATCCACCCCCTACCCTGGTCCAGCCTGTCCTCCTGCTTTTACTTAATTATAACAGGGCATGTTGGAAATTAAAAGGGGTGCCCCTGCTGAGCTGATCTATGAGTTGGCATGAATCTTTATCACTGTTCAAAGAAAAAAGTCTGCTCTCTGCCAAACTAAAACATGCACAAAAGCTGCCAACAAACCAGCCACTAAGAACATACATCTGAACAGACTGTCATTGGGAGCATATTGGCAGTGGTAGGTATGTTCCCTCTGTGCATGGCTGCTAAATAGGAGTACAGATTAATGTGCTGCTTCTTTTAAACTTTTGAGAAGGTAGTGATTCCTGGACTATTCAGAACTCTTAAGCTGGTATTAAGTGTAGCTTTAAGTATCGCACTATAAGTTAGTTGTCTGACTTTTACTTTAAGAGACTTAATTAGTTAATTCAGAACTTCACATGTCCACTTTTCCGGTGTTTTTCTACTGTATTAGATTACTTTGTAATGTTTCTCTTTCTTATATATTGCTCATTGTGGCTCTGTCTCTGTTATAGAATTTTTTTTTCTAGTGGGATTCCATGAAGTACAGTATATACCTTAACAACCATGTGGTGGAGGCAGCATGCAAATGATTCCAGGTTTCATAGTCTCTCCCACCAATACAGAGGGTTTCCATGATTACCAACAGGTATGTACTACAGTATGTACCTACTCAAAGTGCAATCATATAGTGATTCACAAATTTTCAAACAGGTACTTGCAGTGTTTTTCTGCAAACTTTTATTGACTCAAGATGTTTCAAGTTTTCACTCTTTATTAATAAATACACCATTACCACATACTTAAGGAAAAAGCTACACCTCAATATACTGTGATTATTTAGGTGCAACTGTTGTCAGGATCATTTTTCAGCCTTACAAACAAAGTTCAACAGGTTCAAAAGCAGGGCTTAACTAGAGATTAGAAAGCTTTTGTTTTAGAACAAAGTGTTTTTTTAGTACAAGGTAATTTATCTTATGAACAATTCAAGGTGTAATATATCAGATACTGCCTATAACTTAACATTATTTTTAATATTAACCTAACCTTAACCTGTATAAGAACCATTCACAATCAAGTCCGTGATTCTGTTCTGTGAAACATATGTGAATGTCTTAAATCTTCAATAACATTTCAGTTTGGTGGCCAACCCCAGCTACTTAAAAAAAAAAGAACATTTGTTCATTTAAGCAAAAGTGTTACAAAAACACTAGGATCACATGAGCCTTTGACAATATGAGTGCAAATGTATTAAATAACCTTCAAGTTTGAGCACGTTAAGATAGAATTGAATAGATTTCTACTGCTACTGTCTCTTTACCCTTTGTTTTGAGATAAGATGGTCTAAATATTAACTAAACACTGGCAAATACCAACATGCTGAATGTAACAAACTTGGTCTCATAAAATGCTTCATGGAGCTTCCTCACCAGAAAGGCAACTGACAGACTAATAAAAGCTAAGAGACTCATGGATCCTTAATTGAACACAATTGATAGTACTCCCTTTTCTTCTGCCATATGGGATTCATACTCCCAATACCATCTATAGTGTGAGCACAGCCAAGCCCATCTGACTGACATCCATCTCCAAGAATCTCTCTCTTATCCTGGTCAGCATCTCTCACAAATATCGGGGTATCGTTATCCCCAAACCCACACAGGGCATCCCCAACCATGTGGTGTCTCTCCATAGTCCCAGGGCTGGTGCACATCACCCTGGCAAAGAACCAAATCACAGTTCCATTCTCTTTGAAAGTGAATGAAGCAATGGCTGTGAGCACATGGCAAAAAAGTTATATCAGTTACACAGCAGTGATATCTTCTGCAACCTCCAGTGTCTGCCAGAACACACTGCACAGGGATAAATGCTCCTTCTCCCTCCCTTTCAATTTAGGTCCAACCCATAGCTGGACAGGCACAGAATTTCCCACCATGTGGTACTTTTTAAAGAAATATAGGAAATGAACCCTATGTATCCCTACAGCAGTTTTTTTTTTCACTTTTAATTGTCTGAACATTTTTTTTTAGAGGTTTTAAACATTTTGTGTTTCAGATCGTTCAACACTATTTTCCATTCACACTTTTTATATTTGGATGTTCAGGTTACAGTTCAACAACTTCAATGTAGAACATGTAAGGTACAGTTCATCAACTTCAATGAAAAATCATTCAGGGGTTTTTCCCCCTTCTGGCCTCTCACTATCAAACGGAACTCTCACCCTCTGGAATTTTCTTAGCACTTCGGCTTTGCACTCAGCCCTGCTGGCATCCCCGCCTGGGACTCACCAACCTCTGCCACA
>CM044445.1:108255051-108265945 GCA_024363595.1 Xenopus borealis
TTTGAACATTTTATTGCATTACCCCACTTCACTCTTCTTATGTTTCAGATATATGACATTAAAGAGCAGAATAAAACACTCTAAAGCAGAAAAGTTTTAAATAGGGTAATGGATTTTCAAATCTGATCTGTACATGTTGGTGCCTACATATGTTCATATATAATGCAAATTGTCAATATGATTTTTTTCAAAATCCATTACAGTATGTCTGTGTGTGGGTATCACTTTATATATGTAATTGTAATTAAAAACTTGTGAGTTAAGATGCTGATTGTTTTATTGTCATATTTTGTGATTTTTAGCATTTCTCCTTGTGATATTCTGTCTGCTGTTCATTTCTGGGTGCAGTAATATTATATAACATTTTGGAAAAAAGATGCAAATAAGAAACCCAGCACTTGAAGATAAAATGGCAAAGATTTCTACTGCTACTGTCTGTTTTCCCTTTGTACTGAGATAAGCAGGTATAAATGTCACCCAAACACTGGCAAACACCAACATACTGAATGTAATGAACTTGGTCTCATTAAATGCATCAGGTAGATTCCTAGCCATAAAAGCAACCAATAGACTAATAGTAGCTAAGAGACCCATATAACCCAAGACACAAGCAAACAATACCTGGGACCCTTCATTGCACTCAATCACTATTATTCCTATTTCTGCTGCCATATTGAACTCTGCAAATGGAGCTGCTGTTGTTAACCAAACAATGCACAAAATTATCTGAATCATGGCACACACTGGGACAATATAAATAGGTATTCTTAGTCCCACTAGTTTCTTTAGTTTACTGTCTGGATTTGTAGCACTAAATATCATTATGACAGTAGCAGTTTTTGCTAGTATGGTAGAAACACATAGTGAAAAAATTACAGCAAACAGAACCTGGCGTATCATGCACATTATCAGGTTGGGTCTACCAATGAATGCCAAGGAACACATGAAGCCAAACATGAGGGAGATGAGAAGTAGGTAGCTGAGCTCTCTATTATTTGCCTTTACTATTGGGGTCTTTCTTTTTACTATAAACAGACATAACACTAAAAGTGTAAGAAGACAAAACAAGATTGACGTACAAGCTAAAGATGAACCCAGGGCCTCATCGTAAGAAAGGAACTGCATGAGCTTTGGAAGACACTCTTCTTTTCTGCTATCAGGCCATTTGTCTTCTGGACAATTGATACAGTCATTGTCATCTAGAATAGAAGAAATATGTTACAGACATACCACAGGGGGTGGAGAAAAATGGTTATTTTGTATTGTCATGCTGGGGACCTCCAAAGGAAGTAGTGGTCTGGGTAATTTATGGATTGTGTATGCAGTTGTGGGGTTGTTTTGGTTGAATAATCAGAATATGTTTAATAATCTCCACTGTCCAATGTGTACATGATAAAGGGCCATCTGCCTGGTTCTCAGACTTTTAAAGAATTTTCATAAATTGCTGGAGAAAAAAGTGTCCTCATATTGAAGCACATCTTAGGGGCACATTTCCTAAGGGTCGAAGTTAATATCTGAATACATTTTGAATTTAAATAATTAAAATTTTGAAGCAATTTTGGGCTACTACTAATTTTGGCTATCGAATAGCCCAAAATTTGATTTGAATTAAAAAATTTCTAATATACGCCAAGTCTAATTTTCTAAGTACTGGCCCTTTAAAATCCTTCGACTTTGACACTTCGCCACCTTAAACCTGCCGAATTGCCATTTTAGCCTATGGGGGACCTAAGCGAAGCAGTCCTGACAATTTTTCAAGAATTTGAAGGATTTTGCTGAAAATCATTTGAAACGTTTGAATTGAAAGATGAAATTGAATGATTCAAAAATTTTTATTCAATCGAAAAAGGACTTATTTGATCGAAGAAATTGCAGAAGTTGACCAGGCCATGGGAGCTGGTGAGGATTCTACTTTTACTGAGTTTAAACACAATCGCTGTGCCTCATAATATATTTTCTCCATCTATTATTCAGAATTCAATAGTAGAAAACCTGATTATGGGATTTAACATAACTGACTTTTATGGTACAGTTATTAGACCTGTTATCCAGAATGCTCAGAACCTGGGGTTTTCTGTGATTTGAATCTTCATACCTTAAGTCAACTAGAAAATCATGTAAACATTAAATAAACCCAATAGGCTGGTTCAGCTTCCAATAAGGATTAATTATTATCTTAGTTGGGATCAAGTACAAGCTACTGTTATATTATTACCGGGAAAAAGGAAATATTTTAAATATTGGGATTATTTTATTATAATGGAGTTATAACTGGATTATTTCCAAAATAATGGATCCCATACCTGTACTAGGAACACATTACCACCTATGTCTATAAATCGGCACAGGTTTTGTTTGCCTTTTTTTATTTAAAACTAATACTATGTGCAATTACGTTTTATTTAGACAATCTTTTTACCGATACCAACTATCTAAGTTTTTAATTAAATATTATTATTACAAACCATGTGGGTTGAGAATCTCTCCTTCAGAACATGGCAGACAATCAAAGCAGCATGCTTTCTGCCCTTGAAGTGCAACTCGTCTGTAGCCTTTGGGACACAGATTACTGCAAACTGAGGCCGGGACCTAAAAATTGTAACATAATATTGTAAAACCAAACATATGCCGATAATTGAGAAATAATTTGAGAAATAAGTGCTCAAAAGTTTTATGATTATACACAAAAAAGTACTATTTACTACAGCATAAAGGGGTAAACCTGCCATACTCTTTTTCATTTAAAAGGATACTAATTTTGGAAAAAAGTTTTTTTTTTTAGTTTTTACATTTATTTACAGTCAGAGACAAAAAAAACTTGATTTTTTAAAATAATGCCCTGATCTGCCAGAAAATGTTGAAATGAATAATGCTGTTGGAAGACCATTACCTGTCAGCAGAGAATATAAGTTAAATTAAACCTTCAAAAAAAGAAACATCCTATAGTCAAGAATGAAAGATGAGTCTACATGGTTTTTGGTATCATAAAATCAGGAGATTACAAGGTATTTTAATAACTCTCAAAAATATTACAGAAGTACATTATTAAATGATGATTGACAGGTATTATCTGTTGCCCTATACATCAGCAAGAAAGGTAGTATGAGTCATTCAGTGCCATTCAAATTCATATCCAAACTTTCATAATGATTGAACATGTATTGTCACATGATATTATAATGCCCACTCAGGTCCATTCAAAATGTTTAAAAAGTTCTATAATAAAAAGAAAGATCTATAATGACTCTGAACTACTCTACTTTTGAGTAGCATATTTTATAGAATGAAAAACACTAGGCTGTCCTGGCATCTTTTTTCATTTAGTTGAACTAGTCAATATACAAATATTAACTTTGAATGCATTTTTGAGCAACACTTCCATTTGCCTGTTGGCTTCCTACATGAACAGTGGTAGATACTCACAGTGGCAGGTGCGTAAATCAGCCTAAACAAATGCAATTGCCCTTTGGGTCAGTAATTGTGTTTTTATAGTATATAATCATGCAGCAAACATACAAAAATACTCACATGGTAGTGCCCTCCCTTCCATAAAATCTTGTTTAGCCAGATATTTAGTTCCTGGCCTTTGGGAGAGCTAGCATCAAAACTACCAATATGGACATACTGATTGCTTCCATTAGGCAACAACTGCCAGTTCAAGATATCCACATAGACAGGAACATCTCCATTCTCATCAAAATATATTTGTTCCCCTGCAGTGTTATTGAAGACCACTTTCTTGATGTAATGTAGCAGCTAGGAGGAAAATGTAACAATTTACTATTTGTCTTTTTAAAAGGATCACAAAAAATATCTGCACTTGAAGCCAAATAGCTTTTATTCATTATCTCCACATTTTTTATAACATGCTTGAAAAGTTCCTCACTCATTTTAAGCTGTAAAAGTTCAACAGGGACCCGCACTCCAATATTCAGTGAAAAAATATTGTTATTTATTTAATACATACTTGTGCATCCAATATATATAAATATATATAATCCAAATTTTAACTGGGAAAAAACTCACTGAAGTCTGAATCAGAAAATCTAATGGAGAGGTCCCTATCCTAATTGGAAGTTTATGTGGTCTGCTCTGGAATTAGCTCAAAAATCTAACTACTGTATGTTGGGCTTTTCAGGCAAAAAAAAAAAAATCACAAAAATGTTGGCTTTTAGGGAAGAAGCACAAAACATTGAGCAATTCAGGGAAAAAATACCAAAAAATTGTACAATTTTGGGTTTCACTCGATTTTATTTAACCCATATCTGATTGAATGTATCTTTTTCAATAATAAATAAGATAACATTGTGGATTCTAGTTTGGTTGGACTTTTTTTTAATGAAATAATAAGAAAATTTTGGCTTTAGATAAATAACCCCCTTTTGATTCAAACAATTTTGTGTTGACATTACCCAGCACTGTAAATTAATCTATATTCAAACTTTAACTCAGAAATTCACAAACATTTTCACCCATGAGCCATATTCAAATATAAAAAGTTGGAGAGCAACACAAGTATAAAAACGTTTCCAGGGGGTGCTAATTATGGGCTGTAATTGACTAATGGAATCCCCTATGTGGATTAGCAGCCTACAGGAGGCTCTGTTTGGCAGTGCACTGGGAGCAACATCCAAAGGGTTAGAGAGCAACATATTTCTCACAAGTCATTGGTTGGGATCAGTGCTCTAATTAATATCACAAATCACTTACTTTTTTCTGCTGCTTAAAAGTGTCCTATATCCACATGTAGTCCTAATTTTTGGGGGTACTGGTCAAATTCAGTTGTTTCAAACAGAAAGGTAACACAACTGACTAATATGGGGGTTGACACTTGTAAAACCTGCACAGTTCAGTTTATTATTATGCTACAGATAGAGTCACTTGGATTTGTAAGTTAAATGCGTCGTGACTCAGGGCTAATTGAAGAAACTGTGTTATCTAAAGTTATCTTAACTCATTTAATGCATTTAACCTTTTCATTAGCATACCAAAGCTCCATTGTTTTCAATGGTGAACTCTTTAATTGGATGGGATGCTGTGACACAATATTCTGTGCTAAGTGGGATAAATGAGATAAATGAGTTAAGTCGCGACGCATTAAACTCACCATCCAAAGTGACTGCATCTGTATTTTAAAATGACATTTGATCAGTTTACTAATTTTATGATATCACTTAAATCAGTTCCAGAAAATAAACTATATAATGAATTGATACATCTATTTAGTTATGGAAGAAGAGGCTGTTTTCTATTGTTAGTGTTTCACATTTTATGTTACTATTATTTTTTAAACAAAGGGTACCTGCCAAGGTTGATGATTATAAATATCAGCACAAGATCCATTCTTGAAAGGCCCTTTTCCTGGAACACATTTCTTCATCTGGTGCAAAGCATGAGCTACTGCAAAGACAGCATTATGCACTTTGTATGTATATTTAAAGTTGTAGACATCATATATATTAGCATCAATACTGTTCAGTTTCTCCTTTCCTGTGCACCAAACAAAATCTTCTTTAAGCAGTGATGGAGAAGTATTGTTGTAGGCATCATTTTGTTTCCACACACAGTGAAAAGCATTCTCCCAAAATGTTGTCATGAAAGGATCATTTGAAAACAAAGAAGGATGAATATTATAAAGAAATTCCTTTAAGCCTGGTATATTCCCATTTTGAGCTGCTATTCCAAAGCTCCCATTTAAGGTTGTTAAAATATCTCTCCTAGGAAAATCAGAAGTAATGGACCAGCCAGATGTCCCCACCCACACTTTGTCAGTGATATTGCGAAAAGAAGCCTCTTCCATTAAAGAGACAAGATTTTCTATGGTGCAGCATAAGGTAATCACTGTTGCGCTGGATCTCTTGACAACACCAATGATTCGGTAGACTGATTCCATGGAGCTGATTATAGGAAGGATCTCTTGAAATGCAATGCATCCACCATTTTTCTCTATTTCTCTATTTAACAGCTGAGCACATGACCTCCCCAAGTCAGTATTTGAGTATATTATACCCACCCATGTCCAGTTAAAGTACTTAACCAACTGAGCGATGGCAAAAAATTCATAGTCACCATTATACATTGTCCTGAGGAAGGATGGGAACTGTACTTTATCACTCAGTAAAGCTTGGCCTGAAGCATAGCTAACCTGTTGAAAAATAATAAAACATATATATAAATATATAGAACCACTGTTTTCTCCTGCACTGTTATTTATTCTTTATACATACTTAAGTTAGCCCTAAAAAAATATGTTCTGTTCAACATTCAGCTAACATTGCTGCCAGAAATGAGACAATAATTCTCATGTTAAAGATGTCTCTAAATCATGAGAATAAAGATTTGAACTGAATAACTTCTGAAAGATACATACTATATATAGGTATATATGAATACATTCACTTGTATATGGATACATTCACTTGTAAATTCACTTGTATTTTGAAATAAAAAAGAATATATATATGTATATATGAGAAAGGCTATAGGAGTAGCCGAAAGGCTTTGAGAAAGGCTATAGGAGTAGCCGAAACGTTAGTGTCTTGTTAATAAATTTCACCATATTTCTGACTTGAGAGTGCTCGCCTTTTTTGGATATATATATATATATATATAAAGTTTGTACAGTGCAATTAAATGTCGGGTGCGTTGGTCAGTTGTGTATAAATATAATCATATGAATGGACCCATGGGGTCCGAAACGTTGGAGATGCACTGTAAATAAAGAAGCAGCGATTTTTTCACAAAGAAAGGAGTGCGGGTCCATTCATATGATTATATATATATATGTATTGGATCCCTTATCCGGAACCTATTATCCAGAAAGCTCTAAATTACAGAATGGCAGTCTCCCATAGACTCCATTATAATGACAATTAGTGATGGGCGAATCTATCCGGTTTTGCTTCACCGAAAAATGTGCGAATTTTGCTGGAAATCCACAACTTGGCGAAAAATTTGCGAAACAGAGTGCATAAAGTTTTCGAAATTTTTTTGCCGCACGTCTGTTTTTTTTATTGACTGCAGCGAATTTTCGGCAGGCAAATTTATTCGCTCGTGGCGAATCGAGGGAATGCGCCGTGAATTTGCGCCTGGTGAGTAAATTCGCCCATCACTAATGACAATCCAATTCTTTAAAAACTATTTCCTTTTCTCTGAAATAATAAAACAGTAGCTTGTACTTGATCCAAACTAAGATATAATCATTCCTTATTGAAAGCAAAAGCAGTCTATTGGGTTTATTTAATGTTTACATGATTTTCTAGTAGATTTAAGGTATGAAGATCCAAATTACGAAATAATCCATTATCCGGAAAACCCCAGGTCCTGAGTATTCTGAATAATAGGTCTCATACTTGTATATATATATTTGTGATCCTGCATTTTTACTTTACTTTTTGACAATTGGCAAAACATTAACATTACTGCCAAGATGTTATGTACCTGTGGATATCTGTACAATCCCAAGATCCTGGCTAGGGGCACTGAGGCCTTAGAGGGCATGTCACCAACAATAGCTAATGGCATGATCTCCTTGTTGCAGTTAAAATTTGGCAATCCAGTTTTTTTCCCTGACAAAATACATGTTGCTCCCATTAATGATAGTACTTCATTGTAACATGAATCATAGAGTTTGAAGCCCAGTGTTATATTGGGCAAAAGTTCATTTGAAGCATTTATTTTCAGTATTGCAAATACCATTGCAAGAAGGAAACGATAATATCTGATGTGAAACCTAAATATAAAAATTGCAAAGTTCCTGTTAGTTCGGTAGCTTTTATTTTTTTATGTTGTTCCAAATGTACCAATGTTATTACTAAAAACATACCTACTACATAGAAAAGTCTGTGGACATTCCCTATAGGTTAAAACAGGACGTGTTGCTTCCATGTGGACAGAAAAGAGACCACCCAGTGTGATATCTCCAGCCAATGAATAGCCAATAACTTCTTCAGTGGACAGTCTGCATTTCTCTGATGAGGTTTCACATCCACAATATTTATACCATGACAGCATTAGAAACAAGTACAGATGGTAAAGGTAGATGGAAGTTAGATAAATGTTCATATCGTTTTGTATGGAAGTAAAATACAAGAAAAGCTGATACTTTTTACAGTGAATGAGTGATAAGGAGTTTAGATTCAATGAAATATCGGTAGTGGAAACTTGATACTGTCCTGTAAATACATGTTAATGGCATGGTTTTCAGACATATTGTTGTTTAAGTGCTTACATGCAATCATACAGTATACACACTGTGCAGTAGATTTCCTAATGGTTTTGTTTATTTGTGGTCAAATACAATTTTTTTTACAGTTTTTGAAAAACAATTGTGTTTGAAATTAACCCATATGTTGCCAAATAATGTAGCTAGCACTGTAGAGTTTTCAGTTGCTGTGGCATACAAAGTATGTTACAGGTTTGACTGTTTGGGTATGCACGATAAGCAGTACCCCATTTATCTATGTTAAATTTTATACATCTTTGGAATATATTATACGAGATGTAATTTTAAATTTTGACAGTTTGATTATTGTTGGTATCCCATCACCAAAAAGAACACTACAAACATTCTTATTCCTATATAATTTTCCGTACTATGTGATTACTTATGTATAAGACACAATGAAGCCATAAGTGAATGACAGGATTAGGTGCTGCCTAAAGCTAAATTTAATTTGGGGTGTTAACATTTTATTTCTAATTTCTATTTGCAAACCCAATTAAAGTCACTTTGAAAATATTTGTAGTAAAAATAAACATAAGAAATGCGTTTTTCTCTTTTTTTCAACAATTCATGCAATTACATGGACAGAATAAAGAATTTAATTCAGGACAACATTCAGATTCAGATGTTTTCACTTCAAACCAATGTAAACTTTGAGTACTATTTAACGTTAAAACTCTGTAAAAGCGATGGTGACAAAAGTCTGTTCACAGATACTAATATTTTTGCATATGCAAAGTAGGCTTCATATTTGGTTGTCTGACAATTGTATTCATTTATTTTATTTTTAGAGATTAACTGATTCCTAAAATTATGTATTTGGAGTCATTAGTTTATTCATTTGTAGCTATTCAGTCTTAAAAAGTTTTTCAAGCTATCTTCTCACAGTCATTCAATCTCATTGCCATTGTTCATACCCATAATATATAAAAAATTTTGTTATGAAACAGCTCCTGATTGTCTGCATTTTATCAACAGATGTTTTAAATGTGTAAAATCTGACCTTTAGCCCTATCTGATCTATATCCCTGCAAATATTGTACATTTTGTGGAATTGTCACAAAATACTGGTCAATTTAGTTTTAGTAATTATTATTATTTCAATTAATAATTTTAAAAAATGTTTTGTGTATAAATCTATCTAGGTTTCTTTTTATGGATTCTTATGGATTAAGCACATACATATATTTATCTTTCCAAATTTGGAGGGATTTGTTTTCTTGGAAAACCCTGCATGTTAAATTTAAAGCACACCAATATGAAAGCATCAAATTAACAACTAATTACTGAAGCTAACTTTTAAAAAAGCTTGATTTAGAGAAACATTTTACCTGATTAAAAAGAACAATTCTTCACAAAGGGAGTTCCATAGAAATGGACGGATTAAGCAGCCTTCTGTAAAGAATAGAGGCAAATTTACTATACAACCTGAAGATCTTCTCTTATTTTCATTTTTGGGAAAGCCCAAGTCGAAATGCAGAGAGAGATTTACGTATGGCTTTATATTGAAACATTGATCTAGAAGTCTCATGTGGTGGGTAAAGCAAAATTATAATCATTTAAAGTAAATTGCCAGTACACCCACTGTTATTATGAATAACATAATAATTACATTATCTTACAATAGTAACTCATGATTAGAATAATTTCTTGGGAAAACTTTAGTCGACGCAGGACAGCTTTTGAAAGTCTTCTCTGGGGATAAATGTGCAATACTGACTTGGGCATTGCCAAAGGGAAAATTTGTATATAACCTCTAACCATGATATAAATTTTTGCCTTGCCCACTATGTTGCCCACCATGTTAGGTATATTACCCTCTTACAATGAGACAAGGACACCAGGTTTGGTATTGAAAGGTTACAGCTTTAATAATAAATGTATGTTGTACAAAATACAGTACCAGTATAGTATTATAGAGTGTATGTTTCAACATGTATCAACCTCTGATTCTGTAAAAACATTAATGAATTCTCATACAAAATTCGACTATCGAATAGCCTAAACTTTGTTTCAAATTGAAAAATTTTAAATTTTTAAGCACTGTCCCTATAAATTTTTTTCGAATTCAACCATTCCCCACCTGAAACCTGCCAAATTGCTATATTTGCCTATGGGGAACTCCTCGGACCTATAGCCAAAATTTGGCTAAGTTTTAATAATTCAAAGTGTTTTATTTTAAAATTGTTTGATTTTGCTTAAAAGAGGAGGAAAAATACAAACATGCAAACGTGCAAAGACAGCAGCAACACCTATTGATTGGTTCCTTTATTGCAGATTACATTTCTCAGTTTTCTTTTTAATAAACTTCCGTAATCTGCATTCAAAAAGTAGCATCAATCTGCATCTTGTGGTCTGTTTGCATCACTTCCTCCAGCTGCTTCTTGAAACCAGGCAAGTACATTTCTTTAACCTGTGCATCATCAACCTCCTCTATGTAGACTCTAACAAATATAAACCTGCACACATGTAGAGCAGCATAGAGAGTTGTCACAACAGCGTATGGAATTTAAAAAAAGAATATCTAAACAAAAGGAATCCTCCACTACATTAATGATAACACCCCGGATATTTGTACCAGGTGTGCTTTGGAAAAGGGTACGCTGATACATATGTTATGGAGCTGCACTAAACTTACTGTATATTGGAGGGAAGTATTAGACACCTTAG
>CM044445.1:108274005-108347645 GCA_024363595.1 Xenopus borealis
CACATTGACAGCCTCGTTCGGGACTGATGACACTGCGCAACATTGGGAGTTTGCGCACTGAAGTAACCCATGCGATACAGGAAATGACAGGCTGGAACGCACTGAATGGAACTCAGCAGAACACAGGAAGTAAGCCACATGTTCGCGAAGGCTTTGAATTTAAAAAGGAAAGACTGTTTATTCAGATTTATGCCTCTGATGAAGATGACATATCACAGCGAAACGCATTAGGAGAAGGGGGAGAATATATACAAGATTTCCACGAGGGACCAAGGGGGAGCCGCTACAATACCCCAAGGACTCTGTATCACCACAACTTTATTACTACATGCAAAACTTCATAGGAGATTTGTGAGTGCAATCATTGTTTTTATTGTGATTTTTTATTAAAATAGTATTACACTATTTTCGCTTTTTATTCAATTTTACCGGGGAGTTCGTATGTATTGGAACACCAAGAGAAAGACTACCAGGAGCATCTGGCTACAAGCTATATACCATAACAGCGGTTTGTGAGTAGGCATTTCAGCCATTTTGGTGGGGGACTTGAAGAAAAAAACTTTTTGAACTTAAAATTAAGTTATTTTACTACATAATATTGTTATTCACAGCACATTAAAAGCAATAGTAATTCTCACTGAAAATAAGGGATACTACACCTATAAATTTATAATTGAAGTGTGAAACATTGGGTGACTCCCTTTTTATCTAAGCATACTATACTATATTGGTTTCTGTGCGCTGATCTCTACACAGAAAAATCTTTTTCTTTTTTCCTCGGACCCACAAAAATTGGCAGACGTCAAAAAATCAGATGCCAGTTTTTCAAAATTTTTGCCGTTTTGAGAATTTCGCAATTTTTTCTGTGAAAAGGGACTAATTCACCCATCACTAAATAAGAACCTTTTGTGAATCTTCCCCGTAGTGTTCAAATTATATTTAGTAGATTTAAGGTATGGTGAGCCAAATCCATGTCCCTAGCATTCTGAATAATAGATGTTCAGGTCAACATGGTGTGTGGTTACATTAATCTGTACCTGTACCTGTACTATACCTAAAACATGTACAGGGATTTTAGTGGTAATAAAGTGAGTTTTTATAAACTCATGCTGCAGCCATGATGTGTACAAGAAAATATACTCACATGAGAGTATCCAACATTCCATAAAATTTTGTTTAGCCAGATATTAAGTTCCTTTTCTTTGGGAGAGCTGGCATCATAAATACCAATATGGACATACTGATTACTTCCATTAGGGAACAACTGCCAGTTAAAGATATCAACATATATAGGAATATCCCCATTCTCATCAAAATATATTTGTTCCCCTGCTGTGTTATTGAAGACAACTTTCTTGATGTAATGAAGCAGCTAGGAGGAAAAGATAAAACTATTAACAAATTGTCTTTGCCTATACAGTATGTTGCAGTTATATACTATATAACAAAAAAACTTTTGGCAGAATGTACAGAATTTAGTCACAGTTAAATTTCAAACTATTCTGAGAGATTTCTCACTTGTTACATATACTGTAGGAATGAGGTTATCAATTCTTTTTTCATATTAATCGCCCATAACATACAGAAGATTCCACTTCATCGCACTAGTGTTGTCAACTTCATACATTCCCTACAAATACAATAAAATTAAATACATACTCCCATGTCACCACTGTGTATGCATGATACTGGTTAGACCATCCTTTAACTCTATTGCCATCATTGAAAATACTTTTCTGCAAAGTAAATAAAATTGGGGTGTAGTGATAGTGTAGGTAAAGTGTTTGTGAAAATTTGTGAAATGATGAAAAATTTGCAAAACAAATTGAAGTCAATGGGCTTCAAAATAATTTTGACACAACAATTTGACTCTAGTGACAATTTTTATATGCTTGACTCTTTTGTCTAAATGAATTACAGTCAATGGGCATCCAAATTAGTGATGGGCGAATTTATTCGCCAGGGTCGAATTCGCGGCGATTTCCCGCGATTCGCGAGTCACCAGCGAAATTTCGGCAAGCGAAATTTCGCCGAAAAAACAAGTCGCGCGTAGTTTTTGACGCAATGCGCAGAAAAGACGCGACGCGCGCCGAAAAAGCGTCCCGCGACTCGTTTCGCGAATTTTTCGCCGAAGCGAATAGCGGGAGATTCGCCCATCACTAATCCAAATAATTCTAACACATGATTAACGAGCAACAATTTTATGTGTGTGGCAATTCTGACACGCAATAATTTTTTTTTTTCGTGGCAAATTTTCCAGCTTCAGATCCAGTTTCCGCAGTTTCGCAAAAATATTCCTGATTGGCAAAATGGGAAAATTTACTAATCCCTTCCTGGTGAATACATTTACCCATCCCTATTGGGGTGTTTCTAGCATTAGTGGACTGAATGCACCATATTTCAGGGTGAGGCCCTAGATTACATGAGATCATTACTGGCAGCAAAAGCTTGAAGGAAAAGCTCAAAGTTAAAATGCTGTGTGTGAGCATGTTTGAAAAAACTACAAATCATTTAATCTTGTATAAAATTCTCACTCGCTTTATAGGGGTGCGAATTATGCTGAAGTTTGTCAAAGCTAAAATTTACCCTTTAGACCACTATATCTTCAAAATTGGGATGGGGACAGCTGCAATTAATTTATACATGACCTTGACATGACTAATGCATGACTTTCTAGATGCTGGGTAGGGATGAGCAAAGTTTTGTTTCAAAAATGATACCCATAAACTCTAATGGTTGAAAAAATCTGAAGCTCATCAAAAATTTGTTATGCAAATTGTTGCAAGTCAAAAAAAATTTTTACACCCATGGAGGCAGATTTACTAAAGGGCAAAGTGGCTAATGCTAGCGACAATTCGCTAGCGTTGCCACCGCAGGGACATCGCTGATTTACTATCTATCGATAAGGTGATTTTTGGCTGGTGAACAGACATTACTCAGTAAATTCACTAAAATGCGGATTTTACTGCACAATACCTCTTTCGATTGAGGTGAGTTGCCACCTCATACCAGGCAAAATTCTATAAATAAGCTAGACCTTCGAAATCTTCTTTCTCAATCTCCTGTTGAAAAAAACATTGCCAACTGTTCCTTTTCTTCAGCGGGATTGCCTGCAAAAGTCCTAACACACTTTTTATTGGGTAACCAGTTTTCCCCATACATTTTAAATCACATGGAGCATTAATTTTACAGTGGACTCGTGTGTAGGGCATTATAATAACTCTCTTGTCTTTATTAAGGTTCCCTGGACATGTGTTTTAAAAAGTGGAAACTGTAAGTATTTGCACCAATGTTTGAAATAAAGCCGTCCATACAACTTCCCTCAATATGCAAATTGAGCACAAGATCACTAGTGAATTTTCACTAAGCAGAAATGAACACTAGCACAACTTCTCTATAAAATTCTCACTCTGCCGAACTACCACTAGTGAAATGTCACCAGCGTTCTGCATCCAGGTCAAAACTCTGCATATAAGTGAATTGGGAAAGTGTTGCAAGGGTGACGAAACTGACGCTGGTTAAAATTCGCTGGATAGTAAATCGGCACCATAGTCTTCAATGCATTTTGGTTCAGATTTGCCCATCACTAATCCTGGGTTTTTTAATTCTGGCTTTTTGCAGCATTGGGGTATACTAAATCTCAAAAAAATTCAAGTTTTTTTTTCTATACTTTTTTTCTTCCCATAAGAAATTTTAGTTATTTTTCCACAAAAAAAATTACTTTTTACCCAAAAACGCCATGACAGAAAGAAATTGAGATTTAGTAAATAACCCCCTTTCTTAGACTTATGCCCTATGAAAGAGTGATATACAGTACCTGCCAAGGCTGATGATCATGAACTTGAGCACAAGATCCATTCTTGAAAGGCCCTTTCCCTGGAACACAATTATTCATATGATGTAAAGCATGTGCTACTGCAAAGACAGCATTATGAACATTGTAGGTATATTTAAAGTTGTACACATCATACATATTTGCATCAATACTGTCCAGTCTCTCCTTCCCTGTGCACCAAACAGTGCCATCATCAAGCAGTGCTGGAGATGTATTATTGTAGGCATAATTTTTTGGCCAAGTACAGTGAAAGGCAGTCTCCCAAAATGTCTTCATGAAAGGATCATATGAATATATGGAAGGATGGATACTGTAAAGAAATTCCCTAAGCCCTGGAATTTTCCCAGTTTGAACTGCTAATCCAAGACTCCCATTTAAGGTTGTTAAAATGTCTCTCCTAGGGAAGTCAGAAATAGACCAGCCAGATGTTCCCACCCACACTTTGTCAGAGATATTACGAAAAGAAATCTGTTCCATTAAAGAGACAAGGTTTTCTATCGTGCAACATAAAATAATCACTGTTGCTCTGGATTTCTCGATGACACCAATGATATGGTAGATGGACTTCATGGATGGGAATATTGGAAGGGCCACTTCAAATGCAATACATCCACCGGTTTTCTCAATTTCTCTAGTTAGCAGCTGAGCACCTGATGTGCCCAAGTCATTATCGGAGCATATTATACCCACCCATGTCCAGTTGAAGTACTTAACCAGGTGTGCAATGACAAAACTTTCATAGTCAATACTATAAGTAGTCCTGAGGAAGGATGGGAACTGTATTTTATCACTCAATAAAGGCAGACCAGCAGCATAGCTAATCTGTTGAAAAACAACAGAAATAGATACTTAGCAGAGTGGTTGTTATTTATCCCAAATAAAATGCATACCTAATTAGGGGCAGATTAATCAAAAAATCCCATTTTTGGAGGTGTATTTATCAAATGGTGAATTGTAACTATCATCCATTGATAAATACACCCTAGACATCCCTTAGGAATTAATACAAAGCTGGACATTAATTTCACACTCTAATAAATATACCCTTTAATTTGGTCTTCAAAAATATTTGTCTAATCAGACCTTCATCCAGAAATATGAAACTGAGCACAATAACTCAAAATCAAGAAAATCTGTGCATCTTCAAAAGAATCTGCCATTATAATGCAGATTATTGCACAGCTTCAATAACAATATGGTAATAATCTGCATTATAATGGAAGATTCTTTTAAAGGCGTTTGGCTTCTCTTGATTCATGTTGCCTACTTGAGAATTTATTTTTATATTGTATTGTAAAACACATACAATAACATTTCTGGTCGTGTTAATATTGTCTTTTGACACAGTGTATAAATGCAATGGGGTTACCTACTTGCGGATATCTGTACAATCCCAAGATCCTGGCTAGGGGCACTGAGGCCTTAGATAACATGTCACCAATAATAGCCAATGGTATAATATCCTTGTTGCAGTTAAAGTTTGGCACTCCATTTTTTTCCCCTGACAAAATCCGTGTTGCTCCCAGTAGAGATTGTCCCTCACTGCAACATGAATCATAGAGTTTGAAGCCCAATGTTATATTGGGGAGAAGTTTATTTGATGCATTAATTTTTAGGATTGCAAATACCATTGCAAGAAGAAAACGATAATATCTGATATGAAATCTAAAACAACAATTATTAAAAATTAATATCTGTTACATGTAACATTACAATCTTAAACTGCAATCCTAGAGTTATTTTTGTGCAGGCATGTAACCCAACATTACAGAGGTTATTTATTTTAAGTCCCAATGCTAAAAACTAAAAACAATTCAAGTATCTTTACTATAAAATCTGAATTTTTTGTGAAAAAAACTAAATTGTTTCTAAATTTATTAAACTCTGTGGCTGTAAAAAGTCCAAATCCAAAAATACTCCATCTTCAATCTGTCAAGGTCTTGTAGAAGTCAATGGCAGAGGTCCTATGTATATGCAGTTTGAAGATATTATTGTCTGCACTGGTTTTGATATTATAATCTGAATATTTCAGGCTTTCCCTATGATTTTCCTCTGATTTCCTTAAAAATGGGTACATTTCAGATGTCAAATCTGAAAAATATGTATTTTTCGCATGATAATCGGAAAAAAATACAGATCTTTCACTTGACAATCCAAAAATTCACATTGTTTCCCGATCTGATTATTTCGAGATTTTTAATTGAAAATATGCCAAAATGTCGATTCTTGTTTGGTCAGATTTATTTAATTTTTTTTAAGCTTTAGAAAAATTCAGATTTTGATAAATAACACTCTTCAGTCATTTCTACAGCTCATGCTGGACACAGAAATAATTCATTGCTTATAACTAACTCACTGAACATGTGAGGGGTCATCAATTGGTGTGAGACAATTTTATCCCTAGTCTTTCACCAAAAGACATTATTTCTAGGAACCATCCTAATTATTATCACAAGACTTATAAATAAGTAATACGTGATATTTATTGGTGGTTAGCATGTTGGTCCCAGGAAGAAGATCTTTTTCAAGACAGGCCAAACAAACCTACAATTTTAAATAGACTGTTACATATGAAACTGGTGCTAATGACATGTTTCTATGACATCACAGTTGCTTAGTATAGTAAATGTAAATATCTCCACATGTGTATTAAACACCATTGTGTTACAAAAGAAAACTCTTAGCAAAGCAATCCAGCTTTGTTCCCGAAATTGAATTACTGTCTAAAAGTATAGTTAAAAATATATGGCCAAAAGATACAGTTAGGCAAACCCATCAGTTAATACTGCTGCTCCAGTAGACTTCTGCACTGAAATCCATTTCTCAAAAGAGCAAACATATATTTTTTATATTCATTTTTGAAATCTGACATGGGGCTAGCCATGTTGTCCAGCTGCTCCGGTCATGTGACTTGTGCCAGCACTTTAGGAGGGAACTGCTTTCTGGCAGGCTGTTGTTTTTCCTTCTCAATGTAATTGAATAGTACGCAGTGGGACATGGGTTTTTACTATTGAGTATTGTTCTTAGATCTACCAGTCAGCTGTTATCTTGTGTTAGGGAGCTGTTATCTGTTTACCTTCTCATTGTTCTTTTGTTAGACTGCTGGTTGGGGGAAAGGGAGGGGGTGCTATCACTCCAACCTGTAGTACAGCAGTAAAGAGTGATTGAAGTTTATCAAAGCACAAGTCACATGACTTGGGGCAGCTGGGAAATTGACAAAATGTCTAGCCCCATGTCAGATTTCAAAATGAAATATAAACAAATCTGTTTGCTCTTTTCAGAAATTGATTTCAGTGAATAATTCTTCTGGAACAGCACTATTAACTGATGCATTTTGAAAAAAAAATGTTTTCAAATGACAGTATCCATTTAAGCAAAGCTCTGAATAATGAGATAGAGTAGAGAAGACCCACTGTTTTGCATTCACTAATATGGAATTGTAACTACACTCCTGTCTGGGGGAGGTGTACAATTACATTTTAAGAGTTTAGAATTTTGTTTGCATTCTATTTAATAAGGGCGCACTGCTCCTGGCCCAGGGTCATCATACCCATGGAGTTTTGCAGTACCAATATACTTTTGTTCTCATATATGGATATATAGATTAGATAGATACTATAAAAACAATAATATCTGATATAAAACCTAAAACAAAAATTATTTAAAAAAAATATGCAGAAGCACATACCCACTGCAAAGTAGAGGCTGTGGACATTCCTTATAGGTTAGGGCAGGATGAATTGCTTCTGTATGGACAGGAAAGAGACCACCCAGTGTGATATTTCCAGCCAATGTATATCCAATAACATTTTCAGTGGACAGTCTGCATCCTTCTAATGATGTTTTACATTCACAATCTTTAAACCATAACAATATTAGGAACAAGTGCAGATGGCAAAAGTAGACGGATATTAGATAAATGTTCATCTTGTTAGTTGATGTTTTGTTTGGAAGCCAAAGACAATAAAAGCTGAGAATATTTATGGTAAAGAAATGACAAGGAGTTGAGATTATATGTAATATTTGTAGTAGAAACCTCAAACTGTACTGTAAATACATGTTAATGGCATGTTCATCAGACATACTGCTTTAAATACAATCCTACAGTATGCTGCAGATTTACTAAGGGTCAAATTTCGAAATTAAAAAACTTCAAAATTCGACCATCGAAATGGACCATTTTTCAATCGAATGGGTCCTTTTTCGATTGAATAGAAATTATTCGATTCCAACAATTGTAACAATTTTGGCCAAAAAAAATAGATTTTTAAAGATTCCAGGAGGTCCCACATAGGCAAAAATAGCAATTCGGCAGGTTTAAGGTAGCGAAGAGTCAAATTCAAACTTTTTAAAGAGACAGTGCTTCGATTTTTGAATGGTCACATCTTTTTTCAATTCAAATAGAATTCTGGCCTATTCAATAGTCAAAGTTCCCAAAAATTACTTTGAAATTCAAATTTTTTTATTTGAATTTTCACTTCGACCCTTAGTAAATCTACCCCTGTTATATATATTGTGGTCATGCACTAAAGTTACTAATAGAGTTGTCTATTTGTGGTCAAATAAAAAATCAGAATGACCAGTTTTTAAAATAATTGTGTTTAAGACCTGTAGTCAAGTACAGCATACAGCATTGTTCAAGAGCTATCAGTGTGGATCTAGCCATTAATGTGACATACAGAGTATAATATATGGATTGTATAGCTGCTGGGTATGTAATGTAAGTAAAATCCCATGTCATCTCATCACTACTAATATAGGTAAGTAGAGAGAGGAGGTAACATGCAAAGGGGCATATTTATTATGCTCTATAAAAAACAGTGGAATAACACACCACACATCACAAGGCTTCGCTGTGTAAAAAACAGCATATAATTTTTATATTTTATCTTTAGAGTGACTTTAGTGTCAAATAATGACAGAAAATCTGGCATTCACATGGTGTAAAATTACACACACTTTGAGACAGCTTTTTATACAAATTTTTGGGTGAATTTAATTTTAAACAGAATAATAAATATGCCACTCAGCATATTATATCTGATGTCTTACATTTTCTTACAAATCTTGCAAGTGTGTTATTTTTTCAAATAAATTGAGTCCATTCACTATGCAGAATACAAATAAAGCAGGTGACCCTGGATCAGAATAGTTTGACAAATGATCAAATATAAATGTAAAATGCTGACATCACTGTATACATTTATTCCAAATACAGCAACCTGAATTGCATTTAGCAAACGTTAACTAGCAAAACAAAACCAATGGATTCTTAACAGAGCCTAATACATTTTTCTGTGTTACATTGATTTAAGCAAACAAATGAATATCCTTCTTATAAAAAAGATACAGCATTTGTAAACTCAGGTTGTTTTGAAAGTTTACATAGTGAAAAATTACTAAGAAAGTCATTTCTTTTTTTGCCCAATGAAGGTGTAGATATGCACAGAATAACAATTTGATTTGGTGTGTTCACAGAGTTTGTAAACTGTACTTAGAATTGCATATGCAATTAGGCTTTAGATTTTTTTTGTTGGTCAATTTTTAAAAATTTAAGAGTTTGTGGCTAATATGAAAATGTGACCTTTTTCGATCATGCATGAAAATATTTTAATGATAGTACAACTAATTTTTTACAAATTAATTTTTACAGCTTATTCCTTTATTCATTTATTCCCTCTTACTCATTTTTGCTTACAATCAACAAAAATTATATTTTTATGGATTGTGGCTAATATAACATTTTTTAACGCAGAAAATGTTTTCTGGAATTGTTGCAAAATATTTAAAAAAAGGCAGTTAAACTATTTGCCAGTTTTAAAAATCACTATTGTTTAATTGGTAGCATTTAATTTATTCACTCTTGCTTAATTTTATGAAAGTTACAATTAAGCACACAAATATATTAATTCATATTTTAGATTAGCTTCAGAGCTTTTCCCGCACACATGCTTCTACTAGTGCTTGCAGATCTAAAAGACAATCCTGGGCAAAAATTCATACAGGCATCCCCCACCACCATTGTCATGGAAAGTCCTGCAAGTTATTTTTTACCCACATTAACTTCGAAGCACAGTCAAATCAATAGTAGATTGATGAGCGTTGAAGGTTTCTTCAAATATACGCTTGATCTGGAGAAACCATTTTACTGCATTAAACTGTTGCTTATAAAAGGAATTCTGTCAAAATATTCAGAGATGTGGATTTTGTTGACTGTAAAGAATAAAATTAGACACATTTGCTGTACAACATGAAGGTCTTCTCCTAGCTTCAGTTTTTCTTCAGAGACAAGGGTGAAATGCAGATGAATATTTACATAAGTTTTTATACTGGAACACTGTTCTAGAAGACTCATGGGGTAGGTAACAATTACAATAATTTAAAGTAAATTAACAGGACATCTATTGTTATTATGAATATCATTATACTTAATGTACATTATCTTACAGAAGTAACTCATTATTAAAACTATTTCTTTTGGGAAAGCTTTAGTAGTAACTCATTATTAAAACTATTTCTTTTGGGAAAGCTTTAGTCTACACATCAGTGTTTTGCCAGACACCTATAATATGCAATATGAATTGAAAAAAACAAACATTTACAGTAGAAGTTGTACATAAGAAGCTTCAACTAAACTTGGTCATGAATTCTCAGTCTGTTCAAAGAAATTGGCACCAATCTCAACAAGTTTTTCCGCTATCTGATTAAATCGAGGTTTCTGTAGTTAATAAATAAGCTGAAATTCAGATTTTAGTAAATAACCCCATTTATGTGGTAGCATTTAGGGGCACATTTACTAAGGGTCGAAGTGAATTTTGAATAAAATTTTAAAATTCGAATTTCAAAGTAATTTTGGGCTACTTTGACTTCTTCATATCCTTTGGTTTCTAGCATTTCTCCCTGTAATATACTGTTTGTTGTTCATTTCTGGGTGTAATAATATTATATAACATTTGGGGGAAAAGATGCAAACAAGAAATCCAGCGCTTGAAGAGAGAATGGCAAATATTTCTACTGCCACTGTCTGTTTACCCTTAGTACTGAGGTAAGCAGGTATAAAAGTCACCCAAACACTGGCAAATACCAACATACTAAATGTAATGAACTTGGTCTCATTAAATGTGTCAGGGAGCTTCCTCGCCAGAAAGGCAACTATTAGACTGATAGTAGCTAAAAGACCCATATACCCTAAGACACAAACAAACAACACCCTGGATCCTTCATTGCACTCAATCACTATTATTCCTATTTCTGCTGCCATATTGAATTCTGCAAATGGAGCTGCTGTTGTCAACCAAACAACGCACAGAATTATCTGAATTATTGTGCACCCAGGGACAATATAAACTGGTATTCTCAGTCCCACCAGTTTTTTGAGTTTACTATCTGGATTTGTAGCACTAAATATCATTATGACAGTGATAGTCTTTGCTAGTATGGCAGAAACACAAAGTGAGAAAATAACAGCAAACATGACCTGGCGTATCATACATGTTATCAGGTTGGGTCTACCAATGAAAGTCAAGGGACACACAAAGCCAAACATAAGGGAGATGAGAAGTAGGTAACTGAGCTCTCTGTTATTTGCCTTTACAATGGGAGTCTTCCGTTTAACTATGAACAGGCAGAACACAGAAAATGTAAAGAGACAAAACAAGATTGAAATACAGGCTAAAGAGAAGCCCAATGACTCTTCATAAGAAAGGAACTGCATGCGCTTTGGAAGACATTTTTCTTTTCTGCTGTCAGGCCATTTGTCTTCTGGACACTTCAAGCATTCACTGTCATCTAAAGTAAAAGCAGCAAAATGTTATAAAATCAAAGTGATATCAATTTGAACTGTATGATATGCAATGTTTCTCAGTTTGTCACTTTTAATAAATGGGCAATAGGGGCAATTGCCCATTTTTGCACATGGGTGGCCAATAGCAAAACAATTGTCAAAGAAAAGAAAATGAGAAGAGTACATTCAGCAATTTATGCAAGTGAATCCCCTCAAACCTGAAACTAGAGATTATTTCAGGAGAATGAATATAAAAGAGAAGAAACCTTTCCTACATTGCTGTGTAAAGTAAAACGTTGAGGCCAAATTTCAGGGTATAATAAAAGATACGTTTTTTTGCCCCCCCCCCCAAAAAAAAAATTAGTAAATAACCACCTTTGTGTTTACTGACACCTAGGGGCAGATTTATCAATTGTGAATTTTGTGAAAAAATTTTGTTTCCATCGAATACAGATGCAGCCACTGGGATTGGTGAGTTAAATGCGTTGTGACTCAGGGCTAATTGAAGAAACTGTGTTATCTAAAGTTATCTTAACTCATTTAATGCATTTAACCTTTTCATTAGCATACCAAAGCACCATTGTTTTCAATGGTGAACTCTCTATTGGATGGGATGCTGTGACACAATATTCTGTGCTACGTGGGATAAATGGGATAGATGAGTTAAGTTTTTCTGTGTCAAATGCACAATCCAAAGTGGCTTCATCTGTAGGTCCTTTTTTAATCGAATATAAATTGTTCAATTCAGAGGATTTCCAACAAAAAAAATTAGATTTCTCAAAAATTTCAAAAAAGACTCCTTAAAGGTTATAGGAGGTTCCCCATATGCTAAAACAGCAATTCGGCAGGTTATAGGCGGCTATGAGTCAAATCTGAATTTTTTTAAAGAGACAATACTTCGATTTTCAAATGGTCACATTTTTCAATTCGAATCAAATTTTTTCAATTCAGATAAAATTTTGGCCTATTCAATAGTCAAAGTACCCAAAAATGACATTGAAATTCTAATTTTTTTCATTCGAATTGTCACTTCAACCCTTCACAATCTGCCCCATACAGTATTTAAAGGCATCAGGCAATTGTTTAATTTCACATGGAAAATGTAGTTATAGTTTAAACATATGTTACAGAAGCAGTGTTGGCCTTTTATATTCATTTGCTGTTTCAACATTGAACAGTAGGTTCAATTTGATGAACTATTTCTTTTAACTCTTGCTAGCTATATATAAATGTCTTTGAATTATTTTGGTACACACCATTTGGATTAAGAATCTCTCCTTCCGAACATTGCAAGCAATCAAAGCAGCAGATCTTTTGCCCTTGAAGTGCAGCTCTTCTGTAGCCTTTGGGACATGGATGACTGCAAACTGAGACAGGGACCTATAAAGACATTTTATTTGAAAACTCTTAAAGTATATATCAGAATTAATTAAAATTTAACATCATTTAGCTGAAGGTCAGTCATATTGGATAAATGCCTTGTCTTTAAGTACCATTGCTTTGAAACCATCTGCTTTTGACATCATGGCATATTCACAATGAGGGCAAAAAAAACTATTTTAATTACTTTAACATACAAATGCACTTTAATCACTAGCTATTTATATTAATAGACATCAGTGGGTTCACATCAGCTTTATCTATTAAAGCTGTGGGGCAGATTTCAAAACTTCTAATTTGAATTCAAAAAGACCAACTGAAATTAATTGAATTTTTTTTTCGATCAAATAGGTCCTTTTTTGATTGAATAGTTCCATATTAGATTGAATTCAATTAGAACTTTTAGCGCATTCGATTCAAAGTTTTTCCCCCCCAAAAAAGTCGTATTTTTCGAAGTCCACCAGTTGACTCCATAGAAGTTCAAGGAGGTCCCCAAGAGGCTAAAACAAAAATATGGCAGGTTTTAGATGGTGAATGGTCGAATTTGAATTTTTAAAGAGACTGTGCATAATAAATTTAGAAATTCAAATTTTTGAATTGTTTGCAAATTCAAATCATATTTCGACTATTCCCTAGTCGAAGTACACAAAAATAACTCAACATTTGAATTTAAAAAAAAAAATTTCCTTGATAAATCTGCCCCTGTGAGCAGACTTCACATCAGCTTTAGAAATTATTCCTGCATTAGCTTGAAAAACCAACATATGCAATTCCCAGAGATCCAGAGATTTTAGAACAAAATGAATATATCTTGGCCAACAAGAGCAAATTGTTTCCATGGACAACTGCACTTGGGCTGTTCAGCACCTAGGAGTTTACATGAGTCTTATTACCATCTAAAGATGTCCAACAGTGCAAAACATCCATTAATCACTACTTTCAGTTGATCGGTTGTCTTCTTTCAAGACAGGGGTTAATCAAAATGTGTAAATAAATCGTGCACAGTTATGGGATCCTTTTTTCCCAAAACCCATTAAAGCTCTGAATTACAGTATAGCCAACTTATTGACATAATTTTAACCAAATAATTCAAAATTGTAATAACAATTTCTTTCTCAGAAATAATCAAACAATATCTTTTAATAATATATACTTAGCACTTCTTAGAGGTAAAACAATCTTATTGTTTTTTTTTCATAATTTTAAATGATTTTTAGAAGCCAACCAGTGGTCAGTGGCCAGTGAGCAACATGTTGCTCACTGACCCCTTGGATGTTGCTCCCTGTGGCCTCAGTGGTTTATTTTTTAATACCTGGTTTGGAGGCATGTGTATCACCAAATATAGCCTCCTATGGGCTTCCAGTCCACACAGGGGCTACCAATAGCCAATCACAGCCCATATTTAGCACCCCAGGAACTTTTTGCATAGTTATGTTGCTCTGATTTGAATGTGACTCACTATTGAAAAAAGGTTAGGGATCCCTACCTTAAAGTATGGAAGTCTAAATTAGATAAAAATCACTTATCTGGAAACCCCCAGGTCCTGAGCATTCTGATAACAAGTGCTATACCTTCACTGGAAAGTTTGGGTTTAGAAGTGTGTTATTATTGTACTTACTCATGCATACTAAAGATATACTCACATGAGAGGATCCGCCATTCCATAAAATCTTGTTCAGCCACATATTAAGTTCCTGTCCTTTGGGAGAGCTGGCATCAAAACTACCAATATGGACATACTGATTACTTCCATTAGGAAACAATTGCCAGTTCAAGATATCTACGGCAATAAGACCATCCCCATTCTCATCAAAATATATTTGTTTCCCTGCAGTGTTATTGAAGACAACTTTCTTGATGTAATGAAGCAGCTAGGAGGAAACCATTTTAAACTGTTTTTGAAAAGCTGACATCACTTATATATACATAACAGATATATAGCAGTTTAACATTAAAATACACTCTTAGGCCTTTATTATACTATGCAAATTTAGTATGGTTTGCAGTGGCATCTAATGAAAAATGTTCACTCACAGATGTCACAGCTAAAAATTTCTCTTGACTTGGGTTTGGTAAAGTGTATGTGATATTTCTGCATCTCTCTAATTCTGTGGTTTCACAAATGTTTTGGCAAATTTGGGACAGTTTAATACCTGACTTTACAACAATTCTGTAACCATATGAAGAACTTATTCACAGTTATCACATGGTGCTATAGACACCAAGGGAAAACATTATCCAGCTGAATGGTCACCTCATTTGGGCCCTCACAGAAGTATTGGAAGCTATATATGCCTCAACACATTCACTTTCACAAAGAATCATGGGTGCTACTGGACAGTATTTAACTGAAGAAAGTAGTAATTTACTTTGACTTTGAAATATGGCGTTATGTGCAGAGAGCAGACCAACATGTGCTAAGAACTAGGTTTAGCACCACTGGCGCTACTAAACTTGCTGAATGATGTGAAATTATTTGGATTCATAGAGAATGACATTATGTATTTTTTGTACTTTGCACCCTGCTCTGCATGTAGTAAATTAGATTATAATTATAAGATTATAAGGTACTACTTGCCTGGTGAAGTAACAGTAGTGCAACTTCGCTAATGCTCACCACCTTGTGGGCAAATTCACATTTTAGTGAATTAGCAGCAGGCTGGCAAAAATTTGCCTGGCGAAGTGAGGTGAATTGTGGCAAAGCAATCACTAGCACATTTTCGCTGCTTAATGAATTTGCCCCTAGGTCTCTTCAGAGAAGTACAGATGCTCTAACTAGCTCAACTTGTCTATCATAGAATGTGCTCTTAAGGGAGTTATCTGCCACTGTCCCTTAAGCCTGATTTCTCTAAGGCTTTGTTCACCTTAGGACAAACTCATTCTCAGTCTTGAGGCCTTCTTCAATCTCTGGATTTCACTTACATATACAGTAGTGTGGCTTTTATTTTGGAGCAAAGTTCTGTGCCATGTAAATCAGCTTCAGAAAAAAAACTATAACACTCTAATATCCCTTTAATAATGGCTGCCATTCTCTTTGTCTGTGGTTTTCATGTCACATTAATTACACAAATATTTTTATGAAATCAGTAGTGCAGTTCACACTTTGCTACCCTCATACACCCTTGTCTAGGAGTGTGATATACTATACCTGCCATGGCTGATGATTAGGGGCATCAGCACAAGCTCCGTTCTTGAAAGGCCCTTTGCCTGGAACACAATTCTTCATCTGGTGCAAAGCATAAGCTAGAGCAAAGACAGCATTATGCACATTGTATGTATATTTGAAGTTGTAGACATCATATATATTTACATCAATGTTGTCCAGTCTCTCCTTTCCAGTGCACAAAACATTGCCATTTTTAAGCAGTGTTGGAGATGTATTATTGTAGGCATCATTTCCTGGCCAAACACAGTGAAAAGCATTCTCCCAAAACGTCATCATGTAAGGGTCATTTGCAAATATGGAAGGATGGATGCTATAAAGAAATTCCTTAAAACCAGGAATATTCCCATTTTTAGGTGCTATTCCAAGGCTCCCATTTAAGGTTGTTAGAATTTCTATCCTAGGAAAATCGGAAGTAATGGACCAGCCAGATGTTCCCACCCACACTTTGTCAGTGATATTGCAAAAAGAAATTTGTTCCATTAGAGATACAAGGCTTTCTATGGTGCAGAATAAAACAATAACTCTTGCTATGGATTTCTTTATGACATCAATGATACGGTAGATGGACTTCATAGAGCTGCTTATAGAAAGTGTCTCTTGAAATGCAATGCATCCACCATTTTTCTCTATTTCTCTAGTTAACAGTTGAGCACCTGATATACCCAAGTCATTATCTGAATATATCATACCCACCCAGGACCAGTTAAAATATTTGACCAACTGAGCAATGGCAAACCATTCATGGTCAACATTATATGTAGTCCTGAGGAAGGATGGGAACTGTATTTTATCACTCAGTAAGGGTTGTCCTGAAGCATAGCTAACCTGTTGGAAAACAACAAGACTAAATACTGAGCAGTATGGTGAAACTTTTTACATACTTGATTTGGTCTATTCTGTTCAACACCAGAAAACATAAAATAAGCCTCCTTATCAACAATAACAGCAAGAAAATAATTTCAGGCCCTGGGGAGATTCACAAGCACCTACACTCATTGTCAACATTCTTTTATGTTTCCTTTCTTGAGAATTTATTTTAATATTGCAAATCTTTGAACATAAAATGTGTTTTTGTTTTAGTTATAGTCTTTTGACATGTCTTAAGATAAATATAAATGGGCTTATGTACCTGTGGATATCTGTTCAATCCCATGATCCTTGCTAGGGGAACTGAGGCCTTAGATGGCATGTCACCAACAATTGCCAATGGCATATGATCCTTGTTACAGTTAAAATTTGGCACTCCAATTTTTTTTCCTGACAAGATCCATGTTGCTCCCATTAGTGATAGTACCTCATTGTAACATGAGTCAAAAAGTTTGAAGCCCAGTGTTATATTGGGCAGTAGTTCAGTTGATGTATTTATTTCTAGTATTGCAAATAGCATTGAGAGGATTAAACGATAATATCTGATATGGAATCTAAAAATCAAATAAAAAAGTTATTCAAAATACTGTTCTAAAATGAAGTATATTCCAGAGAGAGGTCAGTTAATTCATATAAAAAATGGCACACAGAGACTATTCTTTCAAGAAATGTATTCTCCCTAACTGAACTGTATAATCACCTGTGTGTGGGGTAAGGCTCCAAAAACCAATCAATTTGACAGATCAACTTCAGATGTAATTGTACCAAAGCTTATAATTTTAATAAAGGCTCAATAGTGATCTTATCACAAGTATATCATAGATCAACAGTTGGGATAGTTCAGGGGTAGATGTATATTAATCAACGGACTTTGACATTTAGACCATCTGTGTTTTTAGCAAACTGCACCAAGATTAAACAGGAAAAATGTATATCACAACATAAAAAAATTGTGTTTTGATTTTCAAGATGAAAAGTACAAACTGTGAACTGGTAAGTATGGCAGATCATCTGTAACTTGCCACCATTTTGTGGGGGGGGGGAGATTAAAAATTGTAGGTGTACCTTGAGACAGTATATCACTCTGGGGAACCATCTATGTTAACATGGGCATCTGTGGAAGGATCTGTTGGATCCTAAACATGTTGTGCAATGAAATAAAGGATCACTTGTTTGAATGCAATGGTTCTCCAGAGTGATATATTGTGATTTATGAAGACAAGAAGGTTTGATGACTCCCAACTCTGTTTGAGGAACCTAAGGAACAGAAGGAAGGTATTTACCTACATTTGACCAGTACCTTGAGACAGGGATGCCATTTCAGAATTGCAACTGCTTGTATGAAAAACACAGTATTTCAGTTTCACAATTAGTCATTGTCTGGTTTTACAATAATTTGCATTAGGCATCTCTTACCTTAATGCAGGATTTTCTAAGCTTTCTAGGAACATTCACCATTTTGAAGGAACTCAAAATGATCTTCTGTTCATGTAGAATTCACTTTAAGTTTTCCGCTTGGATCCAGTATCTCTCTTCTCCCATCTCACTTCAAATATAAGGGAGCATATCCTGCCCCCTCACCATTTTAAAAAAACGGAGGGACATTATATATCGCTCTCAGACACAAGCATGGAAGTGTGTGTGTGAGTGTGTGTACACCCTGTCAACCTGCAATAGCTCTGAATATATCTGCCACCTCATTATTTAACTAGAAGTTTACCACCAGGCAATTTTCTCCAATCTTTTTTAACAAAAGTACACAACTAAAATATTTTTTTTTTCCTAACCTGTGCCTGTGTTGAAAGTATGAAGGGGCATGAAGAAAAATAGAGCAGAGGTGTCATATTTTTACTCCACACCACTTTTATATATCAGCCACCCTGTTCCTTCCACGTGGACACAATAACATGTTAAAAGGAAACTAAAGTTTAAATAGTATAATGAGAGAAATGCTGTATTTTTTATACTAAACAAAAACATGCACTTACTGCCCCAGAAGTCTAATTAAACAAATTATTCATGCTTCCAAAGTTAGCCACACGGGGTCACCATCTTGTAACTTTGTTAAACATCTTTGCAAGTCCAAGACCATGCACATGCTCAGTGTGGTCTGAGCTGCTGTGAGGAGGTTAAGCTTAGGGATCATCATTAATTATTAAAACAGTACAAGTGAAATACAATCTGCCAGAAGCCAATACAGCAAGACTGATTAATAATCAGAATATGAAGACTGCACTGGGTCCTGTGTTGCATTGTAATCTAATGTGGATTTTATAGTTTTTGTATTGTTTAATACAAACGTTTTCCAATTCTCCAGAGGATGTAAAGGCAGTAATGAAATCCAATTTTTACTTTATTGACTGAAAAATAAACCTGACTGTATGCAGTGAAATTTCCCCTTTATTACTTGCTCTGACTGCTGCGGATACAAATCTCTACACAGTCACCCACTGCTCTACAGGAAAACAAACAAAGCTGCCCCCTGCTGTTTGAAAGTACGATCCTTTCCTTGCAGAGCAGTTAGGAACAGTTTATACACAGCAGTCACCAAGAAAATAAAGGGGGCATTTCACTGCATACAGTCAGATTTCTTATAAATGATAGACATTTTTTAGTTAAAGTAAATTGAAGATAGTTTTCTATTTCATTAAAGAAAGTAAAAATGGGATTTCTTTACCTTTACATTCCCTTTAAAGAAATAGATTTTACTAAATGACATAAGGACAACATACCTGCTACACAGAGGAGGCTGTGGATTTTGCCTATAGGTTGTATTAAGAGTAGTTGTTTCAATGTGGACAGGAAATAGACCTCCCAATGTGATATCCCCAGCCAATGAATATCCAAAAATATCTTTAGTAAACAATCTGCAACTTTCTAATGAAGTTTCACATGCAACATCTTTATACCGTAACAGTATTAGTACAAAATACAGATGGGGAAGGTAGATGGTAGTTAGAAGCATGTTTATTTTTGTTTGTTGATATTTGTCTGGCTGTCTGCAAACTAAATACACTGAGAACATTAAAAGGGAAAACATGTTATTGTACAGTAAATGCATTTTAATGGAATTGTTATCAGACATATGTAATAAAAGACATGACATTTGCCCAGGAGCAGTAACCAACAGCAGACAATAAAATGTTTGCTTTTAAACAGGTGACCAGCAAATGATTCCTGTTCATTGGTTCAGCAAAAATATATGTAAAGGTTTTTAATATGAAAACTAAAGTAAATCATTTTTAAAAATCCCAGGAATTTTGGCAGTTTCCCCTGCCCTCAAAATCTAATCTTAATTAATATGCTTCTTAAAGGAGAAGGAAAGGGGTTTTACACTTAGGGGTGCTAAATGTTAGGCACATTCAAGTGACTACTTTTCAAGTAGAAATCAACTTCCTGCTTCCTCTCATCATCTCAGGGCTGCACATGCACAGTAGAGTGGAAAGACGAATTTTAAAGAAAAGATTATCTATTTTGCTTTACTGTGCATGCAATTTCTCTGGGGAAATTTAAAATTCAAACTAGCAGGAAGTTGATCTCTCTGTGGTACTCGCTAGAAGAACCCCGGACCGGTGTGTTTTTCAGCTGATAGGAGCACTAGTTTGGGGTATCAGGTAGGTAAAATTTACAACCCTCGAGTGTAAAACCCCTTTCCTTCTCTTTAAGGAATGGAGCACTAAACTGCACTGGATACTCAAGATTAGGCCTTACCAGGGACCTGTAAAAGAGGCAAAATTATGTTTTTAACCCTTTTTTATGCAAGATCCAAGATCCAGCAGCAGAATCAGGAGACAAACTCTAGGTAAGGAACAGGCCAGGGTCAGAATCAAAAAGTTTCACAGGACACGAGCAGGTATTAAGAATAAGCAAAGCAGTATTTAGTTCACCTGGATGCAAGCAAGCTTGACCTATTATAGGCAATGAGTCAATGTAAAGCAAGGGATTTTATAGCCAGGCTATTGGCTTACACTGATCGCCTGTGGTCAAATTAACAATAAATTAAAACAGTAATGCTTTCTAGGAAATACAGGGATAATAAGAGCAGTGAAGCAAAACCTGAGCTGTCTGCTCACATAGAGAAATGCAGTCTGCTTGTAAAAAAGCTGGTCATAGGTTCCAACCAAGGCAGGATGTTAAGGGATTTTGTTGAATATCAACAATTCTTGCGCCATTTTGATACAGCTAAGCTTTTATTTCAGCCAAACCAAATTCAAATATTACTTGACTGTAAAGCTAAATAATTGATGGTGGTACATTTGTACCCCAATATGCATACAGTATTTAAACTTCAGATTCTGATGGTGGCCACCGCTATCCAAAAGTAATAGCTCATACCCATTAAAAATTCAAATAGTGTATTTCTAGATCAATACATTTACATTGTCAGTTTTAAAATGTTTCTAAAATATGTCAACTATTTTAAAAGGCAGATTATTTTAATCCAAGAGCAGCATTCCAGGCGAGTCACATTTTGATTTGCTTCTATCTGTTTTCATGGAAACTTTCTGGGCCAATTTTTACCTGCAGAGATTCAAATGGATCTGGAGAAAATGTCTTACCTCATCAAAGAGCAGTTTCTTAGAAAAGAAGTTCACTTATCATAGTTTAATAGAAAGACCTTCATCCTTTCATTAGGTCCACAAGCTGAAATTCAGGTTTTATATTAGGCCAATAACCTCAACGAACATGTTGGAGACAAAGCAAAGTTATAATTATTTCAATTACATAACATGGCATTGCTGTTATTATGAAACCATAATAATTATATTATCTATAAAGTATCCCATGATTAAAATACTGCTTTGGGGAAAAGTAAAACCTACATCTCCCATGGGGATAGATGTGCAATGTGTGTTGGAAAGTAATTCATAACAGCTAGTGATGGTCGAATAAATTTGTCAGGAATGGATTTGCGGAGAATTTCCACGTTTTGCCTTCCACAAACATTTTTGCAAAACTGCATCTAAAATTTGCAGCGAAAAATCGGCAGCGTCAAAAAAATTTGTTGAGTGTCAAAATTGTCATGCGCATAAAAATTGACGTGTGACGTGACGCCCATTGATAATAACACATTTTGACAAATTATTGACTTCAATGTGTTTTACAAATTTTTGCCATTTCACAATTTTTTTCACGTTTTGAAAATATTCGGCAAAGCAAATCGGGACAGATTCGCCCATCACTAATAACAGCATGAAAAGATCATGAAATAGGTTTAATTAGACTTGTGCATATTTACTATTGGTTAAATTCGAGAGTGAATTGTGGTCGAATTTGAAACCTTCAAATTCGAATATCGAATCTGAAGGTTTATACCACAATTCAAAACTTTTTTAGATTGAATAAAAAAATTCGATCGACACTTAAATTGTTCAAATTGAACAATTCGAACGATTTTAACCATTCGATCGAATTTTTTTTATGTGATCTAAAAACAATTTGGGAGCTTCCCATAGGGTTTAATAGCAATTCGGTGGGTTTAATCTGGCAAACTAGGCAGTCAAATAAAAATTTAAAGGGCAAGTAATTCGACCGGCGAATTTAATTCAAATTATTCGAATTGTTCGATTCAATTGAATTTTCAAAATTCGATGGGCCCAGTGGCCTTAAAAAATATTCGAAAATTCGAATTTTAATCTTTTTGAAAATTCGATCGACTTTCGAATCATTCATGTGAATTTAGTAAATCCGCCCCTTGGAGAAAATGCATAAAATGGTCAAACAATAGCTGAACTAAGAAACCATCTCTCTGTTTGACCAACTGTCTCTGGTTTCTACTTGATGCCTGTCAAGTACCTAGATACCAATTTGTTTTATTAAAGGGGTTGTTCACCTTTAAAGGGGTGGTTAGTATGTTATCTAACCGCTAATTCTAAGCAACTTTTATTGCTTCATTATTTATTTTCTTGAATTAATTGCCTTCTTATTCTGACTATTTCCAGCTTTGAAATGGGGGTCCCTGACCTCTAAAAACAAATGCTCTTTAAAGCTACTAATTTATAGTTATTACTACATTTTATAACTCAACGTTTTGTTTAGGCATCTCCCATTCATATTCAATAATTAGTTGCTAGGTTAATTTGGAAACTAGCAACTTGATTGCTGAAATTAAAAACTGGAGAGCTGCTGAATAAAAATAAAAAAATGAAACAAAACCTCAAATAAAAAAATTTAAATAAACTACAATTTTTTTCAAAATATTATTCACTCTCTACATCACACTATGGTCAGTAACTCCATTTGAAAGCTAGAAACAGGCAAAACGGTAGGGAAAATAACTGAAAGTATGTCATTATTTTCTGAAAGCTACTCTGACCAAATCCAAACAGGTTTTTTTTCCCTTTATTTATCAATATATTTTTCTGAAAGATTTCCTGTACAGGAAAAAACTTGAAAAAAAATTGTGAAAAATTCTAATAGTACAAATTTTTTGGATTTCGCTTGAAAACCAAGAAATCTTCAGATTATTGCACGAAACCCAGTGCAGATCAGGATATCTCTGGGACTTCTCCCAGAACTGGACAGGTTTGAGTTGGAGTACTTTTTTATTAAATTAAATTTGTCTGATTTTATAGTAAAAAAAACTATAGTTTTTGGCATTAAGTAAGTAAGTAAGTAAAAAATTATTTATATAGCACCTTTCAAGACAAAGCTACAAAGTGCTTTACAACAGATTTAAAACAAGATTAAAAATAAGAAAAAAGAAAAAAAAATATAAGAAAAATAATAACATTTTAACAAACATTTAGAATACATTTCAAAGCTACTTAAAAGCCAAAGTGTACAAATACGTCTTCAAACATTTTTAAAAAATCTCCACTGAACTTGCATGTCTAATATCCATAGGCAGATTATTCCACAGTCTAGGCGCATATACAGCAAAAGCACAATCCCCTTTTCCTTTTAGTCTTGTTCTAGGAATCGTCAATAATCCTTGTCCTGAGGACCTTAGCATTCTACTGTTATTATAAACATTTAATAATTCTAAAATATATTCTGGGGCCTTCTGGTGTAATGCTTGATAACCCAAAACCGAACCAGAGAGCCCCACCCAATTTCGTAACCTCTCTAATAAAATTTGATGATCCACGGTATCAAAAGCTGCTGTTAAATCCAACAATATTAAAATTGAAGTGTTTCCCGAATCAGCCTCCATTAATAAATCATTTAAGATCCTCAACAATGCAGATTATGTACTATGCTTTTGCCTAAAGCCTGACTTTTCAAAAATATTGTTAGTCTCCAGGGCCTGCATCAGTTGCTTTGAAACCACCTTCTCTAAAATCTTTGACAAAAATGACAATTTTGAGATTGGTCTATAATTATCAAGATTTTTTTTGGATCCAACCCAGGTTTCTTGAGAAAGGGCTGGATAATTGCCAGCTTAAAGGATTCTGGAAAACAATCTAAGGAAAGTGATAAATTCACCATATCAAGAACCTGAGGAGCTATATAATCAAAAATGCTCTTAAAAAATCTCGCTGGAATAACATCAGTAGAACTAAAGGAGGGTTTTAACTGTAACACAGTCTCCTTTAATAGCTCCATAGAAAGCGGATCAAATTGATCCAAAACCTCAATATATCTATTTGGGGGTAGAACTTCCATATCAGTTAATGAACAGGGAATATTAGTTCTGATCCGACCAATCTTATGCCTAAGATGAATTGCAAACACTTCACAATTTACAGCTTGATCTACGGCATGTTTAGGCCCATTTAACAAGCAGTCAATAGTAGAAAACAGGAACATAGGGTTATGCTTATTCACTGTAATAAGGTTGTTAAAATAAATAGCTCGTTCCTCTCTCACTCTACAATTATATTGGGACAACAATTCCTTCATATATAAGTAATGCACTTGAAGTTTAGTTTTTTTCCACTTACGTTCAGTTTGTCTACATTGCCTTTTAATTTGTAGAATATCACCTTTTATCCATGGGGAAGAGCATCTTACTGGTTTCATACTAACTTTTAAAGGAGCAATATCATCTAATATATCTAAACAAACCTTGTTAAAACTATCTACCAATTCATTTATGTGAGTACACAAACTCAGCTGAGCAATATAGCCAGAAAAGGCAGCTGAATATTTTCTCACCGATACGTCATTTAAAATCCGGGACCGTTTAACAAAATTAGATTTAGTCTCTAATTCATTCAACGCAAAATTAAACATAACACTCTTGTGGTCAGTTACAAACCAATCTTCTAGCTGCAACTGACCCACAGAGAGCCCTTATGACAAGACCAAATCCAATGTATGGCCCCGATCATGTGTTGGACCCGATACATGTTGTAAAATTTTTTAAAAAAAATTAAAAGAATCAATCAAACCTAGAAACTCAGTTGAAAGATGACTTTAATAAATATAAATAAACCCAAATACAATCATATCTTAGTTGAGATCCAGTACAAGGTATTGTTTCAATATTACAGAGAGAAAAAGGAAATTATTCTTAGAAATCTGGAGGCTTTAATTAAAATTGTATCTATTTGAGATGGTCTTTCAGTACTTCAGAGCTTCATGGATAAAGAGTTTATGGATAATGGTTCAGTACATATATTTTGAGATGTAAATTATTGAGGTAACTATTGGCCACCTTTAGTCCAGATTGTCCTATGTTCTTTGTATGGACATAATTTTCATTGCACAACAAATGGTTCTGACAACTTATTTCAATTCAGATATTTTTTTTTCCTTTACCTTGATGGTTAGAAAAGAGATATGTATGCATAATAAAGCGACTGCACTATATTTATAAAGGACAGTAGGCATCTTCACAACCCCTCTAGCGCCCACTTATTTACACATCATTCAGACAAGTGAGTTAGAAAGATACAGGGCCCTAGGCTTACTGCTTGTTCTATTGCATGGCACATTCAACACTGGACTGGGGTGTCCAGGGCCCATAAGTCTAATACCTTAAGTTGAATTTTCACTGAAAAAGGGGGGTAGGAGTCAGAGAAGGTGCGTGCCTGGCACCCCCTCAGATTTGCATCCTAGGCAAGTGCCTACTCTGACTCTGCTAGCCCTTGGCCGAGCCCTGCACCTACTCCTGGGAGGTGTTAATTGTCACATTAATTATCACAAGGAATAATGATGAACATCCTTTTATGAATAGGCCCCATAGACTGAAACATCACTTTGGGGAATAGTTGACAGGTTTTACTAAATGACACCCAACAGTTTTTTGTATGTATATCCTTGTCATACCTGACATGCTACTGTTACTTGCTATGACTTTCAAAGAATGATGGGGATTTTAAGGACTACATGTGATTTAACTGCTACTATCCCTTAATCATGGCTTTGCTAAGAGTACTGTACCTTAGAGTAAACTCTTATTTAGTACTGAGGCCTTCCTCCAACTCAAGTTCCTACTGATGCTTCCTGTATCAGGATCTTCAGCTTCAACTAGGGAAAAGTTCAAATTTGAATTTTGAAATTTATAATATAGTTTCTTTAAAAAGTCGCATTCGAGCATTCGCCATCTAAAACCTGCTGAATTGCAGTTTAGCCTATGGGGGACCCCTTAGAACCTATTAGAGTCAACTGGTGGACTCCTACTTTGATTCAAATTATTCAAACTTGATCAGTTTTTTTTTTTTAAACTTTGAAATTAATTTGATCAAATGCACTATTACTTTGATTCAGTTTTTTTGTGAAAAACTTTGAAATTAATTTGATCGAATGCACTATTACTTTGAGTCAAATGATTCAAACTCAATCGAATAAGGACCTATGAGATCGAAAATTGGATCATTTGATTGAAAAAAAAGCTAATTAATTTCAGTTGGTCTTTTTGAATTCAAATTCAAATTTTTTGCACTTAGAAATTGTACCCTTGATAAATCTATATAAAATGTTTTATATGATAGTATTCTTTTTCCTGTTCCTTCATTTTTAACCTACAGTGACCTGTTTGATGCAGTGTTAATATGAAATGCTCTTTTACCCTATGAGGGATTTGTAAGTACCTACCCGTATAAGGGTGCTCCAGTTTCACCTTTCTCTTATGCTTTCCTCTGTTCCCAGTTTAAGGGTTAGTTTTGGACTTTATAATCTTATTAAGCTAAATACTGGTATTGGATCCCTTATCCGGAAACCCATTATCAAGAAAGCTCAGAATTACGGAATTGCCGTTTCTCATTGTACTTGATCCAAACTAAGATATAATGAATCCTTATCGGAAGCAAAATCAGCCTATTGGGTTTATTTAATGTTTACATTATTTTCTGGTAGATTTAAGGTATGAGGATCCAAATTCAAAGCCCCAGGTCCCGAGCATTCTGAATAATAGGTCCCATACCTGTACTTGCATTTAAATGTGTTTACACTTTGCATAAGGTTGTCTATAGTAAAATTATTTAATGTATTATATTATATTGTTAGTTAAATCCCATAGTCTTCAGGGGTTAAACTTCTTTCTGTCTACATTGGTTTCAGAGAACTTTTTGGCAGTTCATAAACTTCCACAGGGACTGGTGAAATGCTTATACAACCTATTCTGTTTTTATATTAATCCCCCAGAACATACAGAAGATTCCACTTCATCACAGCAGGGTTGTAAATGCCATACATTCCCTACAAATACATTAAAATAAAATACATAGGTACTCCCATCTCATCACTGTGTATGCATGGTGCTGGTTAGACCTTGCTTTACCTCTACTGCCATCATTGAAAATACTTTTCTCTAAAGTGAATAACATTGGGGTGTGCTAGCATTAGAGGACTGAATGCACCTGTGCCCAAATTCACTAAAACGCAAAGCGTCTAACGCTAGCGCTAATTCACCAGCGTGACGTCATTTCGTAACTTCGCAAATTCACTAACACTGACTCTGGCAAATTTTTGCTAGCGAAGTAGATAGACTTGCCCAACTTTGCACCCTTACGCCAGGCAAAGTTGTGCACTGACAAAGGACTGTAATTACGCAAATTCACTAAGATCAACATTTTCCTGAACGTTACCACTTACGTTAGACTTTACTTTGCTTGGTCAGACCAGGCGAAATTCAATACAATAGAGAGGAGTTTGAACCAAAAAAAAGGTAAAATTTTTCTAATTCCCAAAAAAACGCTGGCGTGTTTTACCATTGGAAGGTGATAGTCTGAAAAAGATCTATTTTTTTGGGGGGGTTACCCTCCTTCACCCCACATTTCCTAACATATGGCAACACAACTATATAGAGGACACGTGTAGGCAATAGGACAACTTTATTTTATTTATTAACGGTTTCCTGGGCTTGTGTAGTGGAATGTAGTGGCTGTGTACTTCTATTATACGTTAAAGTTCCCGCTGTATGCAAATTAGGCATTGCTAGCAGAACTGTGCTTTGCCTGGCGAAGTAACACTAGCGCAACTACGCTAACGTTCGCCAACCTGAGCGTAGCTTCACACTTTGGTGAATATGCGTAGCGCTGGCAAAACTTTGCCTGGCGAAGTGCGCCAAACGCTAGCAAAGCCAACGCTGGCAAATTTTAGGATCTTAGTGAATTTGAACCCATATTTCAAGGTGAGGGCCTAGCTGACATGAGATCATTACTGGCAGCAAGAGCCATGTCAAAATTAAAATTCTTAAAAATACTTTTCGCACTATGGGGCAAATGATCAAAAGGGAGAATTTCTGCTTAGGCAAACGTTACCATACTTTGCACAACTTTGTAAGACTTTATTCCGCAGCAAATACTCATATTTATAAAAATGTTTTTCTCTGCAGATTATAGCTGGCAACGTTTTTCCGGTGAAATTTTGTCCAACGCAAATTTCTTAAGGAATTTTCTCTAGTGTTACTTTCTTCCTAGCAAAAACTTGTTAACATACTTACACTTAAGTCAATTTAAATATGGCTGGAACATATCAGTCATATTCAACAGTTACAACTTTTAAACATTATTCCACCTTAAAATATGGAAAAATGCCAAGAGTTTTGTAATTTTTTATGACTTTTTTTACTTTTATTTTTGGCACACAGGATATTATGTCACTGACATAAGATTGTTGAGGATGTAGCTTCATTTTATCTTATCAAAAGAATCTGGCAAAAAGGGTAACAAATTTGAACTTTGATACATTTGTGGAGTAATGATGGTTCGCCTGAGCTAAATTCAGTCTCTGCAAAGATATACATTTATTGTGATTGCAACTTTAGGTTACTTTCTATGCACTCGCCTATTCATTTTCCTGACACTTATTTAAATAAATGCATGGTTGCTACGGTTATTTGGAACCTACCTACCAAATTGCCAAAATTGCAGATGGGGGCTACTGAAGAAAAAGCTATATGACTCAAAAACCACAATAAAAAAAAAGATTGGAAATTGTCTCAGAATATGACTACATCAAACTATGTAACTATGGCACAGATTCAATAAAGACCAAATTGTTGATTGTTTTGCTACACTTCTCACTACTTTGCCAGGCACAGACTCATTACTCGTCACTACGCTAATTCACTAAAATGTGAGCTTTGCGTCCTGGGCGCTGAACGCTGGCGACTTTTTGCTAGTGGTACTTCTTCAGTGTCAGCATGTCATAGCAAAGATTCAGTAGCATTCTTTGTTCCTTGCAATAATTTGCTAATATTCTAATGCTTTATTGGAATCACCATTGTGAATAAAATGGATTTCTGTTAAAATTACCTTTATGTCATTACTTTCCTACTTTGTAAAGTTAATAATAAGACTACCATTTTAGTGAATCCCTTTATAGTATAACAATTGTGTGTTATTTGTTATAAATTTACATAGTGATTGGAAAAAGCAATGTACATTTTTTTCATACAGATAATAATTTTTAAATTATATTTGGTAGCATTTAGGGGCAGTTTTATCAAGGGTCAAAATGAAAATTCAAATAAAAAAATAAAAATTTCAAGTTAAATAGTCATAATTTGATTAAAATTTGCAAAAAAATAGAAAATTTGAATTTTGAAATTTATCATGTACAGTCTCTTTAAAAATTCTAATTTGACCATCTTGCATCTAAAACCTGCCGAATTGCTGTTTTAGCCTATGGGGGCCTCCTATATCCTATTAGGAATCAGTTGGTGAACTTTGAAAATTTGAAGTATTTTTTGTGAAAAACTTTGAATAGAATTTGATTGAATGCGCTATTACTTCGATTCAAATGAATTTAATTCAGTCGAAAACTGACCTATCTGATCAAAAAAAATTGAAATAATTTGGGTTGGTCTTTTTGAATTTAAATTGGAAGTTTTTTCGACCCTTGATATTTCTGCCCCTTAATATAGAGTCAGCACATTACAGGTATTTTTATTTGTTTGAAAATGGACCTATTCACTCCATTTTCGCTCAAAAATAGCCTTAAAATATATTCAATGATCAAATTTAGAATTTTTTTATTTGAATGTAGACCCTTAGTACAGTAAATCTGCCCCTAAGGGTTGAAGTAAAAATTCGAAGTAAAAAAATACTGGAATTTCGTTGTGTACTATCGACTATGCCAAAATTCAATTTGAATTTGAATAAATTTGACTATTCGAATATCGAATGTATTGTCTCTTTAAAAACTTTAAAAACTTCGACTTTGACCCTTCTTCGAATTTCGAAGTCATAAGAGTTCAAAAAAACTACCATTACTTCGAAATTTGACCCCTGGATATATCCGCCCTTAGAAATACTGAGATAATTTCTGAGCTTGATAAATAACCCCCTCAAATAAACCTAAAAGTCTGGTGTTGTTTCAAACAAGGATTAATTATATCTTAGTTTATATCAAGTACAAGGTATTATTTTTTATTACAGAGAAAATGATAAATACAACAGAGCTTTCTGGATAATGGGTTTTTGGATAGCAGATCCCATACAGTACCTGAACTTGTGTTTTTAAAGTACATAATAAAATAAAGATAGATTCATTTCTGGGTTTAGTAGAATATGGTTGTGGGTTCCCCTTTTAAGATCGTAAAATAGTCAAACGTCAATTTAATATTTTTATTTAAAATTAAATTGTACATGAAAAATGTATTCTTAAATGTGGAGAGTTAAGATGTCCATAGCCTTAATCATATCCTCTGTTTTCTATCATTTCTCCTTGTGATATACTGTTTGCTGTTCATTTCTGGGTTCAGTAATATTATATAACATTTTGGGAAAAAGATGCAAACAAGAAAACCAGCGCTTGAAGAGAGAATGGCAAAGATTTCTACTGCCACTGTCTGTTTACCCTTAGTACTGAGGTAAGCAGGTATAAATGTCACCCAAACACTGGCAAATACCAACATACTGAATGTAATGAACTTGGTCTCATTAAATGTGTCAGGGAGCTTCCTAGCCAGAAAGGCAACTGATAGACTAATAGTAGCTAAGAGACCCATATACCCCAATACACAAGCAAATAGAACCCTGGATCCTTCATTGCACTCAATCACTATTATTCCTATTTCTGCTGCCATATTGAATTCTGCAAATGGAGCTGCTTTTGTCACCCAAACAATGCACAGAATTATCTGAATCATTGTGCACCCAGGAACAATATAAACTGGTATTCTCAGTCCCACCAGTTTTTTCATTTTACTGTCTGGATGTGTGGCAGTAAATATCATTATGACAGTAATAGTTTTTGCAAGTAAGGCAGAAAGGCAAAGTGAAAAAATGACAGCAAACATGAGCTGGCGTATCATACATGTTATCTGGTTGGGTCTACCAATGAAATTCAAGGGACACAGGAAGCCAAACATAAGGGAAATGAGAAGTAGGTAACTGAGTTCTCTGTTATTTGCCTTTACTATGGGAGTCTTCTGTTTAACTAAGAACAGACAGAACACAGAAAATGTAAGGAGACAAAACAAGATTGAAATACAGGCTAAAGCGTAGCCCAATGGCTCTTCATAAGAAAGGAACTGATTGAGCTTTGGAAGACATTTTTCTTTCCTGCTGTCAGGCCATTTGTCTTCTGGACATTTCAGACATTCACTGTCATCTAGAACAAAATGTTAGAACATCAAAGTTATATCAATTTAAACATATCATATGTAATGTTTCTCAGTCTGAGTGACTTTTATAAAATGGGCATTAGGAGCAATTGCCCATTTGTGCACATGGGTGACCAACAGCATAAAAACATGGTAAGAAATTAAATTGAGGAGAGTATATTCAGCACTTTATGGAAGTGAATCACCCCAAACCTAGAAGCTATAGGTTGTTTCAGAAGAATTAATATAAAAGATAAAAAAGGTAATACATTCTTCCTCTATTGTTGTGAAAAGTAAACCTAAATGTTATTCTATGTGATTAACATACAAACAACAGGCTGGTACATTGTGGGGGTATGATACAAAGGTAATATGGCAGGCCATGTATAGAGGTGTGATCAAGTGTATCCAATAGGGCTCTTTAGTTACAAAATGCATGTACTGACATTAGTTGTAGCTAAGGTTATGAAAGGATACATATTAAATATTGTTTGGGGACTCATCAAATATTATTTGGGAATTTTTAGGTGAGGGAGAAGGAAGTAGAAAACTCATGGTCAAGCTCTTGGTCAAATTTCTGGACAAACTTTTCCCGATTGGTCTGGCTTTGAGAGTTTGCAGTTCCCCAGCTGATATCCCTCTAAAATGATGTTGCATAATCGATCCGTGATGTATTAATTTTCTTACAATATGTAATTTCCTACAATATATCATTAGTGATGGGCGAATCTCCCGAGATTCGCTTCGCCGAAAAATTCGCGAATTTCTAGCGAAATTCGCGAATTGGCGAAAAATTTGCGAAACGAGTCACGGGACGCTTTTGACGTGCGTCGCGTCAAATCGCGTCGCGTCAAATCGCGTCGCGTAAAATCGCGTCGCGTCAAAAACGACGCATCGCGTCAAAAAACGTCGCGCGACTCGTTTTTTCGGTGAATTTTCGGCAAGCGAAATTTCGCTGGTGGTTCGCAAATTTATTCGCCAGCGGCAAATCGCGGGAATTCGCCGCGAATTCGGCCCTGGCGAATAAATTCGTCCATCACTATATATCATATCTTTTAATACTGAGCAGTGTGTTTGTGTGTGTTTTGTTTTTATCCTGCACTTGATAAGTCTGCCAAAGGAAAAAAAACTTGATAAAGTAGAGCAAAAACTTGAATTGTACAAATTTTTCTTATTTGAAGCCTGGATTGCTTGATTTTTTGGGGTTATCATCCCAAAAACTCCTAATTTTTCTAATTATTGGATGACATCCAGCATTGACCATTGGCTTATGTATGACCTCGACAGGTTTAAGATGACAGATTTTCAGATTCTGATTTTCTGCAAATTCGGGGTATAATGAATCTTGAAAAAAAATTTGTTTCCTCTAGAAATTTGAGTTTTTGCCCCAAAAACATCATGCTGAAAACATTGAGTTAAGTAAATAACCCCCTTTGTGTATACTGACACATATTTATAGGTATAGTATCAGGTTATTTTAATCATATGGAATAAAATGTAGTTACTGTAACTTTAGACATCTGTGGCAGAAGTAGTGCTGACCCTTTATATCAATTTTCAGTTTCAACACTGATATACAGTAGGTTTAATTTGATGGGCTATATATTTTAATCTCTCTACTGTATTTATATTTCTATATGTCTTTAATTAAATTATTTTGGTACAAACCATTTGGATTAACAATCTCTCCTTCAGAACATGACAGGCAATCAAAGCAGCAGATCTTTTGCCCTTGAAGTGCAGCTCTTCTGTAGCCTCTGGGACATGGATCACTGCAAACTGATATAGGGACCTATAAAGAAAGATTAATTTGTAAACTCCATGTATTTATTAGAATGGGCATGGTTAATTAAAATGTAATTAAACTATAACACAAGATTTAGTTAAAGGATAGTCATCTTGGAGGTGCCGTTGCGACGATTTGCTTCTGACATTATGGCACATCCGAAATTGGTGCAAAAAGGCAATTTTAGCTAGTTTTTTAACATGCAAATGCCTATAGTCCATACACTTTAATGATTAGCTATTTATATTAATAAAGATCAGTGGTTTCACATCAACTCTGTCTATTAATCTTGTGAGTAGACTATATTTTGGCCTCAAAGTGCAAATTTTAGGTTTGGCCATATAGTTCTCATATAATATACTGTAGGTGCTAAATTGGACTAATGGAGCGGCCATGGGCAACTGCACTTGGGCAATTTAGCACCTTTGCATGTAAATGAGTTTTATTACCATCTAAAGCTGTCCAACAGTACAACGTATCCTTTAATCACTACTTTGGAACAAAACTCAGTATCCAGAAAGCTCTGAATTACAGTATAGCAAACTTCTTGACCCAATTTTAATCAAATAATTAAAATTTGTAATATTTATTTGTTTCTCTGAAATAATAAAATAGTATCTTATAACTGATCCCAATTAATATACACTTAGGGGCAAATTTACAAAATTCACCTGAATGAATTGAAGTTCGATCAAATTCGATCGAATTCCGATAGTCCGATTTTTTTGGAGGCTCGAATATGCAAATTTGGCCACTTCGATCATCGAATACCGAAAATTTGAATGATTGAATAGATCGAATGATCGGATATTAGATCATTCAACCATTCGATGATCGAAGGACTTTAACTTTAAAATTTATTCGACTGCCTACTTCGCCAGATTGAACCTACCGAATTGCAATAGAAGCCTATGGGAATCCCCCCATAGGCTTCTGTTACAAAGACCTGCTCAAATACCATTCGTATGATCAAATGCCTCGATCGATCGAATCGTATGAATTTTTTTGCGTGCAAAGGAAAAGTACTATTTTTTCGTGATATCGAACGATTGGTATTTGATCATACGATTTCATCAAGAAATCTAAAACTGAGGAAAAAATAGCCTAAAACTATTCGATAAGCATTCGATAGTCGAATGCTTATTGAATTTCGAACAAAATCAAGGGATTTTTGGGTGAATAATAGTAAATTTGCCCCTTAGTCTTTCTTGGAGCCAAAACACTCCTATTGGGTTTTTCAAAATGAATTTTAGAAGCCTTAGTGGTCTCCAACCAGTGGCCCATGAGCAAAATGTTTCTCACTGACCCCTTGGATGTTGCTCCCAGGGGCCTCAAAACAGATTCTTGGAGGCAAGTTTTATTTTTATACAAAACAGGTGTACCACCAAACAGAGCCTACCCATAATTGGCACCCCCAGGAAATTTTTGCATAATTGTTTTGTGTAATCTCCCACTTTTTTTTACATTTGAATGTGGTTTACGGATAATAAAGGTTGGGGATTACTGCATTAAGGTATGCAGATTCAAATTAGATAAAGATCACATATCATGAAACCCCCAGCTCCTGAGCATTTTTGATAACAAATCCCCTACCTTCACTGGAAAGTTTTAGGTTTAGAAATATGTTATCATGAGTGAATTTATTTGCCGAGTTTCACATTAGAGATGACGGCCCATTGACTTTAATGGGAGAAAAAAATGTGTGTCAAAAAATTGCTGCACGTTACAGGAAAACAAATTTCAACATAAACTTCAATGCAGTTGGCAAATTTTTGGGCGAATATTTGACAAAGTGAAATGGCCCATCCCTAGTTATAATTCTTAGTACTTGTACAGCAGTCCTAAACATACTAAATATATACTCACATGGGTGTTATGTCCATTCCATAAAATCTTGTTTAGCCAAATTTTTAGTTCCTGGCCTTTGGGAGAGCTGGAATCAAAACTACCAATATGGACATATTGATTACTTCCATTAGGAAACAACTGCCAGTTCAAGATGTCTACAGCAATAAGACCATCCCCATGCTCATCAAAGTATATGGGTTCCCCTGCAGTGTTATTGAAGACAGTTTTCTTGATGTAATGAAGCAGCTAGGAGGAAATCATTTTAAAAATTGTCTTTCTGACAACACTTACTAACAGATATATATATAACAGTTTAACATTAAAGTAGAAGGAAAGCTACCAAGGCATTTTATTGCCAATAGATTAGTGTAATAAAACCGCTACCTGGTGGTCCAGTGGGGGGGGCAGCAGGGACGCTTGCTGCCCCTGAAGCAGGGACGCCCGCACCATCTGCCTTCTTTCTCTTCTGCCGGTTCCTATGCGCGCGCACGCACGCACTTCCGGGTTTGACTTAAAGGGGCAGGCGCGAAATTTAAAAAGTTAAAAGGCCAGTTCGGTTTTCTGCTGATTGCCCATATAGGTTTTCCTGGTGCCTTGTACCCGTGCTTTGAGCTTGTATTTGATTCTGATTTCCCTGCCTGACTCCTGATTACTCCAATATCTGATTCTGTCTAATTGATTACCCAGTTCTGATCCTTTGCCTGACTGACTTCACTTACTATCTGCCTTCCTCGACCCAGCCTGTTTACAACTACAATTTTGTCTTACGCCTCTGTATTTTGACCTCCTGCCCAAAAAACTTTGCCTACAGTCGTGCCCCTTAGCCTGCTTAGAACCTCTCATCTTGCACCTCTCGTTCTAAGACCTGGTGGCATCCTATTAGCCGAGGGCTCCTCCCGAGGTGAAAGGCGGCTGTTATAGGCAGAAGCACGAGCCGAGACCAGGGTGCTTGACACTGGTTCTAAGTTTAGGGTGCCGACCGTTACATTTAGCTGCAATAGTGCAAGCTAGAAAGCTCTATTTTTGTTTTGTAGACCGTTTTACCATACCTGAAAAAAAGCTCTAGAAGCTTTCTGTTTGTTTAGGACAGCTGCAATATTAGCTTGGAGTGACATCACTTCCTGCTTGAGTCTCTCCCTGCTCACTTGCAGTTCTTGGCTCAGATTACAGCAGAGAAGGGAGGGGGGAGAGGAGTAAAATGAGCATGTTCTTGCCCAGGGCAAGGCGGTTTAAGCAGAAGGCAGGAAGTCTGATACAGAAGCCCATGTGTACACAATAGAAGAAAAGAAATGCTGTGTTTCTTTTGACAGAGCAGCATTACTTTGAGGGTTTACTGGTAAATTTAGGTGGACCTTTCTGAAAAGGCTTACTTAGTTTTAACCTTTCCTTCTCCATTAAAATACACTCTTAGGCCTTCATTATACTATGCAAATACAGTAGGTTTTGCAGTGGCATCTAATGAAAAAATGTTAATTCACAGGTGCCACAGTTAAAAAATGTCCCTTGCATTTGGTTCACGAAAAAAATGGGTTATAACCACACTGTCCATTTGGCAACATTTCTGTGATATTTCTGCATTTTTCAAAATTTTCTAAGGTTTCATAAATGTTTTTGCAAAGCAAAGTGGGGCAATTTCATTTCTCACTATTAGTGATGGGCGAATCTCCCGAGATTCGCTTCGCCGAAAAATTCGCAAATTAGCGAAAAATTAGCAAAACGAGTCGCGGGACGCGCGTCGCATCAACTTTGGTGCGTCGTTTTCGGCGCGTTGTGTCGTTTTTTCAGCGCGCGTCGCGTCGAAAACTACGCGCAACTCGTTTTTCCAGCAAATTTTCGCTAAGCAAAATTTCGCTGGCGATTCGCAAATTTATTCTCCAGCGGCGAATCGCGGGAGTTCGCCGTGAATTCGCCCCATGCAAATTTACAAAGAATCATGGGTGCCACTGGACAGCATTTTACTGAAGAATGTGGCAATTTACTTTGACTGTGAAACATGGCATTACATGCAGAGAGCAGACCCACATGTGCTAGGAACTGGGTTCAGCACTACTGGCACTACTAAACTTGCTGAAAGATGTGAAAATTATGGGACTCTTTGGGGATGAAAGTAGGAATATCTATGTACCTGGGCAATTATGCATTTATTCGCACTTTGCTCTACATATAGTAAATTAGGTTATAATTTAGGTTATAAGGTACTTCACTTGGTATATCAATATTTATAACATCCCATCACAATTGGTAGTATCCACACCACAGGTGTCTGTCTATATAATTATAAGCTATTTTTTTCCAGATTTGGCCACAAAAAAATCCATAGACTCTAATGAGTGTATATAATTGAATTTGAGTCTGAGTCTTCTGTCAAAATAAAAACAACATTTATTTCCTTCTATTGTGAACAGATTAATTTCTGTATCAGACTTCCTGTTTTCAGTATAAACCTCCAGGACTAGGGCTTGAGCATGCTCAGTTTGTTCCTCTGTGGATATCACATGCATACAGGGGGCCAAGTTGTATGTTTCCATGAAAAATGTGAGTTTTTGAGGTAATTTTTTGGTCAAAAATATATTTTTTGGGTTAAAAAATCTCTGTAAATGGCTAAAATCCAAAAATGTAAAACATGTTAAGGTCTAGTAGAAGTCAATGGTAGAGGTCCCTTGAACCATTTGAAAATTTTAATTGCCTTCATAATGTTCAAGGTTTTTTGGGTATTTCTTTTGAAAACGAGGTCAATTATAATGATTCAAGTTCTTTACTTCAGAAAACTCAATCAATTCAAGTTCCTTAGTTCTTAACCCCATAATCTCATATTTCAGTTTTTTCCATTCAAGTCTTAAATTAGAGACCATTGGGTTGTGAGTTTGTTCCAGTTCATTCAAGGTTTAAAAAAGCTCACATAACTCTACAATTTGACCTTAGATTAATAACCCCCCTTAATGTGTCTTTTATTTTGATATATAAGGAGCAAAGTTCTGTGCCATGAAAATCAGCTTCATAAAAAAATATAATTCTCTAATATTCCTTTAATAATGTCTACCATTCACTCTGTCAGTGGTTTTAATGTCACATTAATTACACAAACATTTTTATGAAATCAATAGTGTGTTTCACACTTTACTTCCTTCATACAACCTAGGAGAGTGATATACTATACCTGCCAAGGCTGATGATTAGGGGCATCAGCACAAGCTCCGTTCTTGAAAGGCCCTTTGCCTGGAACACAATTCTTCATCTGGTGCAAAGCATAAGCTAGAGCAAAGACAGCATTGTGCACAGTGTATGTATATTTAAAGTTGTAGACATCATATATATTTACATCAATGCTGTCCAGTCTTTCCTTTGCTGTGCACAAAGCACTGCCATTTTTAAGCAGTCGTGGAGATGTATTATTGTAGGCATCATTTCCTGGCCAAACACATTGAAAAGCATTCTCCCAAAATGTCTTCATGTAAGGATCATTTGAAAATATGGAAGGATGTATGCTATAAAGAAATTCCTTAAACCCTGGAATGTTCCCATTTTTAGGTGCTAATCCAAGGCTCCCATTTAAGGTTGTTAGAATTTCTATCCTAGGAAAATCAGAAGTAATGGACCAACCGGATGTTCCCACCCAGACTTTATCAGTGACATTGCAAAAAGAAATCTGTTCCATTAAAGATACAAGGTTTTCTATGGTGCAGGATAAAACAATCACTGCTGCTCTGGATTTCTTGACAACATCAATGATACCGTAGATGGACTTCATGGAGCTGCTTACAGGAAGTGTCTCCTTAAATGCAATGCATCCGCCATTTTTCTCTATTTCTCTAGTTAACAGTTGAGCACCTGATACACCCAAGTCATTATCTGAGCATATAATACCCACCCAGGTCCAGTTAAAGTACTTGACCAACTGAGCGATGGCAGACCATTCATAGTCACCATTATATGAAGTCCTGAGGAAGGATGGGAACTGTATTTTATCACTCAGTGAGGGATGGTTTGAAGCATAGCTAACCTGTAATAAAACTCAATACTGAGAAGTCTGGTGAAACCTTTTACATACTTAATTCGATCTGTTCTGTTCAACACTGGAAATCATAATAACTCTAAAGCAAGAAAATGATTTCAGGCACCAGAAAGATTCACAAGCACTTCTTGAAGGCATAGAGAGAATCTACCATTCTTAGGAAGAACATTACACAGTTGCACTACACTTATTGTTGTGAACAATCCTTCATGTTGCCTTACTTAAATGACCAGTAACATCAAATTTAAAAAAAAAAACACCAAGACAAATCAAACTTTAAAATTGCAAAGCCTTTATTAAGAAATAACTTACAGAAACTCCGCTTCCACTCCTTTTCAGAAAAAAAAGATCCATCCTCGCTGGTTATTCACTGACAGTGTGTCCGCTACCCCGATCTCCTTCTCCAGCTCTTCTTCATCCTCCTTCATCCAGCAGCAGTAGGAAGGCAATGTCAGCAGGCTCCATAAGAGGTGCAGGAGGGTAGAGGAGGGCAGCGTGTCCATTCCAGCCTGGCCAAACCGGTGCAGATACACAGCGAGCTTTACTCAGCCCCTTTACTGGGGTAACACATTGAATGTTACTCAGCCCCTGTTACTTTTTGAGGTGCCGCTGTGTTGGACCACTGCACTGTCATTCAGCTTGTTAGAAGATTCAGAGTCCTGAAGTCAGACGCATCTGCAAGTCTGAGCCTGGGAGTGGGTGAGTTATATATAGTTTAGCCTTCACTTGACAAACGAAGCATGTAGTGAAGTAGCAGCCCAAGTTATCTTTTGGCTGGAAGTCTATAGTGTGTGGTGATGATTGGCATATGGGGGCTGGTGTGAGTGTGACCAGTACATCTGCTTGTTTAGCCCCAATTTATGGAATTTTGCCCTGCTGTTGCACATTTCCGAACCCCCTATAGAAGAGTGTGGCATCAGTAATCATGCAGCAGTGTTAAAATAACATTGGGTGCCAGATTGGGTGCCAGATTGGCAGAAGAACAGTGAACAACATTTTATTTGCTTCTGATCCATTTTGTGCACTGGAGTAGGAATGTACCAGCGATCATACAAAGTGATTGTACACAGCTGTTCCACAGAGCCATGGATATATATGGTTCGGCCATGCTGGAATGGACGTGCTGCACTACTAAACCCCCCTATACTATGTCTCAACCTGGGCATCCCACTTACCCTCAAACCAAGCCTAGTACTCACTTATTACAAGGACTGTTTGCGCCTGCACCATTTGCACCACAGACAGTCTGACTGCCATTTAGTATCCCGCTCACTGGTAACAGCACCTTGCCACAGATCTTGCAGACAAAGGGCCATTTCTATACAGATCATTTGCAGGTGCAAACAGTCCTTGTAATAAGGCTGGTGTAATGGGGCTTAGTTTGATGGCTCCAAAGACTGAGGAGTGCAACAGTAGCAAAAATACATTGAATATCTCCCTATATGTAACAGCGCCATCCTCTCCCCCCAGCAAGCTATGGCCTGGCCAAGGTGGAAGGGCAGACGGTACACACAGAGCTGGGGAGGCCCTGTGAAACCTGTTGTAGTCTGACTGTCTCCATGGGGAAGTCAGTAACAGACAAAGTGGAGCTGGGGAGAACAGTATTACCAAAGCGCTTGTGAGGAGGCAGGAGGTATCGGCACCAGTTCGGCCTTGGCTCCCTCACAGGCTGCACTTTCATGTCTGCATTCCTCTACCTTCCTTCACCTCTTGTGAATCCAATGGGCATCGCCTTCCTACATGGGCATCGCCTTCCTACTGCTGCTGGATGAACGAGGATGAAGAAGAGCTGGAGAAGGAGATCGGGTTAGAGGTCACGCTGTCAACAGAGTTTCTGTAAGTTATTTCTTTATAAAGGCTTTGCAATTTTAAAGTTTAATTTGTCTTGGTGTTATTTTTTCATTGTTTACCAACTAATTTTTGAAAAAAAATTTGATGTTACTGGTCCTTTAAGAATTAATATTGCATATCTTTGAACATAAACTATGTGTTTTTATTTCAATTATAGTCTTTGGACACAGTGTATTAAGATAAATGCAAAGGGGTTATGAACCTGTGGATATCTGTTCAATCCCAGGATCCTGGCTAGGGGCACTGAGGCCTTAGATGGCATGTCACCAACAATTGCCAATGGCATATGATCCTTGTTACAGTTAAAATTTGAGACTCCATTTTTTTCCCCTGACAAGATCCATGTTGCTCCCATCAGTGATAGTACCTCATTGTAACATGAGTCAAAAAGCTTGAAGCCCAGGGTTATATTGGGCAATAGTTCAGTTGATGCATTAATTTCTAGTATTGCAAATACCATTGCAAGAATAAGACGATAATATCTTATATGGAATCTAAAAAGCAAATAAAAAAATTGATTCAAAACACTGTTCTAAATTAAATATAAATAAATATATATCAGAGAGAAGTAACATCAGAGAAATATTTGACCCTATACACAATTCTTTCAAAAAAATTCATTCTCCCTATCTGAACTGTATAATCACCTATGTGTGGGGTAGGGCTCAATAAAACAACATCAACTTCTAATGTGATTGTACCAAAGTGAGTCTCGACGGTGATCTTATTCCAAGAATATCAAAGATCGACAGTTGATATGAAACTGTATAGCTTAGCTTAAGCATATTGTGATCAACAGGCTTTGGCAGTTAGACCATCCATATCGTTACCAAATTTCACCAAGATACAATCAGACAGGATAAATGTATGTCACTTTCATAACATAAAAAAATTGTGTTTTGCCTTTTGAGATGAAAAGTACAAACTGTGAACTGGTCAGTATGGTAGGTCATCTGTAACTTGCCATCATTTATAGGGGGGAATTAACAATTGTAGGTGTATAAAAAACATTTGAACCTTGAAACAAGGATCCCATGTCAAGATTGTAACTGCTTGCATGAAAAAACACAGTTTATCAGTTTCATACATAAATAATTGTCTGGTTTTACAATAGCTTGTATAAGGTCTCTTTTACCTTAATACTGGATTTCATAAGCTCTCTAGGAACTTTCACCATTTTGAAGGAACTCGAAATTGTCTTCTATTCGTGTAGAAAAATCACTTTGAGCTTTCCACTTGAAATGCAAGTTTTCGCTTCTCCCATCCCAATTCACATATAATGGAGCATACCCTGACCCCACCCCCCCACACACACTATTTTAGAAACACAGAGGCACATTCTCTATCCCTCTCAAACACAAGGAAGAGCACTGACATTTGTGTGTGTGTGTGTGTACACCCTGTCAACCTGCAATATCCATGCATAATTGCCACCTCACTATTCAACTAGAAGTAAAAGTATTCCACCGGGCAATTTTCTCCAATCGTTTTGGACAACAATACACAGACACATTTTGCTAAACCTGTGACTGGGAAGTATGAAGAGAAAATAAGAAAAAGAGGCAGAGCTGTCAGATTTGTAGTATACGTACACCCCCTTTTTATATCAGCCACCCTATTACTTCCATTTGGACAAGTAATAACATGTTAAAGTAAAATATGTTACTAAATGGCATTGGGAGAACATACCTGCTACACTGAAGAGGCTGTGGACTTTGCCTATAGGTTGGGTTAGGGGTTGTTGTTTCTATGTGGACAGGAAAGAGACCTCCCAATATGATATCCCCAGTCAAAGAATAGCCAAAAATATCTTCAGTAGACAATCTGCATCCTTCTAATGAAGTTTCACATGCAACATCTTTATAACATAACAGTATTAAGAACAAGTACAGATCACAAAGGTAGATGTAAGTTAGAAGCATGTTGTTGATCTTTGTCTGGAAGCCAAATACACAGAGAATATTAAAAGGGAACACTTGATATTGTATAGTAAAAGCATTTTAATGCAATTGTTAGCAGACATACAGTGTGTAATGAAAGATACTATGTTTGCTCAGGAGTAGTAACCAATAGCAGACAATAAAATAAACAGGTGACTAACAAATGCTTCCTGTTGATTGGTTGCAATAGTTTATTACTCCTGGGCAAACTTAGTGTCTTTTATGACATATCCGCCATACTATTTTATACCATGCTTCTAAAGGAAGTTTAACAGTAAATATTTTGTAAAACAAAAACAATTTTTTTTAATTCCAATTGTGGTCCAATGTGTTCAGACTAGTTCTGCTAGCAAGCTAGAAAATACAGATTATTCAGTCAGAAAAAGTTAGATGAAGAGGTTAGTTGCCAGGATATAAAATAGTAAATAGCAGGTTCATTTGAAATTTGTGGAACCTGTTCTGGCGAGGGTTCAGGCCAAGGAACTGTGCTCCAGGGTTAGGTTTGGCAAGTAGCAATACAAGCTAATATTAAAGCATGGCATAGTTAAGTTGGGTTGAAACAAAACTGAAGTCAATCAAGGTCAACCCCTCCAAATGAAACTCAGTGCACATCCATACACACACAGACACATAAACCATCTACCAATATCTATACTATTTAAAAAATTAAATAATATGATATTATACTTGTCCAAGAAATCATCCAAGTCCCTCTTAAAGGCATGAACAGAATCAGCCATGAAAACATTATCTGTCAGAGCATTCCACAACTGTCCTCACTGTGAAAAACCACTTACAATGCTTCAAATGAAAGTTCTGTTCCTGTATTCTAAAGGAGTGGTCTCAGGTGTGTAAATCCTTTTTATGGGATTTATTTTTTTACAGAGAAAAGAACCCCAATTTTGGCAGTCTACTCTTATAATCTAATCTTAATTAATATCCTTCTCACCTACTCAAGGTGAGGCCTTGCCAGAGACCTGTAAAGAGGCAAAATTATGTTATTATCTTTATCTTTTGAGTTAATGACATTTTTTATACAAGATAGGTCTTAATGTGCTTTAGTACAGAATGACACTGTATCTACAACCATAAAACCAGCAGAAGAATCTTGAGGCAAACTCTAGGTCAGGAATAGGCAAGGTCAAAACCAGAAAGTCACACAGGGGACAGGAGCAGGCATCAAGAACAAGCACATTTTATAGCCAGACTGATGGCTTACACTGATCACCTTGTGGCCAGATTAACATTAAGTGAAAGCAGTCTTCTGGACTTCATAGCAAATAACAAAACTATGAGTTTGTGCCAGCATGGTTTTATGCATAATAGATCTTGCTAGACTAATTTAATTTCATTTTATGAGAAGGTAAACAGGGACCTTGATTCTGGGATGGCTTTGGATGTGATTTACTTAGACTTCGCTAAAGCATTTGATACAGTGCCACACAGACGGTTACTGGTTAAATTAAGGAATGTTGGCCTGGAACATAGTATTTGTAACTGGATAGAGAACTGGCTAAATGATAGACTACAAAGTGTGGTGGTAAATCGAACATTTTCTTATTGGACCACTGTTGTTAGTGAGGTACCGCAGGGCTCTGTACTGGGTCCCTTGCTTTTCAACTTGTTTATTAATAACCTGGATGTGGGCATTGAAAGTACGGTTTCTATTTTTGCAGACAATATTAAATTGTGCAGAACTATAGGTTCCATGCAGGATGCTGCCACTTTGCAGAGTGATTTGTCTAAGTTGGGAAACTGGGCAGCAAACTGGAAAATTAGGTTTAATGTTGATAAATGCAAGGTTATGCACTTTGGCAAAAATAATATAAATGCAAGTTATACACTAAATGGCAGTGTGTTGGGAGTTTCCTTAAGTAAGAAGGATCTTGGGGTTTTTATAGATAACAAGTTGTCTAATTCTGGGCAGTGTCATTCTGTAGTTACTAAAGCAAATAGGATTCTGTCCTGCATAAAAAAGGCCATAAACTCAAGGGATGAAAACATAATTATACATCTATATAGATCCCTAGTAAGGCCTCATCTGGAGTATGCAGTGCAGTTTTGGACTCCAGTCCTTAAGACGGATATAAATGAGCTGGAGAGAGTGCAGAGACTAAGTGCAACTAAACTGGTTAGAGGGATGGAAGACTTAAATAATGAGGGTAGACTGTTGAGGTTGGGGTTGTTTTCTCTGGAAAAAAGGTGCTTGCGAGGGGACATGATTACACTTTACAAATACATTAGAGGACATTATAGACAAATATCAGGGGACATTTTTACCCATAAAGAGGATCACCGCACCAGAGGCCACCCCTTCAGACTAGAAGAAAAGGACTTTCATTTGAAGCAGTGTAGGTGGTTATTCACAGTGAGGACAGTGACATTGTGGAATGCACTGTCGGGTGATGTTGTGATGGCTGATTCTGTTGATGCTTTTAAAAGGGGCTTGGATGATTTTTTGGACAGACATACCGTACAGTAATATCAAAGTCTATTTTGATACTAAACTTTATAGTTAGTATAGCTATAGGCATATACAGTATGGCTTGTGTGAAAGAGTGTAGGGGGTTGTGTGTGTATGCTGGGTTTTAATTTGGCGGGGTTGAACTTGATGGACTTTGTCTTTTTTCAACCCAGTTTAACTATGTAACTATGTAAGCCATGCCTTCTAGTAAATACAGGGATACCAACAGCAGTGAACCAAAACCTGTACTGTCTGCTGGTATAGGGAAGTGGTAATGCAGGCTGCTTGGAAAACAGCTGGTCATGGGTTCAAACCAAGGCAGAATATTACAGGATTTGGTTGAATAGCAACAATTTTCACACCATTTGGATACAGCTAAACTTTTATTTCAGCCAAACCAAATTCTAATTATACCTGACTTTAAAGCTACATAATTGATGGTGGTACATTGGTTGTCAGTTGTACCTCAATATTCATGTATAAACTTCAGATTCTGATGGTGGGCATAGCTATCCAAAAGTAATTGCACATGCCCATTAAAAATTGTATTTTTGTAGACCAACACATTTATATTCTTAGTTTATAAATTGTTCCAAAAATATTTCAACTATTTAAAAAGACAGATCATTTTAACAAATCCAATAACAGCCATCCAGGCATGTCACATTTTGATTTGCTTCTATCCATTTTCATGGAGACTTTGTGGGCCAATTTTTACCTACAAATATTAAAATTTGAATCTAGAAAAAAAGTCTTACCTCATTGAAGAACAGTTTCTTAGAAAAGGAGTTCAGTTATCAAAGTTTAATTTAAAAGCTCAGTTAAAGTGACCTTCTGTATCTGCAAAGAATAGAACTCTATTAACTGAATTATTATCAATAATTTTCTATTGGAGGACTCTTCTCACCTTCATCTTTTCATTAGGTCCACAAGCTGAAATTCAGGTTTTATAAGGCCAATGACCTCAACGAACATGTGAAGGGCAAACCAACGTTATAATTATATCAATTCAATTAACATGGAATTGCTGTTATTATGAAATCATAATGATTATATGATCTCAGAAGTAGCTCATGATTAAAATATTGCTTTGGGGAAAAATATAACCTACATACCACATTTATTGGCCATCTCCCATGGGGATAGATGTGCAATGGTTGTTGGAAAATCATTCAAAGTAGCATGAAAAGAGCATGAAAGATGTTTAACTAGACATGGGGGCAGATTAACAAAAGGCAAAGTGACAGTTGCTAGCCAAAATTCGACAGAAAATCCATCAGCAGGGACATTGCCAATCAGGGGTAGAGAAAAATTCACTGGCGAAAAAGACCATTAACAGTGTAGTTTCTCACCATATCACCTGGCAAATTTTTGTGAGATGAACTATCGATGCAAATTCATCAAAGTGATAGTTTTACAGAATGTTATGTCTTAAGCCAGAGTTTCCTTCACCAGCTTGGAAAAACTGATAAGATGAAGCTACATCATCCTCAATCTGATGTCAGTGACATCCTGTATACCGAAATTTCATAAAAATTGTATAAAAACACTGTTCCTTTTTCATATTTTAAAGCAAGATTGTCTTTAAAAGTTGTAACTATTAAACATTTTTTTAGAGACAAACATTAGAGAAACAAAGCTATGAAAACTAGCGCTGATAAATTTGCAGTAGCAAAATTTAGCATTTTAATGAATTGTCGTAGTGGTAGCTAATTTGTGCCTGACAAAGTGGAGTGAGATGTGAAGTGGAGCCTTTGCAGCCAAAAATTCCCCTTTTTGTGTTTTTTTAGTTATTTAGGTTTTTATTAAAGGAGAAACCATAAAAATGAATATAGTTTAAAATGGCATATTTTACATACTGAACTTTTTGCACCAGCCTAAAGTTTCAGCTTGTCAATAACAACAATGATCCAAGACTTCAAACCTGTCACAGGGGGTCCCAATCTTGGATTAATCTCATGGAACCAATGCTGTTGTCTAGGTTATCTCTCTCCTTTGAAAGCTAATAGTGGGGGAGGACTAACCCTATGACTGAAACCAATGCCCAGGTTGGGAAGTGCTTTTAAGCCAGGAGTTAGCATTTCAGTATTGTGGGTACTGTAGGTAAATAGTAAGGGACTGCCATATGGGTTTTACCTTGATGTGGTATGGTGGCTTATCAATCTTATGATATGTAGCAATTCCATTGTAATTTAGGATATTTTTATTTAGCCATGGTGTGCTCCCACAACCTCTATTTTTTAGCATTTTTCTATTGTAGCAGATCTATTCTGTTTGGAAGTTTAGCAGCTATGCTGCAGACCAGGCTTCCACATGGTTGTAGCACCCCACACCCATCCCTGTAAATGGTGGCACCATGCCTTTTGAAATGGGCGTTGGTCTTTGAAGCTGGAAGCAGGGGAGGATTAATCTTATGGAACCAATGCTGTGGTCTAGGTTTTATCTCTAAGGTTTTACCTTGAGGTGGTATGTTGACTTATCATTCTTATGATCATAATTTTATAATACTAATAATAAAAAAATTATAAAAAAACCCTGCCTTTGTAAATACTTGCATCTTCATAGATGTGACAAGGGGACCAGGGAATGTGCATTGATCAATTACTCTTCTTTTTCTCTATATCTGTAGTTAATTTGGCCAGATCAGTAGAACTTCCATTGGATTTTAGTATATTTTTATTTAGCCATGGACTGCTCCCACAATCTTTCCTTTTTGTCTGTGACACTCTAATGCTCATTGTGCTCTGAGCAGCTGTTGAGAAGCTAAGCTTAGGGTTTGTCACAAATTATCCAGCAAAAAATTATATGCTGATGCTACAGGGCTGATTATTAAATTCCAATGACAATTGCAATGGTTTCTGTGCTGCCATGTATTAATTATCTGTATTAATCACTAACCAGCCTTATATTGTGACATTTATATTCTATGTGTACTGTATATTGTAAGTGGGTCCCTAAGCTAAGTAAGTGAAAGCAGCACAGAGCATGTGAATCAGCAGAAAAGAAGATGGGATGCTATTGGTTGCCTTGAACTGGTACACAAGCCCAAAACATAATAGCTACTTCTTTAGTTAGGCTTTAGTTCTCCATTAACAGCTTTCCAGTTTGCAATGTCAGTAAGTTACCCTAGCAGCCATGCGTTTATATGAATAAGAGACTGGAATATGCATAGGAGAGGGTCTGAATAGAAAGATGAGTTATAAAAAGTAGCAATATTTGCTTTTTATATGGGGTCAGTGACCCTATATGAAAACTAGGAGGCAAAAAGGTAAGGCAAATAATTCACAAACTCTAAAGTTTAAATCATGAAGACAAATTGCTGTCAGGGGCCTAACAGCTCCCAGAGGAAGTAGTCAGGACCAAGGAGGAAGCTTAGGGTTTATAGGAGAAGTAAACCTTTTCGGTGCAAAACCCCTCCCCCTTCCCCACATAGGCCCCCGCTCCCTCCTCCCCCCAAGGCAAAAGCCCCTAACGTGCTACTTACCCCTCAGCACAGGTCCTGTCCATGGAGTTCACAGGTGCCATCTTCTTCCGGGCACATGAGCAGTAGGAGTATTCACCAGTTCAGCTCCACTGTGCATGTGCCAAAAGTCACAAAATTTTCCCCAGGTGGTGGGGGAGGTAGGCCGAGGGGGAGGAGGGAGGGGGCTATGGGGGGGGTTTGTGCCAAAGGGTTTTCTTCTCCTTTAAGTCCAAGTTCACAGTACAAAAATAGGATCAGGCAAAATCATAATCAAAGTCCAGGCAAAAGTCCAAAGGCAGGCAGAATATTATCAAAGTCAAGGTTCAAGCAGTGTCAAAAGTCCAGGAATCAAGTCAACAAGAATTATGAAGCACCTAGGAATACACAGAAGAAATCCTATAATTGGGTATTGAGTCGTGACCTGGAAGAGCTTTTGGCTTTGAATTTTCTCAGCGGGTGCATGACGTCATCACGCCAGTGTCATTTCGCCAGTGTCAACCCAAGTGGAATGTGGGGGCTGCCATTGGACACCGCCGGAGATGGGAGTGCCATCGGGTGCTCCTGACAATTGCAGAGTTACTAGAAACTGGACATTCTATAATATAATAAAAGTTACCTTAAAGGTGAACCACCACTTTACTGTTCCAACTGATACAGGTATGGAACCTGTTATTGAGAATACTCAGGACCTGAGGTTTTCTGGCTTGGGGATCTTTACGAAATTTGGTTCTTCAGTGTACACAAAATAATTCAAACTTTAAATAAATCCAATAGGGCTGTTTTGCTTCCAGTATGGATTAATTATGTCTTTGTTGGGATCAAGTACAAGTTTTATTATTATATATTTTATTATTATAGAGAAAAAGGAAACGATTTTAAAAAATCTGCATGATTTCATTAAAATGTAATCTATAGGAGATGGCCTTTCTGTAATTCAGAGCCTACTTGATAAAGGGGTTCTGGATAATGGATCCAAGTACATGTACTCTGATTTGGAAATGATTGGGGTAGCTATTAACCACCTTTACTCCAAATTGTCTTGTGTTCTTTGTATGGACATGACTTTCCATGTACAACAATTGAGTCAAATGGTTCTGATGACTAAATTCAATTCAGATATTTATTTTTCTATACCTTGATGGGTAGAAATTAGCTATTTATGCATGAGTAAGTGCCTGGACTAGTGATGGTCGAATTTGCTGCAAATTCCTGCGATTCGCGAAACAGAAGAAAAATGGACACCGGCATCCAAAAACGGACGCCCACATCCAAAACGAGCGTCTGAAATGGTGTTTCATAAATTTTTCCCCAGATTCGCTCATCACTAGCCTGGAGTATACACCTTTAAAAAAAAAACTTGAGTAAAACTTGACATCTTGACTTACACATTACAGTAGTGTCATAAGGATTTGAGTATAGCCCCTTTTAAGTATACATATCAAAGTAATATAAAAATACTAATAAATAAAGCAAATAAAGTAATAAAAAATAATGAATAGAATACACACACCAGTAATCCAGTTTTAAATAATATTTAGGATATGCCCTATAATACCATTAAGATTTAAGAGTGAGTAGGTAGTATGCAAAGTGCAAAAAACAGGTGCAAGTCACTTGTTTTTGTTTTTCTTTTAGTGCTTTGCACTCTGCCTTCCTGCCATGGGAGGACTTGGAACAGCTGGGAAATTGACAAAATGTCTAGCCCCATGTCAAATTTCAAAATTAAATATAAAAAAAATCTGTTTGCTCTTTTGAGAAATGGATTTCAATGCAGAATTCTGCTGGAGCAGCACTATTAACTGTTGCATTTTGAAAAAAAAAAACTTTTTTTTCCCATGACAGTGTCTTTTTAAGCCAAGATTCTGGAAACTATTTCAAGATCCACAATAATGTTTTCGAATCAATTATGATCACTATAATCACTTGGTGGTGCCTAATGTTTGGCACCCCCAAGTGTATCCAGCCTTTCCTTCTCCTTTAAAGCGTATTGGCTATGAGAAGAAACCCTCTTCTATTGGTTATACAGTATACTTAGGGGTAGATTTACTAAGGGTTGAATTAGGTCAAAGTGAAAATTTGTATTAAATTCGAATTTAGTAATTTTGGACTACTTTGACTATCGAATAGCCCAAAATTTGATTTGTTAAAATTTGAAAATTCAAATTTTTGGAATTCGAAGTACTGGCCCTTTAAAACAAATTTCGATTTCAACAGTTTCAAGCCACCAAGTTGCTATTTTGATCGAATAGAAAAAATTAGATTGAGCGCTTTATCGATTTTATCGATTGATTGAATTATTTCTATTCGATCATTCAATCGATCGAATTGTGGTAAAATCCCTTGAATTCAATATTTGAATTTGAGGGAATTTAATTCGACTAAAATTCTAGGGTCGAATTCGAGGGTTTGTAACCCTTAGTAAATGTGCCACATAGCGTTTGTAAAAGTTATAGTTATAAGCTGCACAAACACATCGATTTAAGAAATTCACATGAAAGATTCGAAATTCAATAGAATTTTCAAAAAGATTAAAATTCGAATTTTTTAATATTTTTGAAGACCTCTTCGACCATCGAATTTTAAAAATTTGATCGAATCGAATGATTTGAATAATTTGAATAAATCGTCAGTCGAATTACTTTCCCTTTAAATTTTTATTCAACTGCCTAGTTCGACAGATTAAACCTATCAAATTGCTATTAAACCGTATGGGAAGCTCCTATAGGGTTTTTTTTTAGCATTTGATCGAATGGTTAGAATGGTTAGAATTGTTCAATTTGAACGATTTAATAGTGCGGTTGCATTTTTTTTATTTGATCGTTTCATTGATCGAATTGCGGATAAACCTTTAAATTCGATATTTGAATTTGAAGGTTTCAAATTCGACCACCATTCGGTTGGTCGAATTTGAGGGTAAATTCACCCTCGAATTCGACTAATAGTAAATCTGCCCCATATAGTATAGCAGTTTTGTTACTTGCAGAGAAAAAAGAAATAATTTGGAAAAATATGGATTATTTTTATAAATTGGAATCTATGGGATATGCCCTTTCCATAACTTGGAGCTTTCCTGATCATGGGGTTCTGGATACCAGATCCCATACCTGTACAAAGTTTTATTTATCAGGCTGCCTTGTGCTGAAAGGAGGAAACATATATGCAATTTTGAACCTTGCATCTAAAATGCCAAACCCAATAGGGAATGAGGGGAAAGGTGCAAAGTTATAAGACTTTATTCAAATCAACAACACATTGCAAATCTTGCACCTGAATGATGCAATGCACATAAGGTCAATTGGGTATAGGTAAAAATACTATATTGTTAGAATAAAAAAGTAATTGTGACAATTTTTGCAAAGCTGTTAGGAAATGATCAAAATCAAAAAGGGACAAGCACCTTTGCAGTTCCTTATTTATGGGGTTAGCCCTACTAAAAGAACTAATTGGGTAACCCACATACTGTATACTGATGAAGAACTGGCTATTCCCAAATGATCTGATGGGATGGGCAGCACACCTCCTGTATATTATAATCACTCAAATAACAAGTCAGGCTGTAACACCTGGTGCCATTTTCAATGCCTGATGTGAAGGCATAATTATAGTTTGTTGCAGCTCATGTAAATAGACCCAAGAGAGGACACTGAAAAGCTCAGCAAATGTCCTGTATACAACAAATATAGGTTATAAAGGTTCACATGTTCTGCCCATGCCAGTAAAATAATATTAACCATTTGTAAGAACAAAATCATGGTCATGTTGGAGAACAAAAAGACATTTTATTGTATAATATTAATTATGTGACCGTATCATTGAACATTAAACTTACAATACACATGGGGAGAGTTATTTACTAAAATAGAAATTTATCTATTTTTTTAAATAAAAAACCACAACCAAACCTGATTTAAATAATTTACTATTAACAAAGCTTGGCTTGGGTAAAAACTCGATAGAATCGAGCAAAAGCCCAAATCACAAAATTTTTTCAGAAATAGTCCGATTTTGGGCTAATTCCAGCACAGACCACAGAAACATCAAAATAGGATAGATGCACATTGACTTACAGTACAGAACCTCTGCAGATCTGAGATGGCGGATTTTTAGATTTGGACTTCTGCTTCATAAGGCTTTAAAAAGTTTTTCAAAAATTTGCGTTTTAAAAAATAATCCAAAAAATGAGTTTGCCCCAAAAAGCCTGACAAGAGTTTAGTAAATAACCCCATTAATATAAAAATACATTACATTTATAAATTAAATTATCAACATTAAATGGGTTCATTCATACAATCCCCCATATAAATAAAACAAACCTTTTAATTCTTAGCTGGTCTAGATATTATGGCAGCTTTTCTTTCTATAAATTTAATGCTAAATTCAACCAATAAAATAAGATTTTGGAAACAAAATTAGTTCATGTTTTTGGTCTATAAAATAACTGCACTGCCATGCCCACTCTGAAAACCATTGTTTATACTTTATTTAACCCCAGCTCAGAAAGCAGTATGACAGCTCCCCACAAGTTTTCACTACAAATATCTTGATAAATAAGAATGTGTGTGCCTTATTTTAATTTGGGTGTTAATAGTGTATATTTCCTAATTTAATTACAGACCTTTCTTAATTTTTTTTACCTGCATAGCTGCTAGTTGATCCAGAAGAAGGCAAAAAGAAAAAATCTGAAGCCTCTCCAATTTGCCTCGGGGGGGGGGGATATCTTCCTGACTCCAAGATGGCAATCGGACCAGTCCCTGGATCAACTTGTACTGTGAGCTATCTTCCATAACCCTGTATTGACTCACTTGCTAAAAAGCCATCCAATCCCTTCTTAAAGCTATCTACTGTATTAGCCTGTAAAACTGATTCAGGGAGAGAATTCCACATCTTCACAGCTCTCCGTGTAAAAAACTCCTTCCGAATATTTAGGTGGAACCTCTTTTCTTCTAATTGGAATAGGTGACCTTGCGTCAACTGGAAAAACCTACTGGTCTCAAGGAGAAAGGTCTTAGATAGAGACCGAAACGTTGACCAGTTTCTTTTAAATGTAATCAATAAAATATTACGTTTTAATTTTACTTTAAATCCCAGTGTGCACCTCTACTTTCGGATTTTATATATATATATATATAATTCCAGGATAGCCAGCAAGCTTGTTTTTCCTCCTGGAATAGCCTTCCTAATTCAGTTCACAATTTACCTCATTGCATCCCAACCAAATAATACAAATTATGAGTCTTCTGCCTCACAATGGATGCTCAGGCAAAGGGCTTAGATTGTGGTTACTATAAGATTTGCAATTAGACTGCATGGGCAGCATCCTGCATACTATCTTCTCTAAGTTGAGAAGCCACCTAGGCCTTTCTTTCCTTCCCCTGTGCTGGGTGCAATGGGTCCTCCCAGCTTGGGGAGAGAAAGACTCTGTAAAAGGCAACACTGTTCCTGCTGCATCATTAGGACCACTACCTCCTTCAATTTCCTACCTTCTTTATCTTGTTCCACCAGAGTCGTGCACAACTGCTTGAAAATTCAAGGGTACCACAATCTACAGTACTAGTATTGGGCAACTTAATAAAGACTACTGCTGGCATTGTCACATTATTTGTTGTGCTGGAGTGAAAAGCACTTAGTTAAGTTATTTATGAAGGCACTTGCAATTGGCATGATCACAATTGGCTACATTGCTCTATTATGGTATCATGCTTCTATAAGATTGCTTCTTAGGCATTTGGAATATGTAACAATACCCAATCTGCTGTATGTGGGAAATGTGCCTCCTTTAATCTGCCTAAGATCAGGGCTAGAGTCCAAGTTGATATTTGAGTGGAGATGTGAAAGGGCATCCAAAGTCCTGGCTTATTTAGCATCAGGTGCAGAGCTTTGTTTTGTTTTTACATCTCATTATTCATCAGTAGTATAGACAGTTTATAGGTGGCTCAGTAATGTGAACTAAGCTCACTCCTGTATGTCCTCGTTCTACTTCCCGGTTCCAATGACCACCAACTCCAATCTGAAGTAGTTGTTATTAATGTTCTATGTGGTAGCCTGTAAACTATGACAAGGACAGATCATAACCCACAACTTCCTATATTGTAACAAAACCAAAACTGCAACCAGTCTTTGCAAGCTGCCGTCCATATACAGACAGAAAGGTAATGTGTAATTCACGTAGACCAGCAGATGTGCAGTTAGCAGGTATACAATACCTTCTGGATTTAAGGCCTTAATCAAGCCTTTTTCAATATCTGATTGAGTAAGACATTGATGTGGGCAAAGTACTTGTAAAGAAGACAACAAAGACAACAAATTCACATTACTGCATCCCAGCAACTGTTACACTGTCTGCACCTTACCTATATCAGTTTCTACCACTCACAGATTGATAAAATATACCAGGTATACCAGAAGGCATTGCACAGATGGCATTTTGAAAGCTTCACTTATATTCCCAATGCTGATAAGATGCCTAACAACATTCAATTGCAGTAAATTGATTAAAATCAAATAGGAATGTCCAGTTGATAAAAAGCCTGTTTCAGGGTGTATAACCAACTGCCGATATATGATGGTCAGGTTGAAAGATGGAAAATAGGCCTTACCTCAATGTAATCTGGTATTCCTCAATCCTAGTCAGTAGTCATCCTCATGGTAAAGACCTTTGCACAGAATAGCACTTTACTATTGTTTTTTAAACAAGCAGCCCAGGAGTTTTGGCATGAATCACATCCATATTCTTGGTTAATAGTACTTTTATCTTCATATACAATGCTGTGAGGATATTTTTGTATTACTTACTTATTGGAGGTGCAGCATCATTTTCTGGTGGTTTATGTCATGAGGCTGAGTTTCCATTAAATGTTACTAGGATAGGCTTAGTCATTGCAAAATTGTTTGCTGTTCCTGCTTGTTGGGAAAATGGGACTGTAGCCATGCAGGCCTTTGCTATTTAGTGCAGGTTGCTCCACATTTTTGTTGAGAGAATTGTCACTGAACTGAGCAGGACTGCACCAACTCTTCTTGTAAATGTCCCATCAAACAACTTAATGCTCTTCCAACCTCCTGCATGAGGTAACTATTTGTATATTTGTATAGGTATTACAACCTCGTCACTGCTGGGGATGTATGAGAGGTGTTATACAGACAACAAAAACTTGTAGGAACCGCTGGACCCCTCAAGATCACAGCATACCATCTCCCCATCACAGAATAACTTTTGAAAATAATACTATTTTCAAAAAGGTGACATCAATCACTTCATTTGTATGGTATCCTGGGTTTAGCTCAGATAACTGTAGACCCAGCCCTTGGATCCCCTTCCCCAATAAAAAAAGTGCAATGCCATAGTTGTGCTTTATGAACCAGCATCCAGCAGCCAATGTTATGAGCTTGCCTGGTGTTTTATAGATCAGAAATCAATACATCTGGAGGTTAGACCATGGGCCCTTCTAAACATGTCAAAAAGTTCCACAGTTCCAACAATGACAAGATCCATTCCCTCAACCCTATTGACATGCACTGGTCTTGCAAAGGCAAACGCAATTCTGCAGTGTAGCTAGAGAGTCCTAAAGCTCATTTACCATTCCCTCTAGAGCTGGAAAGCACTTAGATTGAGGAACTGGCTTACATTGGCCCAGTTCTTGTACCTGACTCCTTTCAGAAGCCTTTCACAGGATGTTTCAGAGGGGGTGCCCAAATCATAATAGTCTTCCCTTAAACTTCTATCCCAGTGGGTGCCAATGGTTCTACAAGCTTCCTTACAAAGCATATAAAATAGGAGAACCACACTCTTGAGAGAACAAAGAGGGTGCTTAATCTATTTATTAGTTATAGAAACAATAACACTTAAGCAGGCAGACCTACTGTCATCAGATAAGTGCCAATCAAATGCATATATATTTAAATGCATTCAGACCCTCATTTCCCTTTATTAGGGATGGATACTGGTCAACTGTAGCTTGGACTCTGCTCAACCTTACTATGTAAAATGTTGTCCCTATCTGCAAATTTACATAAAAGTAAAAAAACTAGAACCAGTGTGGCCCTAAAAATGTACTGTGCATCTCACACCAGATTTCTTATTGTTGCAAGGTACATGATGAAGCCATTCCTTCAGGGAGTGGAGGGATATAAGCGCAATCCGACTAAACACGAGGCAGGGTGAAAACGCCAACCCTCCGTCCAGCTCACCACTCCGGTCACATGGTGCATCATCAAAATGGAAGAAAAGGTGCATCAACTGTATAAAGGCAGGGTCGATGGTAAATGAGTCATAGCAATAAAATCACCTTTATATAGGATCTCTTAAAAACATGCTGTTGAAGGACAATTCCAAATACATATGTTGAATATTAAAGGAGGATTGAGCAAATAGGGGAGTGGGAGTTCATGGCTCTACGCGTTTTGTGACTACAACAGTCACTTCCTCAGAAGAATTGTTCCAGGGAGTGCTGTCTAAATGAGCACTAAGGTGAGTACTCTTTAGTGCTCTTGCACTTCCTCCCATAAGATACATACTGTAAATGATCTCTATACACTCTTGCAAGAAACTTTATTAATCACACATGAAAAAGAACAATGGTGAAAGAATAAACAGTAAAACAACAGAACAGTAATAACTTTTTGATTGATTCACAATTTACTATGTTACAAGTATCTTTAAATCATAATCCACTTTATGGCCTAGGAACTTTTAGCTGACTGACTGTAACAAACTGTTTCAAAAACAGGTTTCATTAATTTCTATGGGAAAACCACACAACCTATATACTGTACCACATGAAGAAAGTATAATAATAATTTGTAGTCAGCCATTAATCTCTCATCTATAGCCTTACATCTAGTAGTAATCTGTTCAACATTTCACAAATGCTCTTTGATGGAAGGGTGGTAATTTAGCAATTCATTGTAAATCATCCCAATTAATCACTAGTCTGCTACATAGAGTAAGTATTTTAGAACTGTTCACTTACAATGGTATGCAACACTGTCTCACTAAATTCAAATACCTATGAATATCCACATGCTACAAAGATACCCAAGTATCTGCTCTGATGTACGATGTACTAGTGCTTACAGTCTTAGTGTACAAATGCAATTTTTTCTCTTAAAGAAACAGTTCAGTGTAAAAATTAAAACTGGGTAAATAGCCTGTGCAAAATAAAACAATGTTTCTAATATAGTTAGTTAGCAAAAAATGTAATACATAAAGGCTGGAGTGAGCAGATGTCTAACATAATAGCTTGCAACTTACTACTTTTCAGCTCTCTAACTCTGAGTTAGTCAGCAACTTTAATGGCAACTTTAACTTTCCAAGAACAATATAGGCACATGCTAAATACTTTCTGCAGAGTGAGAAATAGGGGGCTCTTTCACAGAAATTCAGTATATACATTGCAAGGCTACACGTCCTGATGCCCTGGACCAGAGATCCCTCCCTTTTTTTATACCCCTGAGCCACATTCAAATGTTGGGGAGAAACACAAACAAGAACTCTTCCCTGGGCGTGCCAAATAAGAGTTGTAATTGGCTATAAGAGAGCTCCTATATGGATTGGCAGCCTACAGAAGGCTGCATTTGACAGTGTACTCTTACATTTAAGGCTCTAGCTGAAACATGTTCTATCCAGGATCATGTTAAAATCTTCACTTTTTTATTAAATAAATGCATTAAAAGTTGTGAGCATTGACTCAGTACAATAAACAACTACTGACACATTTTGTGCCCCATTTCCTAGCACTTCCTCAGAGTCTGACACAATATTAATAATTTGCCACTTTATAGGTATCCCTATACCTTCCAAACAAAAATAAGCATCTGAACACAGAGAAACATGTTGCTCACGAGCCACTGGTTGGGAATCATAGCCTCAGACAATCCCCATACCTTATCTCCTTAGCCAAAAGGCAGGTTACCAGGAGAGGCCTGTGGTAGTAGCTGGGAGCCTATACTGAAGACCAATTCAAGTGAGAGTTGGGATGAATGCCTACTGTAATTACTTTTCTAAATAGTTTTGGCCCAGCATGAAGGTCAAAATAGATGGAATTTTGGAGTTTACATTTCTTTTCTATATTTTATTGCAACTTTGACTAAATAGCTATTACAAAAAAAATTAAACGAAACAACCCCCTTTTTTGTATTTTAAATTGCTATTACCCCAATGTTTTCATATATCTGTAACCTTGATATAAGCTAAGGTAGTCCTTAAACGTTTGACCTACACATTGGACTTGAAATGAAAAACATTGACAACCACTGCCCTATGGTGAAGTTCATCCGTACTCAGTGTAAGTGGCATAAAAAAGAAGTTGTACAAATCGGTGCATTGGTAAATGGCATATTTATAAAGTGCCCCATTCTTGTATCATTATGTCTTGCATCCTCAAAATATCTGGATTAATCCTGTGCAAAGTAGCTACAGTTATCAGTGTACAGCTGTACTACAGTTGTAGTGTACAAGTGCAATTCTTTCTCTTAAAGAAACAGTGTAAAAATAAAAACTGGGTAAATAGCCTGTGTAAAATAAAAAAAAATGTTTCTAATATAGTTAGTTAGCAAAAAATGTAATACATAAAGGCTGGAGTGAGAAGATGTCTAACGTAATAGCTTGCAACTTACTACTTTTCAGCCCTCTAACTCTGAGTTAGTCAGCAACTTTAATGGGGGCCAAATGGGACATAAATGTTCAGTAGTGATGGACGAATTTATTTGCGGCAAATTCCCGCGATTCGCCGCTGGCGAATAAATTCGCGAAACGCCAGCGAAATTTCGTCTGACGAAAATTCGCCAAAAAAAACGAGTCGCGCACCATTTTTGATGCGACGAAAAAGAGCCGACGCACGTCGAAAACGTGCCGAAGTTGACGCGACGCACGTCAAAAGCATGCCGCGACTCGTTTCGGGAATTTTGTCAATTCGAGGATTTCTCTGGAAATTCGCAAATTTTTCGGCTAAGCGAAACTCGGGATATTCGCCCATAACTAATGTTCAGTGAGTTTGAAATTGATCCTTAGCATGCAGGTCAGATTGAAAAGCAACAGTTATGACCCCCTTACTGCCTGGTAACCAATCAGTGGACGAAAACAAAAAATGCAGCTCATCCATGTGGTGCATGGGTGTGTGGCTTATATCAGATACTGAACTAAACAAATTATCCCAGCACTCTCATTATACAACTTTAAGGAACAATTGGATAAAAGGGAACTTAGTAAAAAGAGACACTTTTATGTTACAAGGTTTGTACAAAGTATGCATAAGCTGATGCACCCCGCGAAGGCAGTGTCCATGCATCACTTGTACCTAAGTGAAAAAAGGTATTTTCATTGGGAAGAGAAAGACCATACCTTCTTCTCTCTTTATTTGGCATGACCTCTTCCAAAGAAACATTCAGCATTTTGGGCAAATAAAGAGAGAAGCAGGTATGGTCTTTCTCCTTTGACTTTAGCTTATCAATATATACAGATGAAGTCCCTTTGGATTGTGTGTTTGACGCAGATTAACTAAACTCAGATATCCCACTTTTCCCATTTAACACAGAAAATTGTGTCACAGCATCCCATCTAATTAAAGAGTTCACCATTGAAAACAATGGTGCTTTGGTATGCTATTGAAAAGTTTAAATGCATTAAATGAGTTAAGATAACTTTAGATAACACAGTTTCTTCAATTAGTCCCAGGTCATCATGCAGTTAACTCACAAATCCAAGTGGCTTCATCTGTACTATTCACCACAAATAATCTATATAGTATGTCTTTATTCACATACATTCCTGAGATCCACTTGCACTATACAATATATCAGGATCATTTAATCTGCTTAATATCATCCTCCTCCTTTTTACATCTAGGTGGAGTGACATCCCACACTGTTCTATCTGTAATAGATCAAAGATATTTATCCTTCTAATCATTGCATAATTCACTTTTATTTGTTATAGGGATAACATAACAATTGAACGTATCCCCAACAAGTGGATGAATTAGCAACAACTAATGGGCATGTCTAATTCACTCCCTTTCCTCAGCCATGGAATCCCATTGGTTCATAGGATTATGATAGACTAGACGTGCCTATTTATACATGTAGTTCAAATTGTGCCACTTTATGCCTTTCATAAAGCTCGCTGAGCGCGTGAAACGCGCATCAGGCACTCAGTTTCTTTTAGTTGCAGTTAGGCAGGGTTTTGCTACTTCAAAGCAGATACATTTATGCGGGACTAACCCTCTTGTGGAGGGGGATGCTACAGGGCATGAAATATAAGAGAACTGACTTAATGCGGGTCTGACTCACTCACTAAGGGGACAGGCACGGGATGAAAAGCATAACATAATTGATATGTTGTGGAGACTCCGGAACTCCTTAGCTGAATTAATTTAATGCGGGTCTAACTCGCACACTAAGGGGGTGGGCATGGGATAGAAAGCACAACATAACTGACATGTTGTGGAGACTCTGGAACTGCTTAGTGTATAATATTTTGGTCAGGTGCTGTTGCATTTCCGGATTCTCCTTGTTTTTCACCAATCCAGCCATATCAAATGCAGACATCTGGGTGGTGGTGGCTGACCTTTTTTGTCTGCACATGCTGCTCTGTATCTGCATAAGGGCTTCAGTTGATTCTGGTGAGGGTCAATGCTAGGCATTTTGCTAAATCCGGTACAGTTAACCCCTCGGTTACCAGACCATATCTTAAAATGTTGCCCACATCAACCTGAGTCAAAATTGTAATTTTAAACTTATTCACACCCTGGACACTTTTTTTTTTATACTAATAAAAGTAAAATTTTATTTCAAACATGTTCAAGGGGATTTAAGGAATACTGAATGGGGTGGTGCAATTTCAAAGGGTCAACTCTTCTCTATTAACCCTATCTAACTATATTGAAAACATTTTTTTTATTTTGCACAGCCTATCTATTTACTGAGTTTTTATTTTTATACTGAACAATTATTTTAAATTGTCCATAAGTACACAAAAATACAAAAGTACTAATGGATTTTCAAGCTGATATGTATATAAAGGCATTTGCATCAATATATTGCAATTTTGCCACTATTTAGATGGAATGGGGCCTATCAATGGCATCTAATCCATGGACCTGGTGTGCCCTAAATTAGGCCCAAATTTTATACCTGAGCCATAAAAAAAATGTGTGCCATCAAAATAAATATACAAATACAAGTATGTGGCTGAAAAACTATTTTTGAAAAGCGCTAATCACAATGAATGCATTAATCATATGGTGTTAAGTTGCATAAACACTCCTTCCCATCTGTTCCCTTTGCCATTGTACTCAACATAAAGTGAAATGGTGCTGGCTAAGCCATTATGGGTAATACAGAATGGGAAACACAAGTAGGAGGGAGAAAGGGGAAATGCAGGCATTTTCCATTTGTTCTCAAAGGAGAATGAAATTTACTCGGTTGGCATATCCCAAAGCTCCTAGCTAGCTTGATTCTTCTTTAAAAAAAGGATCATTCAGAGGTATTTTCTTTGAGAGGAGTGCTTTCCAACTGGTGGCCCCTAGTGTGCCCCCCCAGCACATGACAGTCTGCCTGCTGTGACTGTTTACCTTGTGTAAGCTTTATAAGGTATAGAGGTATAACTACTGAGTTTAACTGGCCCCTGCATTGCTTACACCTCATATTCAGACAGTAAATTCATGTGCTCCCTATGTGCCATACTCTACCTGCCCTATGCTCCCTGTGTGCACCATACTTTACCTGTTGTATGCTTTCTGTTTGTCCCACCATACTCTGCCTGCACTTTGCTCCCTGTGCGTGCCATACTCTGCATGACCTATACTCCCTGTGTGTGGCATACTCTGCCTGCCCTGTGCTCCCTGTGTTTGGTATACTCTGACTGCCCTGTGCTCCCTGTGTGTGCCATACTCTGCCTGCCCTGTGCTCCCTGTGTGTGCCATACTCTGCCTGCCCTATACTCCCTGTGTTTGGTATACTCTGACTGCCCTGTGCTCCCTGTGTGTGCCATGCTCTGCCTGTGGGAAGTGAACCTGGTGGAGGTTTGTTAACATTTAGAAAAAATCTCTTAGGGGTTCCCAAGGTGGATGAGGCATATGAATTTAAGGGATGTCTTAATATGACTTAATAAACTTGTTTCACATATTAGTGATAAGTGCATCCCTGATCTCAAAATGTCTTGTGGTAACATGGGTGTGGTTTAAAGTGGGTGTGGTTTTAAAACAGGGAGTGGTTAACACTGACTTCGATTAAAGGCCCTCCGCCATGTAGGCCAGGAAAATGCTGTCTCTCGATACCACATACGTTGGCCAGCACTTTTCCAGAGCACCATGCTACCATGTTTTTCCCCTCTCCCAGGTATCCTTTACACCCCCTGGGCAGGTACCTGCAGAGGAGACAACTCTGTTACTGTACAGTGTTTGCTTCAGTTAGAAGAAGGGAAAAACAAGGTGTCTAGAAAATACCCTGGAGTGGTAAACTGGGGTAATCAGTAGGTAAATAGGTGCTACCAATGTTTTTAAGGTTTTTTTTCTCCTTTGAATTGAAATGCTATTCCCATTTCTCTCAATATAATGAATGGATCTCTATCCTAAACATGACTAATCATCATTTGTTCTAATTCATATTTTCATGGAATGATTTTAATTTATTTCTATTTAGTATATTCTGGAGAAAAGCCTTTTTGTGTGTTTTTTAATATATTGCATAGCTGTTTAATGCTCAAGTAGGTTTTCTCCATACATTTAGATCTGCATCATAATTTTAACAGGACAGAATCTGCTCAGTCAGCCCATTATTACTACTACTACTCTTTGCCCCACCTCCCCGTCCAAAGAGATTAACTTAATAAGTAGTTATTGTTGGAAGAAAAATGTAATTATAATAATTTTTTTTTGCATAATAACAGTCTTCCCCTAATTTGTATGTGTTGATATAATTATACTTCCTCTATAGGCATCTCACAGGTTTGGTGGTCTTGTATATAAAGGACTATAAACAATGCACTGTGTTATGGGGGCTGCATAGCACACAATAAATATGTAAGACACAAAAAATAAAGATCTTTAATAACTATTACTATAGAATTTAATTGGAATAGAAGGATTTCAGGCTCTGTAGAGAATGTTCTAGAGAATTCTTTCAGACTCATTCTACCTGTTCTTCAACTCTATTCATGATTATGGAGAAATAATCTAAGACTTTGAAGATTCTCTTTTGTGAGGTAAGTACTGTATGGCCATCTTTGTTATAGCCACCAAGTCATTGTAGCCCATCATCATGATTTCATTGCTGTTCTGTACTCTGTGACAATCTACATTGTGATAAATATATGATCTATCTATCTATCTATCTATCTATCTATCTATCTATCATCTATCTATCTATCTATCTATCATCTGTCTTTCTATCTGTCTATCTATTTATTTATCATCTATCTATGTAAAAATTTTCTAGGTAAATTCAGTTTTTTCTGCTTACAAAATTAGGTTTTATTTTTCTTCCCCGGCCTGTTTGTAATTGTAATGTTACATATAACTGTTCTGTACTGCATATGTGTGTATATTGTATTTAAACTCAGCATATTAGATTATAGTTAATGATCTCTCTCTGTCTATAGAATCTGCATCTATTTATCATCTATCTATTTACCATCTGTCTTCCTGTCTATCTATCTATCTATCTATCTATCTATCTATCTATCTATCTATCATCTATCTATCTATCTATCTATCTATCTAATCTATATATCTGTCTGTCTGTCTGTCTGTCTGTCTGCCTGTCTTTCTATCATCTAACTATCTGTGCCTATCTAGCTATTTATCTGTGTTTATTAATTATCTATCATCTAACATCTATCTATCTATCTATCAGTCTGTCTGTCTATAATTTATCTATTAGTCGGTCTAGTTATCTAGTTATCTGTCTATCTATTTTAGAGTGCAAAAATATTGTGCACTGCTATCTATCTATCTATTATCTGGGTTTCTGTCTGTCTGTCTATTTATCTATTGATCTATCTATCTATCCATCTGTTTTCAATCCATATCTATCTATCTATCTATCTATCTATCTATCTATCCATCCATCCATTATCTAATTATCTATCTATCTATTTATCTATCTATCTGTCTGTCTGTCTGTCTATCTATTTATTACTATCATTATTGATTATTTATATATATATATATATATATTTGTGCCTATTTACCTTTTGTCTCTCTGGTTATCTACCTATTGTTTGTTGCCTAGTCTTTAACTTCTGTGAGTTTATGTTTTTGTGTTAGGATTGTGCTGCAGGAACAGCATGGAAATACTATAGGGCAAAAGCAGTCTGCAACTGAAGATGTTCCTGTGTTGTGTAATACAGTATATTCTCAGAGGGATAATATAACTCATCAATGCATATCCTAATATATAGTGGTATTTGTGATTCTCCATTAAATTGTTTTTAATTGTTTTTGGTTACATACTAATATAGGAATCCCCGATAAATTGTGATATAGTCCAGCAAAAGTACTATAACATTGGACTCTTTAGATGTGTATTTGGTCCAACTTTTTCTGTTTTTCTTCAACACATTTTAAAAGAGCACATCCAAAAGGAAATAAAATACAGTACTCATTTCTTTTCGCATTAGCATAATGGAGGGGGGTCATTTCTATATACATGTAGTTACATTGTGTGCTTGCTCTTGATCAAAGTCACTGCCACACAAGACACAGCAGGTTAAATTGTCCTTAATCTGAAAGGTTCATAGTATGTGTTTTCACATTTATTACTTGTTTCATGCCTTTTCTCTAATATTAAGAAATAACGTGTTAAATAGCAAACACATTACAGATAAAGAACATACTATAGCAAATTGTTTGAGAAATGCTGAAATAGCCCCATACACATTCTGTCAGTGTTTGTTTCATGATATTATTCATTTAATTACAAGACATGGGGATGCGTTGGTTATAGTTATCACACCTGTAACATTTGCTTTACTGAACAGGATGAAGATGTCTCCAAGTTCCCTTTCCATTTGCCTCCAGTGCTGTTTCCTCCTGATTTTATTGTTTAGTCATTGTGTTTGTGGAACATCCTGGGGAGGGTGCAGACTGTCAAATGAAGAAATTCTTGGTTACTCTTTGCCTGGAGAAATCACACTGGGTGGATTATTTGCTGTGCATATGGATGTAAAATATCCTCAAGTCAACTTCAGGGAACCACCAAAGTCAATTCAATGTAGCAAGTAAGTTTATACTTTAACACTCGTTAACTTACTGCAGTGTAAACCTCAAAAACATGTCCCTTAGTGCTCATATACTTACTGCAGGGCAATGCTCCACACTACACCTTGTGTGAAATGTAGAGAGCAACATAAGGCAGTCCTGTTCTTAACACCTGCTATAGGGTAGACATCAAAGAGAAGGCCTCATTTTGTTCTGTGTTGCACTTCCCATCTTGTGCTTCTGAATGATGTTGAAGTTAGTATGTGCTCAGTGCTACAAAATATGTTGGCGCTATAGAAATACATGTTTATACAATAATAATAGTTGGGAGGGGAGACACCTACATGATTCCCTCCGCTCCCTCATGAATGCCAAATGCAGACAGTGGTATGTTCCTTGGAAAAATTCAGAGACCTGCAGCCGATTTTTAAAGGAGAACTGAACCCACCATATTCAATGCCAACATGAAGCCTGCAGGAGCATGTGTAGTTGGGTTAATTGGGTCTATTAGCAAAAAATTGTCTCTCAGTCTGCACACAGTAATGTTACTTCATTTTGATAATTTAGTTTTATTGCAATCATCCAGTTCATTTTTCATTTAGTTGAGACAGGATAAACCATTTTAAACCATACATTAATTCATCCATTAATAGTTGGGCAATTGTTCAAACATGAAACAGTGCATAGATGTAAAAAACTTTTTCAATGAATTTGGCTTGCTCCATCCACTGGTCAGTAAACAGTTAATAAGTTATAAAGTGCCATATTTCATGATCACAAGGACCGTAATCAATTTTTCAGCCCACAATGTATAATTCAATTCAGTCCCTGTAAGGAAAATGAATAGAAGAAAAACATTCAAATTCATTGGTGATTCATGGGTTAAACGCGTCCCTTATATGGCTTTTATGAATTGATTAGCCATTTTAATTTGATCCTGTTAAAAGTTATTTAATATGGGGAGCCTCTGGCCTGATTTTAATCCGCTGATTTGTTGCCTCTTGACACGTATGTAGCAATGCAAGACAAACTGCAGGATGCTAATACAACATTGTAACGTTTTTTGTATCCAGCCTTCACTCGTCAAGCAGTTTACTGGGACATCCGAAAGTTAGTGTGAGAAAAATAAAGAACATAGAGGGTCAGCAATATAATAATGTCAGGAAAGTGTCCTTTTACCAGTATAATTTATAAAGCAACAATGCTGCACACTCCTCCATATGTATTGTGCTCCTTTATACGTTACCATGTAGCTAGTAGCTGCTTGTAACATGTGAGTCTCTGGAGCTGCTGGATCAGCGTTTCTCACATGGTTCCCCTTAGATGATACTGCTGCAGTCCACAATTAGCCGAATGGGGGAGGTTCCTCCATTCTAGCATGCCACATGCAGTTGGGTTAAGTCAGGAATCTGCTTCAACTGTGTATGTGCAAATAGGCGTTGAGTCCTGAAAGAATACAAAATGGTGGCAGATGGTGCCCTGGAGTTCTGCTGTGCTGCTCTGCATTTTAGGGTCAGATTTTTATTTTAAGGATCTTTTTTTTTTTTAACTAATGCACGGTGCACAGAGGGAGAGGGAGGCAATGCCAGGCAGTTGAGGGGGCTTTTTTTGGTATAGGGGTTTAGTTCTCCTTTAAAGTGTGAGGCAGGTGCATAGTGCAATTAACACAATGGATTGCTCCCTTGCACCTGTTTGCCTTTTGCACTCTACCCTACATTTAAGAAATGATTCTTACATACACAGGGCCAGAACAAGTGGTACAAGTGGCACATAACGCTGCTTCCTCATTAACTCTAGCCATGGAACTCTGGTTTTGAGGGCAAGCAAGTGGCGAACAGCTTACAATGGAAATGCAGGGAAAATGCTGCATTATGGACACAGATCAAAGTATTTTTCAAATTTAGCATTCTTTAGTTTTACAGCAATAAAGAGACACACAGATACACACTGAACTTAAATAGTAAGTGTATAGCTTATTAAGCCAACTCTTCAGCAAGGCTTGTATTCCTCAGGACAATAAGCAGGCAGTAGTCTGAAAGCAAAAGACAAAGATGAATAGGAGAAGGCCTATAAATAAATAAAGTAAATGAAGGATAATAATAACAATAAAACTGCATCTTCTGTTTACACAACTAGTTAACAATTGCTCACTTTCTTTTACCAAGTGTTATTGACAGCACTCAGCCAAAACACATCAAACATTTCATGTATAATTTGTTTTAGTTTGCTTGTTTAAACAATTTGTTTCACCTTGAACAAATGTCCATCTTTTTCTGCACTTGTAATATTTTGCCCCATCCCAGGAGAATTTTACCCTAACTCCATAGTTCATGATTTCCAAGAATTTGGAAGAAGGGCATGGCATTAATACTTATAGGGAGATGATAAAGACTAGGGCAAGTGGAAATGAAGGAGGTAAAGAATTCAAATACTCCAGTAAAGGTCCATTACTAAGCTCAAGGCTCAAAAAAGCCTATAAAAGCACATTTCTATGCAGGCTACTAATCTGCTGTATGTTGTATAAAAACTACAATATTATGTAGTATGTTGCTTAATCACATGCTAGACAAAATGTTTGTTCATATATATAATTTTACTATCTTGTTTTCAGATTTCATATTAGATATTACCGCTACCTTCTGGCCATGGTGTACTCAATTATGGAAGTAAATAACTCTTCTGACATTTTGCCAAATATTACACTGGGCTTTCAGCTCTATGATTCATGTTATAATGAAGTACGTTCTCTGATGGGGACAACGTGGATCCTATCAGGAAAGAAGAATTTTGTGCCAAATTTTAACTGTCAAAATATCATGCCAAGCGCGATTGTTGGGGACATGCCTTCTAAAGCCTCAATGCCTATTGCCAGAATTTTGGGACTCTACAGATACCCTCAGGTAAGGAAATAATACCACTCTTCAAACTCAACCCATTAAATATGACTTGGGAAATTGTTATAATTGAGATATACTTACTACTTTTCACAAAAAAAAGAATCTGCAGGAAATAAACAAAGAGTAAAAATAAAGTGTCCATTAAAATAAATTCACAGATTTTTGAAAACAATTAACTGGTTACTAGTTTCTTTATTGCATAAATCCATGCTAATTGTATACAAAGGGGTCAGGAATTTTGCATGATTGTGTTGCATATTATTCATGATCAACAATGATATGAGTTAACTTGATACTTCCAGTATGTTTGTTGATTTAAATATTTCAAAATAGGGGCCTTGATTCTGGGATGGCAGTGGATGTGATTTACTTAGACTTTGCTAAAGCATTTGATATAGTGCCACAAAGAAGGTTAATGGAAAAATTAAGGAATTCTGGCCTGGAACTTAGTATTTGTACCTGGATAGAGAACTGGCTAAAAGATACACTACAAAGAGTGGTGGTAAAGGGAACATTTTCCAGTTGGAACAGTGTTGCTAGGGGAGTATCACAGGGCTCTATACTGGGTCCCTTGCTTTTCAACTTGTTTATTAATGACCTGGAGGTGAGCATTGAAAGTACTGTTTCTATTTTTGCAAATTATACTAAATTGTGCAGAACTATAGGTTCCATGCAGGATGCTTCCACTTTGCAGAGTGATTTGTCTAAGTTGGGAAACTGGGCATCAAAGTGGTAAATGAGGTTTAATGTTGATAAATGCAAGGTTATGTACTTTGGCAAAAATCATATAAATGCAAGGTATACACTAAACGGCAGTGTGTTGGGAGTTCCCTTAAATGAGAATGATCTTGGGGTTTAATTCTGGGCAGTGTCATTCTGTAGTTACTAAAGCAAATATAGTTCTATCTTACATAAAAAAAGAGCATTAAATCAAGGGATAAAAAGATAATTATGCCTCTTTATAGATCCCTAGTAAGACCTCATCTGGAGTATGCAGTGCAGTTTTGGACTCCAGTCCTTATCAGGGAAATAAATGTGCAGAGTGCAGAGATGTGCAAGTAAGCTGCACTGCCGGGTGATGTTGTGATGGCTGATTCTGTTAATGCTTTAAAGAGGGGCTTGGGTGATTTTTTTTGGACAGACATAATATCAAACGCTATTGTGATACTAAACTCTACAGTTAGTATAGATATGGGCATATATAATTTATGTGAAAGTATGGAGGGCCATGTTTATGGATGCTGGGTTTCATTTGGAGGGGTTAATCTTGATGGACTTTGTCTTTTTTCAACCCAATTCAACTCTGTACCTAACTATGCAAAATAGATGTTGCTGATGACTGACTTTCTGTTTATAAAAGAATTAACCAAACACACAAGGGCTAGTGAACTTGGTTGAACCCCTGCATGTTAATTATCAAGCAATGTAACATTTCAGGGGTGACAAAGGGTCCCGCCCCAGAAATGTACATCCCTTGATGCCAATAAAGCATTTGGGAAAAAAAGCATTGTATCATACCTTGTATCATAAAAATGACAAAGATGTCATTTGGGAATCTGCAAGTTAACTAGGGGAACTTTTTCTCATTAATTGAATCTGATCCAAAATATACTAAAAATAAAAGAGACAAAATGCAATCAAAAAGTCTCAAAAACATTAACAATATAATTTTCTTAAAATATTTCCAAAAAAGATTTCTCCCATGTGAAGAAATTCGACCATGAAATTGAAAAGTGTTTTTTTGATTGAAAACGGACCATTTTTCATTGAATGTGTCCATTCTTGATCAAATTAAAATCGTTCTATTGAATCGTTCAGTTCAAACAATTCAAACAATTTCCTCCAAAAAAATTAGTTTTCCAAAAATTTCAAAAAACACTCCTTAAAGTTATAGGAGGTCCCCTATAGGCAAAAACAGCAAATTGGCAGGTTTAAGGTGGCAAAGGGTCGAATTTGAATTTTTTAAAGAGACAATACTTTGATTTTCAAATGACTGAATTTTTCAATTGGAATTTTTCAATTCAAATCAGATTTTGGTCTATCCGACGAAGAAGCCAAAAATTACTTCAAAATTATTTTTTTTTATTTGAATTTTCACTTCAACCCTTGATAAATCTGCCTCTTATAGTGTTGGTCTGATTTTACCTACAAATAGAAAATATAGGGATAAATGTAATAAAATAAAAATAATTGCATACATATGCATAAAATGTTCATGATTACAATGTAATATTGTTCTTACTTTGGTTTTAACAATATGGGAGAGTCAGTCTGAAAAAAATATGCCTATGACTAAGTTCATAGTAAGCTTGAAACGTGCTTTTTGTGGGAAACTAATGCATTTTAACTTGATATAATAAATGTAAATTTTTATTTTGAGTTGCATGAGGATCTTTTTTTTTGCTGTTGATTTATTACCTTTTTTGGTCACTAGAGGACTCTCAATTAGATACCACTCTGTAGCCAAATGTATTTATGTAATTATTATTCTTAGACAGGTATTGTATCATAAATTGTACAGATAAGGGTTTAAAAAGGCAGTCTTTTTGACACAAAGATAACTTTTTTAATAAGACATTCTGTTACATACACTGCAATGTTCTGGGGGATGGGGTTGCCAAACACTTTCCAAATTTCCAACTACACAAAAGGGATGATTAATAACACAAAAGAATTATTGTTTGCATTGTAAATATTTTTCCATTAACATATATGACATTCACCCTGCAGTTTTCCTACACAATTTTATGTTATACTGTTATATTTCCTTCTTTACCAGATCAGCTATGCCTCGGCTCATCCCATCCTAAGTGACAAAACACAATTCCCATCATTCCTAAGGACTATGTCTAATGCTAACTATGAAATGTTTGCAATTGCTCGTTTAGTACAGTATTTCAATTGGACCTGGGTGGGTGTCATAACCTCAGATAGTGATTTAGGACGATCAGGTACTCAACTTTTAACCAAAGAGATTGAGAGTAATGGTGGTTGCATTGCTTTCCAAGAAATTCTACCCCTCTACACTTCTATGGATTCTGTGTATCGTATTGTAGATGTGCTGAAGAAAACTGAAGCTACTGTGATCATTGTGTACACTACAATGGAAAATCTCATTCCTCTAATGGAAGTTGCTTCATTTAACAATATCACTGACAAAGTGTGGGTAGGCACAGGAAGCTGGTCTATTACATCTGATTTTCCTAGAAGGGAAATATTAACAACTTTAAATGGGAGCCTTGGTCTTTCATTTCAGATTGGGAAAATTCCAGGATTCAAGCAATTCCTTTACAGCATTCACCCTACCAAATATTTAAATGATATATACATAAAAACGTTTTGGGAGCTTGCTTTTGGTTGTGTTTGGCCAGCTAATCAAACCACTCCATTAAAGGAAGGCTCAATTTGGTGCACTGGAACAGAAAGACTGGACACCATTGATACATCTGTGTATGATGTCAACAAATTTATATACACATACAAAATTCACAATGCAGTCTTTGCAATTGCACATGCTTTACACCAGATGCATAACTGTGTTTCAGGGCATGGACCTTTTACAAATGGATCTTGTGCAGACATACATAACCATCAGCCTTGGCAGGTAAAATACAGCTATTTTCTAATTTCCTTTCTTTATTTGGATGCAATTTTCTTTTTAAATAAAGGTTCAAAATAAATAAGTAATCTTTAGAATTTCCAATATTCATCTAGGTTAACACCTTCTATCCATCACTTAACTTAGTTAAGGGGCACCAGTGGGTGCAGGATGCAAAGGAGCACCTTCCATTCTGTCTGCCAAATTACATGGTGTAAGTACAGGGCTGTTCCATTTGGTAAGGGGAGGTTTACAGTAGGAACCTAACTGTGCAACGTGCATCATGACCTCACTCACTATTTAGCTTAGCAAGGGTTGGTTTGTTATTTTTTTACTTGCCACACCAGTGGATGGCAGGGGAATGCTTACCAGGGGGGCGATGTTCCCCTGCCTATTAGAATTATTTTACAATCTTCTTGGGGGTCTAGATAGGGGTTTGGAGTGTGGCTTGCTTTGCCTTCACTTGTCCACTCATGCCCAGCAGTACTGGGTGAACAGTAATTTTTTTTCATCAATGTGTTAATAAAGCTGTAACCTTTTAAATCCATATTGGATGGTCCATGTTCTTCTTTAAAGATGACCCGTCACCCAGACACAAAAATCTGTATAATCAAAGT